>CM075820.1:1603758-1782779 GCA_037975025.1 Excoecaria agallocha | reverse complement strand
TTTATTTGCAGGTATGCCTGCTAAATGAAAAATTATTCAAAGTCTGTTCAATATTTAATGACCACCATTAAATACTTGTGATATGTCAATTTTCAAATGAAAACTCAAAAGCCCAGATCAGAAGAGTTTGAAGCCAAAAGGACTCAAATCTTAATGCTTCTGTCTTGCCACAGATCTTCACTGCATACAGTGTAGCAGCTGCTAGCACGAGTGAGATTCCCTGTGTTAAGATTATTCCTAACAGATTGTTTAAGAAGGTTGCAGATAGTGATTGGATAGAAAGAAATAGCAGAGAATAAGCACTGTTGGCATATATGATTTGAGCAGATTTTAGGCCCTAATTAGGTCCTGATTCGTAGAGATTTTAATTAATCGTCTCTACTGTATCTTTCTTCATTAGGCTTTCAATTCCTTTGTATAAATACCTCCGTAATTGGTTCCATAGACACACAAGAAATATAAATATAATCTCTTTCTCAAAATCTATATGGTATCAGAGCATGCTCTTTTTTGGAGGTTGAATTTTCTCCCTCCTAGCACTAGGTTTTTTTCTGGTTTTCAAAATGCTATAATACCCATTTTAGGAAAGTCTCGAGAGCTTCAGTAGCATTGCCTCCCTCTTGTCACTGCCCTGGAGGAAGAAAGCCCAGTCCAAGATCAGCCCTTCCCCAGAGTTTTGCCACCAACAATCACTGTGGATGACTACATGCACCACCAAAGGTTCTTGGAGTTACTATTCATGCGCTGACACGTGAAGCATGTACAACCTCCTCAGATCACTGTTTGACATCAATTCTTCTCCCGACCACCTCACTGGCTATTTCTGACATTGACCAGCAGGTTTTTGACCTTTGGTGAACTTCTTGGTTTTTGAGCCTTCTACTTTACAGATTCTGCTTCTCTGTTCAGCTTATCTGCTCTGATTTTCTGGTCATCTCCTTTTTTGTGCTGTTCTGTTTCTAAAACGACAAAAGCAAACCAGTTGGAGAGCAACCTATTAATGGAGCCTTCTCTAATAAGAAAATTCAAAACCTCAAGCATTTTTTGTCCTAACTTGATTCTTTTGTGATAGTTAGTACCTCCAAGTATGTAGAGTCAACTAACGCTCTTCATGCCACTATTAATATTTGACTTAAATTATAGACTCTGGAGCAAATCAGCACATGTCAGGCTCTTCAATGGGCTTCCTTACTCTTATTGTCAAAAAAGGAAAAATGCCCGATTAGTAGATGGCACTTTTACTGCTATTTCGGGAACTGGTTTTCTCAATTGCACTCCAAGCATCAAACTATCATTTGAACTACAAATACCTAGTTTTCCTATTAGCCTTTTATCTATCAGTGCCATTACTTAAACTCTTAATTTCAAAATTGAATTTTTTCTCACTCATTGTGTTCTTCAGGACTTGCAAACAGGGAAGAAGATTGGCATTAATAGACAACAAAATGACTTATATGTGTTGGAAGGGTAGTCATAACATAGTTCCTGGTTCTACTCAACCTTGATAGGTGAAAATAAAAATGCCCACCAGGAAATTATTCAATGGCATAGAAAGTTTGTACATCCATCCTTTTTTATTTTGGAGAAACTCTATACTAATATGTTTAAGAAAGCCGGGTTTGAATCTTCAGTTTGTGATGCATGTGAGCAGAAATACCATTCCTCTTTTGACAATTCACTCTGGTATACCCAAACTATCCCATTATTTGGTTTTAGACGATTTGCTATATTTTTTGATTGTTGTACTAGATTAACTTGGATTTATTTGATGAAAACAAAGAGTGAGGTGTTTCAGTTATGTATACATTTTGATGCTAAAGATAGAATTCTGAGAACCAATAATAGGAAGGAACATATGGATGGCAAGTTTAATACTTATATGGAGTCTCATAAGATACTCTATCAAACTAGTTATGCATACACTAATAAAAAAAATAGGGTTAGAAAAAGCAAAAATACTAGAAATTGCTCATTCTTTAGTGTTACCATCAATCTTCCAAAAACTTATTGAGGAGATTTTATTTTTGTGGTTGCTTATCTCATCAACAAGATAACTCTTAAAGCTATTGAATTCAAAATTCCAATAGAAGTGTTGTATGGTAAAATTTCCTATATCATTCCTCCAAAAGTTTTTGGTTGTGTTTGTTTTGTTTATATAAAGAACACTAGAAAGTTAGAAATACGAGCTCTTAAATTTGTGTTTGTATGATATTTTTCAACAAAAAAGGGAATACAAGTGTTATCATCCTCCCTTTAGAAGATACTTTGTAAGTATAGATGTTACTTTTAGAGAGTTTGAACCATATTTTAATTCATCCCAATAACCTCTTAAGGGGGAGCATGAGCGATATCTTGATCTAGACCTATAATCCTTGAAGAATGAGTAGGGATTGATCCTAGTCAAGGTGAGAGTAGTGAAAGGGAGATTGGTATAGAAATCCTGGGTGATTCGATAGACTAGATTTGAAAAGGCACTCAAGAAAGGAGAAAATGGATAAAGCCATCATTAATCTACTTTTTGGCAAGAACTATCCTTATTCCCCGAAGAAACCAATGGTGAGTTATCTTTATCTCCTTATGTTTTTAATTGAAAAATTCGATGTTCCTATTGCTCTAAAAAAAGAAGTCAAAACATGTACTAAACAGCCTATTTTTGACTTTGTCTCTTGTGACCATTTGTCCCCTTTTTATGGGGCTTTTGCTTTGTTCATTTCTTCTGCATCTATTACACAAAATTGGAGAGAAGCTCTTAGAGATCTGAAGTATAAGGAATCTATTGTTGAAGAAATGAAGGCTCTAGCTAAGAATGAGTTTGGAAACTAGTCACTGCTCCAGACAAGAAATTGGTCAACTACAAATGGGCGTTCACTATAAAACACAGAGTTGGTGGTTCAATTGAGAGGTTCGTGGCCAAATTGGCTAAGGAATTCGCTCAAACTTATGGAGTGGGCTGCTAGGATACATTTTTCCCTATTGCTAAAATGAATACACTCATAATTTTGTTATCCTTTGCAGCCAACCTTGATGGGGACTTGCAACAATTCAATGTGAAAAATGCATTTGTACATGGACAATTGTATATGGAAATCTCTTATGGTTTTGACGATGAGTGAACCCAAGGAAAGGTGTGTAGATTGAAAAGTGCCTTGTACAGACTGAAATGGTCTCTTATAGCACGGTTCAACAAATTCAACAAAACCATAATCTCTTCCGGCTATCTACAAAGCAATGCTAATCATACCCTTTTTTTCAAACATCACAAGAGTAAGATCATGCTTTTCATAGTTTACATTGATGATAAAAAAGAGATGGCCCGATCGAAAAAACTCTCAGCTTAGGAATTTGAGATCAAGAATCTGGGGAAGCTATAATATTTCTAGGGAATTGTAGTTGTCAGATTAAAAGGAATATCCATTTCTCAAAGTAAATATACTCTAAATCTCTTGAAGAAACTAGTAAGGTCAGTTGAAAACTGACAAAATCGCCCATTGAGAGCAACTATAAGCGGCAAGCAGAGATTGGAGAGTCAGTTGATAAGGAGAGATATCATAGATTAGTTGGAAGATTCATTTATCTCTCACACGCTAGATCAGACACACCATATGTAGTTAGCTTGGTTAGCCAATTCATGTATGATCCTCGAAAGCCTCACACGCAGGCTGTCTTTTGCATTTGTGGTATTTGAAGTTTGCTCTAGGAAAAAGGTCTTCGTTTCTCCAAACAGTCACCTCCAGTTAGAAGCTTTTATAGATTTTGATTGGGCTAATCTTTATATGATAGGAGATCTACATTTGGTTACTGCACGCTTGTGGGAGAAAACTATGTCACTTGGAGAAGAAAGAAGCAAAGCGTAGTTACTAGATCAAGTGCAGAAGTAAAGTATAGAAACACGACTCAAGGTGTTTGTGTAATACCCCTAAAGGCACCCTAAAAGAGATAGGTGATTATTTTTGCATAAAATAAAGGTTAATTATATGACTAATTAAAAGAGAATTTTAATGTAAGGATATAATTGAAAAGTTAAAGTAAAAGTTTTGAGGTGGAAATGTAAATTGTGAAAAGGAGAGACAAAAGTAAGAATCATAAATATAAAGAGGGACTAAAATGAGATTTGCCAAGATTTTATTTAGCAACCAATATGATTTGATCAAGTGGATGGCTAGGAGTGAAAGAGGCAAAATTTGGTTCTTTTCTGCTTGGGTGGACGGCCATTCTTGGCCAAGAGACACAAATTGTCTCTTTTATTTTCTTTTCTCTCATCCTTTAAGTTCTTCTCTTCTTCTTCATTTCATGATGCTTATAAGAAGGAAAAGTTATAGATGGTAAAGAGAAGAATTTTACAGCAACCTAGGATGAAGATCAAGAGAGGGAGAAAGGAAGATAGCAAGAAGATAGGAAGAGAGAGTTTGGTTGAGCCTTTAAGAGGTATGGGAACTTAACCTTGCCTTTATATGTGTTTATTATATGTGATGTCCTAGTAAGTAAATATCATGAAAACTTGAGGTTATACTTGATTGAAAACCGAAATAGGGAGTTTTGGTTGAAGATAGGAAAAACTGTTTTAGAATTTATAGGACCAGTCATCACTATTTTAATGATATCTTGAGCTATAGTGATTGGAATTGAGAAATTCTAGTTGGAGATGAAAATAGACACATATATCTTCATTTCATATGAAGAACACAATCCTTGAATCAATTTATATGATAGTGACCCCCAAATCATGTCTTGTGCCACGGTTACCATGAATTTGGTAGTAACCATGACCCCCAAATCATATCTTGTACCACAGTTACCATGAATTTGTAGTAACCGTGACCCTCATTCAAAGTCCAAAACTTGAAAGTAAAAGATGCATTATGAAGCCTAAGATTAATTCCTTTATTCCTAAATCTTATAGATTATCTTAAACATAAAATATATGGTAAAGTACAACAATAAGTATATGAAATGTATAAGAAAATAGGAATAAAGTTATAGCAATTGATGTATGGAAATGTACACTTGAATATGATTATACTATACTGATTATTTATATGTACTTTTGACTGCAACATGATAGTTAAAGAATATTACTATATTGATTGATTTATCATACATGAGATGTGAATCAAATGATATATGATTACCATATGAATCAAATGATACATGAGATATGATTAATTGCCTGCACATAGAAATTGGTTGTTGATAGATAGGCATGCCTATAGGGTTATAGTTGCAGCTGCTATAGTCTGACTCTTATGAGTCCACAGTTTGTCTCTAAATAAGACCATAGTTCTAATCCAATGGGTCCACAGATTTAATACCTTCGGGTATTCACAGATTTGATACCTACGGGTATCCACAGCACCCATTATCCACACCCATAGGACTTTAGCAGGCATTTGACAGTATGAATTGAACAGTATATGTGAAATATTGATAAATACTTGAATAGTTATTTATGTTCCATCTTTATACAGTAATCATATATATATGATTCATTATGTTGTGTGAGTGATATTATAACTCTTACATGTTGATTATATTACATTGGCATTATTATAGTTTATTGTGTGCTTGGGTAACAATCACTGCGAGTGGTTGTTCATATATGTACTGTTCCCCACTAAGCTTTATAGCTTAGCACGGGTGTTTATCCGTGTAGGTACTTGAAGTTAAGGTACTTTTTGTTGGAACAAGAGCTGCTAATGTAAAGCCAACTCTAGAGATAGAAGAGAGTCAATTATATTTATAATTTAATTTCTTCTTGTATTAAGTATGTTGTACTAAAGAATACTAATTAAGAGAACAATTTCTTCATTGCATACATGAAGCATCATTTACTCGTACAGCACAACATCATATGACATGTATTTGGCCCCGACTGAAAAAGGAAACTGATAGATATACGTTGAGCATAGTAATGTTATGATCATCCTATTAGATCATCTTCATTTGGAGATAGAGTTATAAGAAAAGCAAATCAAAGCAAAGACAAAATTAAGAGAGTTTTATAGTTACAAAGAGATAGAAAAGAGATAGATTGAATTCAAGAATGATACGATACAGTATAGAACTGCATATGAAATAAGCAAAAAATCAGTAGAGACAGTATATGATGTAAGATAAGTGAGATAGATATATAGGTACAGATAGAAGTATAGAAAGGGAAGTGTTATATGAGTATAGGATACCATCTTTGATGTACAGGTATGAATTTCGAGGACGAAATTCTTTTAGGGGGAGAGATTTGTAATACCCCTAAAAGTACCCCTAAGAGAGATAGATGATTACTTAGCATAAGATAGAGGTTAATTATATGACTAATTAAAGGAACATTATAAATTAAGGATATAATTGAAAAGTTAAAGTAAAAGTTTTATGGTAGAAATGTAATAAGTGAAAGGTTAAATATTAAAGTAAGAAGCAAAAATACAAAGAGGGACCAAAGTGAAATTTGTCAAGAGTTTTAATAACCAACCAATGATATTTAAGTAAATGGATGGCTATGAGAGCAATTCTTGGTCTTCTTTTGCTTGGGTGGCCAGCCATATTTGGCCAAAGAGACACAAAATTGTCTCTTTTATTTTCTTTTCTCTCATCCTTTGTGTTCTTCTCTTCTTCTTCATTTCATGATGCTTATAAGAAGGAAAAGCTGTAGATGGTAGAGAAAATAGTTTTACAGCAGCTTAGGATGAAAATCAAGAGAGGGAGAAAGGAAAAATAGCAAGAAGATAGGAAGAGAGAGTTTGGTTAAGCCTTTAAGAGGTATGAGAACTTAACCTTGCTTTTATATATGTTTATTATGTAATTGACGCAATAATATTAATATGTGATGTCCTAGTAATTTAATATCATGAAAACTTGAGGTTATACTTGATTGAAAACCGAAATAGGGAGTTTTGGTTGAAGATAGGAAAAACTGTTTTAGAATTTACAGGACCAGTCATCACTATTTTAATGATATCTTGAGCTATAGTGATTGGAATTGAGAAATTCCAGTTTGAGATGAAAATAGACACATATATATTCATTTAATATGAAGAACACGACCTCTGAATCAATTTTAATGATAGATAAAAATAGGCTTGAATCCGGGCCTTGTCTGCTGCCTTTGTCTTTGGGAGCAGTCTTTGGTTTTTACTAAATAACTTAAGATATAGAGCCTGATTGGGGTGATTTTTGATGTTTTGGAAAGTAGAAAGATATATCTACAACTTTGTAGAAGAACGTTTTCTCTAATAATGACGTTTTATGGGTCAAAAATGGCATAGAAGTTGAGATAGAAAATCTGTCTCTCGACGATTTGGGCCTCACGGTTACTAGGTTTTTCATAGTAACTGTGAGGTACCCCGATTTTCAGTTCAGACCCTAAAGATGACCTACCTCACGGTTACTAAGCATTTCATAGTAACCGTGACCCCTTTAAAAAGTAAAGAACACGGTTATTACTCATCCGGTAATGACCATGAGGTAGTTTGGCATAGTCCAGACCCGAAAGTATAATTAGGTCACGGTTACTATGAATTTGGTAGTAACTGTGACCCCCAAATCATGTCTTGTGCCACAGTTACCATGAATTGGTAGTAACCGTGACCCTCCTTCAAAGTCCAAAACTTGAAAATAAAAGATGCATTATGAGGCTTAAGATTAACTCCTTTATTCCTAAATCTTATAGATTATCTTAAACATAAAATATATGATAAAATACAACAATAAGTATATGAAATGTATAAGTAAAATAGGAATAAAGTTATAGCAATTGATGTATGGAAATGTACACTTGAATATGATTATACTATACTAATTATTTATATGTAATTTTGAATGCAACATGATAGTTAAAGAATATTACTATATTGTTTGATTTATGATACATGAGATATGAATCAAATGATACATGAAATATGATTTATTGCCTGCACATAGAACTTGGTTGTGGATAGATAGGCATGCCTATAGGGTTATAGTTGCAGCTGCTATAGTCTGACTCTTATGAGTCCATAGTTTGTCTCTACATAAGACCATAATTCTGACTTAATGGGTCCACAGATTTAATACCTTCGGACATTCACAGATTTGATACCTTATGGTATCCACAGCACCCGTTATCAACACCCATAGGACTTTAGCAGGCATTTCACAGTATGAATTGAACAGTATATGTGAAATATTGATAAATACTTGAACAGTTATTTATATTCCATCTTTATACAGTAATTTTATATACGATTCATTATGTTATATGAGTGATAGCATAACTCTTACATGGTGATTATTGTTTATTGTGTGCTTGAGAGCAATCACTGTGAGTGGTTGTTCATATATGTACTGTTCCCCACTAAACTTTATAGCTTAGCACTAGTATTTATCCGTGTAGGTACTTGAAGTCAAGGTGCTTTCTATTGGGACAAGAGCTGCTAATGTAAAGCCAACTCTAGAGATAGGAGATAGTCAAAGATGACCTACCTCACGATTGCTAAGCATTTTATAGTAACCGTGACCCCTTTAAAAAGTATAGAATACGGTTATTACTCATCCGGTAATGATCGTGAGGTAGTCTGGCGTAGTCCAGACCCGAAAGTGCAATTAGGTCACGGTTACCATGAATTTGATAGTAACCGTGACCCCCAAATCATGTCTTGTGCCACGGTTACCATGAATTTGGTAGTAACCGTGACCCCCAAATCATGTCTTGTGCCACAGTTACCATGAATTTGTAGTAACCGTGACCCTCCATCAAAGTCCAAAACTTGAAAGTAAAAGATGCATTATGAAGCCTAAGATTAATTACTTTATTCCTAAATCTTATAGATTATCTTAAACATAAAATATATGGTAAATTACAACAATAAGTATATGAAATGTATAAGAAAATAGGAATAAAGTTATAGCAATAGATGTATGGAAATGTACACTTGAATATGATTATACTATACTAATTATTTATATGTACTTTTGACTGCAACATGATAGTTAAAGAATATTACTATATTGATTGATTTATCATACATGAGATGTGAATCAAATGATATATGATTACTATATGAATCAAATGATACATGAGATATGATTAATTGCCTGCACATAGAACTTGGTTGTGGATAGATAGGCATGCCTATAGGGTTATAGTTGTAACTAGTATAGTTTGACTCTTATGAGTCCACATTTTGTCTCTAAATAAGACCATAGTTCTGATCCAATGGGTCCACAGATTTAATACCTTCGGGTATTCACAGATTTGATACCTACGGGTATCCACAGCACCCGTTATCCACACCCATAAGACTTTAGCAGGCATTTCACAGTATGAATTGAACAGTATATGTGAAATATTGATAAATACTTGAACAGTTATTTATGTTCCATCTTTATACAGTAATTATATATATATGATTCATTATGTTGTGTGAGTGATATTATAACTCTTGCATGTTGATTATAGTACATTGGCATTATTATAGTTTATTGTGTAATTGGGTAACAATCACTGTGAGTGGTTGTTCATATATGTATTGTGCCCCACTAAGCTTTATAGCTTAGCACGGGTGTTTATCCGTGTAGGTACTTGAAGTCAAGGTGTTTTCTGTTGGGACAAGAGCTGCTAATGTAAAGCCAACTCTAGAGATAGGAGAGAGTCAATTATATTTGTAATTTAATTTCTTCTTGTATTAAGTATGTTGTACTAAAGAATACTAATTAAGAGAACAATTTAATTGATTATATTGAATATTTAATGTAATACTTTATATTTTCTCATAATACATTGAGGTATGCATGTGTAAATAACAATAACAACTAACAGGACTATAAAGGAAATAGATTATCCTATGTAAAAGAACTTATAGAATGGAGAGTTTAGGTGGACTAGTGTGGTCCTTACAGTTTATGAGCTTCTGTGGTTGGAAAAGTTACTAAAGAACCATAATTGTTTGGACACAATAAACTATCCTTGTATTATGATAAAAAGACCGTAATTAGTATACCCTAGAATCCAGTACAACATGACTGAACAAAACATGTTGAAATTAATCGACACTTAGCTGACAAATGTTGTCTTGAACTTGTTCCATATGACGTCTAACAAGCTGGCAACTAATGTGTTTACTAAGAGACTTAGCAATAGGACCTATCACACATTAATTTCCAAGTTAGGTGTGTGCAATCTATGCAAGAACTTGAGGAGGAGTGTTGATTGATATCATTTGGGCATATTTTAAGCCCTAATTTGCTGAGATTTATTTTCTTTCCTAGTTAGGCTTTAATCTTTTTATATAAATACCTCTGTAAATTAATTGTATAGACACAAAAAAAGGTTGTGGGTCATTGATAAGATAAAAAGAAATAGCAGAGTATAAGAAGAAAGCAAAATAGAAGGTATGGAAGAGAAGAGAGAAAGGAAAAAGATGGAGAGAGAAAGAGAGGAATTAGTATTTGATTCTCATAAAGAAGTGGTCCCCAAACTAGAGGATAATTTACAAATATAGAAGTCTCGTAGTTGAGATGTACAAGATGCCATAAGTTCTAACTGAAGATTAAAACATTCGCTGCTAAAATGTAATTTTACCCGAAAATGGTAAATTAAAGAATAAACAATGAATAATGGAAGAAATTATATAATAAAAATGAAAATGAATGATTTTAATGGCAAAATTGTAATTAGGTATTTGACATAAATAATCCTATAGAAAAAGTTAAATTATGCATTTTGAAGGCATAAAATAATAAATTATATTAATAGAATTTATAATTGCGTAAAAAGTAATAAAATAAAAGTGTGACTAATTTATCTAAATAAATTAGTCAATAAAAAGCAGTAAAAAAGTGAAAGATTATAAATTATTTCGCTGATGAAATAAAAGTCGGTTAAGCGATAATTAAAAAGTTTTGGACAAAAAGAAAAACAAAGTGTAATCAGTAAAGTTTAGAAGTATTGAAAAATAATTCGCAAAGAATTATATAAAAAGAATAAAAGAAAATTGTAAATTATAATGCAATAATTCATAATTTATAATCTGTATAAAAGATTAAAAAGTTTAAGTATCTGAATGAATTATCGAAAAATAATTCACAAAAGTGACTGGAAAAGAGAAAGTGAATAAAATAACAAAAAGTTATTGAATAATCAAAGGCACAAAAGAGTGCATTTGATCAGAATAAAAGTGTAATAATAAACAAAAGAAAGAAATTAAAGATTTTTTAAATGTTTAAAAACCGTTTGCAAATGTGATTGATTATTTTGCCCTTAGCAATAAGCAGGTATTATTATTCTTATTTTGGATATAATTGGCTAGCCATAGGGACACCTCTATACCGCGTTGCAAGTCATGGCAACTTGCTTTGCTATGGGTGGGATCTTTGATCTCCATAGCTTCAGTGAAAGTGAAAATATATCTATTTCTGCTCTGTGAGATTTGATCTTTCGAGATCATTTCTCTATTTGCTCAGTGGGACCTTCGGGTCCAATCCCAAGTATCTTTTTTGAGAATCCTGTTATATTGCACTAAGGACGCATCGAAATGAATAAATTGGTACTGTTTAATTAGATTGAATATAAAAAGTTATAATGAAAAGTATTTCATTTGAAAGAAAATGTAAAGTTGAAATAAATCTGTAAAGATTTCTGATAAGTGTAATTAATAAGAAAAAAAAAGAAAGATTTTATAAGAATAAACTATTAAATCAATGTTTAGTTAAGCTTTTATAAGATTTAAAATATAATTTGTTTTATGTTAAAAAGATAAATTTAATTAATTGGTATTTCTTGTACCAATTACTATTGTGAAAAGTGACAAATTTGAAAAATAATATTAATTTTCTGCTTAAAGTAAAAAGTGATGATATTGACATAAAGTGAAATTTATTGCTTAGGTAACGTCTTTCTGTAAGAAAAGTTAAATGAAGAGTAAAACAATAAAAAAAGTCACATAATTGTTCAATGAGGAATAAGTAAAAGACATAGGTCTTAAGCCAATATTTGAACATAAGAAATAGTATAAAAGAAAAGAAAGTTCTGACTGCAAAGTGCTCCGAAATGGCTGTATCGCTTGGCAATAAAACTTATAAGCCTTTTAATAGTAAAGTATTTATTAGATTAAAGTTAAAGTAAAGTAAAAGAATAACTAGCAAAAAGTGAAGTTATAATACAGATTGAATATTTGAACAGTAAATCAAGAATTAAAAATAGTTTATTTTGGTACTCGTAAAGACACGAGTACCAATACATTGCTAAATGTAATGATAATTAAATCACTATGTTTAAAAGATAAAACGGAACTAATGATAAAAGTAAAAGTTATAGTAAATATTAAAGTAAAGGCAAAAGTAAATCCGATATCGATCCACCTAAGAAGATACTGTAAAGTAAGTTGAAAGTTTGGAAACAAAAGAATATTGATTACCAAAATACGAGTTAATAACATGAATAATGCTAACCGAAGTAAAAAAATGTTTAATGAAATAAATATAGTAGTAGCGTAAGTTACGAAATTATGCTTTATCTTGGAAAATTCTTAAATTAGTAGTCACCACTGGGCATATTTAATCCTCAGCACGTAGTATTTATTGCGTGCAAATTTTGAAGTGTTGAGGGAGCACAGTACACGGTGGGTCCAGATCGAAAAAGAAGATTTTTGTATTAGTTGGTGTAAGTTTTTGGCATGTATATACTTAGACTACTAAGGTAAAAGACTGAACTGTAATTTGATTGTATTTTTCATTGTTGATGGATGAGTGTTTAATGTAAGCTTTTGGAATGAAATTATTTTTGTATATGTTTTATTTGTTTACAATACTGTAGAATGATTCTTAAATTAATATAAAATTATTTTAAGTGTTTCGAATTGTTTGGTGAAAAATTTTTTTTTACCGTTTCCGGCTAAGTATCGTATCGAAAAGAACTGTTCTGAGAAGGGTGTGATAGGTATCATCGTGAGTGATTCAAATAAGGGCTGATCATGAATTCCTCCAGCCAGCGCATTAATTACGATTTCAACAATCACATTTCTAACCTCGGACATTATTGCTTGGAACCTATCCATGTAGTCTCTAAGACTTTCATCGAACTCCTGATAAAGATTGCATAGATTGCTGATCAACTTTAGTGCTCACGTCTGCATAATGAATCTTGTTGTAAACAAATCTTTTAATTATCTGAAGGAGGTAATAAATTCCTGAGGCAGCTCGTGGAACCAATTTAATGTATCTCCTCCTAGGGTGGTGAGAAAAATCTTACATGTAATCTTTTTCGTCATAGGTGTAAACTGGCACCTTAGTAAGATATTTCGCCAAGTGAGTGGTCAGATCGGTTTTATCCGTATACCTATCCATGATTATATCTCTCCACCTGGAAGGCAGTTCAAAATTTGCTATCTCTCGGCAAAAGGGAGAGGCGGTATTCCTATAGGTATTACCTTCAAACACACCCTTTTTGAGGTGTCCTAGGCCGAATTATTTAAGCTTTTGCTTAAACCACTTGTCTTCTCTGCTCTCTACTTATGAGTCATCCTCGTTTTTAGTAATTTTTGAGTGGTTCTTGGTGGGGTACACATGAACGACAAGTCATCTCCTATGGATGCAGTAAATGATCAGCTTGGATGGTAAGTGAAATCTTTGCTCGAGGACATTATCCCTTTGCCTTTGTCACCTCTTTTTGGGGTTCGCATGCTAAAGCACATAACCATTCTCCCATTGTCTTGTGCTTGTGGCTCATTGATGGAAAGCCTTATGTTCCTTTGCCTTCTTAGCTCTTTATCTACAAAGTCGTCCCCATAGCTCCGCATGGAGGTTTGGGGAATCTTGCCTTTACAGATGGATTGGACAATGTTTTTGGTGAAATTGCTTATAAGCGCTCTTATATCCCTTATGATAATAGAAGTACTTTCAGCCTGTCGTAATATTGCATTGTTAAACTCAGGTAGAAGATCAGTTCATCTAGGGGACTTGTGAGTCCCATCCCACCTCCCAGTGGGCCTGGATCTTCCTTGACTATTATTATCTTGGTCATTTCTTTCGGATGTTTTGCATTTGGTTAATCTTGATCTTGTCATAACTCTCAATGAAAGCACCAAATGATAAGGTCTTATTTATCAAGACCTTGAAATGAGTTAATGGCTGCATGATCTGATCTACTTGTAAGTACCTAAAAGAGGCTTTGTCCAGTCGGACCAGGCATGAGCACTTCGAAGATTAAGTTAGAGACTTAGAGATAAATAAATCTAAGAAGGGAGTTTTATGGTTTTCATACCTGGAGCTACTGTACATTGGGCTATTTATAAGAGGTATGAGAATGCACTTGAGTGCCTGAAGTATAGCTACTGAGGTGTAAGAATAGGTGGGTGGCAACATGACATGGAGCAGGTTGGAGATATAGGCTCTACAGAGTGTCAGTGGATTGATGAGACTAAAGGTCCCATCAATCCTTTCGGATAGCATGTGGTTGCCTTCCTGTGTCTGCTTGTCACCAGGCCTCTTTGTAAATAGGTTTTGGGTTTTGGGTTGAGACTTACTTGAGCCTAAAGATAATCCAATATTATTAAGAACTGTCAAATGACTCCAATTGGATGGATTTGAATCGGATTATTCTTGGAAAAAGTAAATTTTAGGTTTTAGGTCAAATTAACTTTTTCAATATTATAGTGACTAATGGATTTTCAAATTATCAAATTAATTTTTAATTTTATTTTTTTCTTTAATATCAATATAATTCAACCACTTTTAAATTTTTAATAATAGTATATACAAATTTAAAAATAATATAATTATGTTAAAAAATATTATGGAATTATATTATATAGGCTTAATTAAAATATAATTTTATATTAACCAAATCAAATAAATCAAGCAATAAATTATATGGATGTATGCATGCATATATAATAATATTATGTGTACGTACATACATGTGTGTGTGTACATATATACTTATGTACGCATATATAATCCAAAGGATAGCATAAAGTCAACATGAAACAAATTTACATGTTGTAAATATTTTTAAGGCCAAATATATAAATTGGCACTCCAATTTGGCACTGCTTTTTATTTATACACCTTAATTAATACAATGACCAAATAAACACGTCAACTTAAACAATAACATATTTTTAAACCATTATTGATGAAAGCATACGAAATAGAAGGCGCATGTATTTCAAATGCGCTGACATGGCAAATAGACCCATAAGACGATGACACATGTCACAACAGTCAAATAATTAGTCTTTTTAAATTTACAGATGGAAAAATCCGTCAATAACTTTTATTAATGATTTTTTTAATATCTTCGGTTGATCCATACAAGCTAAATTACCCAAACTATAAGAAATATTCAATCACATTAAAAACAATATAACATTTTAATAAGCTAACTTTCTTGGAAATTTTGAATAGCAGCAAGCCATGCTAAGAACAAAAGAGCTTTATCCTTTTTTACACAGATGAAGGCAAAGAATCCACAAGCAAGCATTCAATCCAATAAAAGCAAGGAATTTTGGACGTTAGGCCCCTAAGGAGGGAGAATCAAATTTTTGATTCCCAATTTGAAAATTGTAGAAACATTTTAAATATGAGTTTTGCCAATGAAATATGTCCCCTAAGAAAATGGGAATGCATAATAACCAAATTATGAGAACAAAACTAAAGGCTGCCAAGAAGAAATTTGCACTTAAGAAATTTCCAAAGTAGACTATAATGGTTAATAGGATAAGCACAGGTTTGCAAAACCTAAAAACTTTTTACCTTTATTTCATTAACATCTTATTTCCTTGAAGTCTGCGAGAACCTATTGACATAAATCACCTGCAAATCATTCCAACATGAACCATGGCTATAAACAACCAAGCATAAAAATATAAGTCACTAGTATCTATTCATCTATGTCGAAATAAGATAAAAAAAATAGAGTAACAAATTCATTATCATCGCCGAAAAAATCACCGCCACCATCAAATTCATCTTCATCTTCATCGCCAACACTCTACTACCATTAAATTCATCACCTTCGCCACCATCAAATTCCCCTTCGCCACCTCCTCCTCTCCAGTCTCAATCGTTGTCACCTCCACCGCCACCTAGATCCTCATCCTCCTCCCCAGTCGGGTTATTGATTATTGTTATGATCATTTGGTATGCAACATTTTGCAGAAAGAAGAAGAAAAAACACAGATATTATGGAGATTATCATGGAGGTAATAGAGAAAATTATGAAATTGATGGCAGGTGGTGGGCAGCGGCATCTCATGTAAGGGGTTAGGGTTTGGCAACTGAAATCTAATGAATAGATGAGAGAGAGAGAGAGAGAGAGAGGGGGGGGGGGGTTGGGAGAGGGAAGAGGGAGAGAGGGCTTGTTATGGAATTTTCACGTACTTTGCTTTGGGTAACTTACACTCTCTGTGCCACGTAATCAATAACAGTTCAGATATACATTAATCTTTCAATTAAAGTGTTTATTTGATCAATCAATAAGTTAAAGTGTCTAAATAAAAATCGGTGCCAAATTAGAGTGCCAATTTATGTATTTGGCCTATTTTTAACTAGTAATTTTAATTTTGTTTAACTCTCTTCTATGGGTAGGTGAGATAGTTTGTGCGGAAAAGAGAAAAATCAATTTATAGTTTGGATGTGTTTTAAAAATAGTTTGAAATGGATTATTTATAACTATAAGCCCCCTTAATAGAGTCATACAAAGGGTATTCTTGTCAAGTACAATATCCCCATAATAGCCATATCCCTATTTGATAGAATTATTACTGTAAAAAGTTTTAAAAGTTTTGACGTAGATGGATTTAACTAATACTTTAAAAGTTTTGAGCTATATAATTCCAATTTTTTAAAAGATCAAAAAGTTCAGATGTTTTTAATGTTTCAGTGGGAAGAATAAAAAAGCCCTTCAATTTCTAAAATATGAAAAAAGAAAAAGAAAAAGAAAAAGTAGATTGGGACAGCAGTGTATGGCGAAGGCTTTACCAAGAAAGGTGGAACACCCTCAAATATGCAATAAAGATAGTAATAATAATAATAATAATTAAAACAAAAAGTATAAAAAGGACTAAACTGAGTCACCAAGCATTATTTTTCTTCCGAATAACTTAAAATGTAATAATTGAATTTCTAATATTTTAGAGACATTTCGATTATGCCATTTCATCAATAATTTTATTAAAATTAACAAAAAAAATCACCGATTTTTATTTAGTTTTTTCTTTTATTTAATAATTAATATAAAACATTTTATTTTTTTAAATATTGTTATTCGAGATCTGGTTAATTTAGTAAAATATAAATGAATTTGTGCAAAATATTTAAACATATTCTAAAAAATAATTTTATATTTTTGATGCTATTATTTTTCAATTGAATGTTTTTAATTTAAATATCTATTAATTATGATATTATTTTTAATTGGAAAAACTTAAAGAAAGTTGTTCAATTTAATTATTAAATATGATAAAAATTATTATTAATTTCGAATGATATTGAGTATTGAATAAATACTTTTCCATTATTTTTAATGGAATTATGGATGGAATAGTTCAATTAAAATGCTCCTAAAATATTAGGAATCCAATTGTCACATTTGTGCGTTCGTAACCATAACATTTTATTTTTAATTGTGAAATGTCCCAATATATATATATATATATATATATAGTTATCCATTTTTATTTTAAAGAAAAACTTTCCTTTTATTTTCTTAATCGTATTATTTCATTAGCAAAACAATTTCTTGGTGATCTATTTTTAAGGAAATGAACAGATTTTAATCGAATTAAATTCGGAGCATTATTTTCTGTTAATAGTCACACTCTCTTTATGAAAAATTAGTTAAAATTGATACCCAATACAGGAAATCTAATGCTTTTATTTTTATTTTTTTATATGAAACCTCTTTTTTTTTAGATTCGGATACTGTTAGATCCATAATTGGAGACTATTCTTCCGATGGTGTACGCTCCATATGTGAGACAATAATTGAATTTGTAACCTTATTTAAGGAAATTTGAGTTTTTTACCACTCTGACCAACAATCATTGATCTAATGCTTTTAATTTAAACACTTCACACTAAATTCTATACATTAATTGCAATTTTATTATAATTATTTTTTTGGAAACTATTGTCATGGTTTTTAGAGCGGTGAAGGACAAAAAAATAGTGATGAATATAGAGATTTACATATTAGAGACAAGTTAAAAATAAAATAATCCAAAATGTAAATTTTAATGCGTATTATATTATAATTTTCATAATAAAATTTTCAAACTACTAATAGCTTTAAAAAATATTAAAGAAATAATTCAAATAAAATAAGTCATAAATTATAGTTCAAAACTTCAAATTTTGACGGATATATTTGCTTTAATAATTTATTTTCGTTATTTTTATCATATTGATTTTAATAACCATTATTATTATAACTATTTTTTAAGAAAATATACATTTTGTTTATATTGTATACATTATTGTCTTTGACGTGATATTAAGTGAATTTTAATCCGATTTAGAATTTTCAAATCAAATAATTCTATCTCATGTGATATGGATGAGATAGAATACGCACGTATTTAGACCATTAAATCAAATAAATGAATACAACACGGCGGTTTAAATGGATGTGCACTGAATATCTTTCAACAAACGGAAAAATAAAATTCTAAAACCAAAACTCATATATTAAAAAAATATACGTATTCCACGTAAAAAAATTTAAAGAGAAAGTGAATATATCTCATTCAAAAAATAAAAATTATATATATAACCAATAAATTAATAGAGTAGGAATATGATGGATTAGGTTCGAATGAGGTTATAAGCGAACTAGATTGAATTATAATTTAAATATATCAATACTAAATAGTTGGATTATAAATAAATAGTAACAAATTAATTGGTACGTGACACTCATTTTTTTTTACTTTATTAAGAATATCTATATAATTATAAAAATAATTATTTTTATTTTGTTTCTTAATGTATTATTTGTATTTTCTTAATCATAAGCGTTCATCATTTATCGTTAAAAGTGCAAGAGTTATATAGGTGGGAAAACTATATAAAAATGACCTTACATATCCCTACTATTTATTTTGAAGCAAAAATATATATAACATTCTGAAAATAAATATACAAGTATTTTTTTTAGTAATTTTTTTCAATTTTAAATTAAAGTATTAACATAGCATTAGTATGTTATTAAAGTAATCATGACACATAACAAAATATGTTAATTCACAAATATTTTTTTCAATTTTAACTATTGAAAATTTATTTATTGATTTGGTAAAAATATAATACTGATGTGATATATTTTTATTATGCATTCATGTTAAATGTATTTTTGTTTTAAAGTAAGTATAAGAGATGAGAGTAATTTAGTATAAAAGTGATAGTGATTTTTGTAATAGTCTGTTTGGATGGTGATAGCATGTGATTTATTAATGTACAATATAATATGGTACAGTATAATTTTAACGATACGATATTTAAAAAAATTATATAATAGTATGTAAAAATTAAAAAATATTAAAAAATAACATATATACAAAATAAAAATACATTATTAGGTAGGTGGTTAATTATAAAAATTAATTATAGTAAAAAATAAAAATTATAAAGTTAGAATAGCAAAAATAAATTCAGAGAATTATAAAAAATCACCAATTTGGTGATTTTCAAAATTAGGTAAATTTATAATTCTTAAATTATGGATTAAAATCGTAGAGTACAATAATATAAAAAAAGTATACTTTCAAATATTATTTTATATAAAACAATACATTAACAAATTAAACCATACTGGCAAATCAACACAAGTGTGTACATTTGTGAGCAAATAATAAAAACAAGAAGGTCATGTCGTATACCTAATTTTCGAAATGTTTGAATAAGAAAAAAAAAAAAAAAGACAGATGACAATTTCATTTCATTTTATGTATTTATCTTTTCATAAAGAAACAAAAATGATATTCTATATTCAGAATAAATGGCAAGCTCCGTAAATAAGACGTTTCCTGAGGGTCAACGTATTTTCCTTTCGACCCCCGCTCGCCAAATCCTTCCCAAATTTTCCTTGACACACAAAAAAAAAACCCCTCCAAAACATAGAGACAAAAGCAGAAAGACTGAAACTTGCTTTGTAAGCAATCTTTTTTGAACTGAAATAAACTCTCATTTTGGAATTCTGAAATACTTTTTGATTTTCTTTGATCGTTTTCTCTATCAGATTGGTCCTCAAAACTGGTAAGCTTCTTTTTTGTTGGTTCCTCATCTGAGTTGAAGTGGTAATTTAGCTTAAGCGAGTTCCCTCTGAGCTTAATTTTTCAGTTGAATTGGAGTTAAGGTTTTATGATGGCAAAGAAGCTGGAAAAAAAGAGAGGAGAAATTTACATTTTGATTATTTGGCATCTGTTTCTGTTTATTTGGAGTGAAAGTTGTTTCCTTTTTGAAGGTTTTTATTGAAGCCTTAGCAAATTAGTTTTGGTGAAGATTTTAATTTAGTTAGTTTTGGCTTGATTATTAGTTCACTTGGTAAGGCTCTTTTCTTTTTTTTTTTTTTTTTAGCATTGTTTTGCTTTTCTTGAGTCAGAAAATCCAATTCTCATCCTACATAAGCCTGATTGTGTTCTGAATTTATATTTTTTTGAGACTCTACTCAAATGAATTGAATATTTAACATTACTTAAATATCTTTTGTTTGCTTTCATATATATTCTATTTATAATTTTTTTAAATTGAATTACAATCTTGGCACTCTCAATGCCTGATTATTCACTGTCTTTATTTTGTTAACAACATTCTTTCATGTTACTTTGAATTGGCAGCTTTTTTATGTTCGGTGTGGGCTCTTATTTGGGTCGATGCTGTTTATTTAGAATCATGGATCATTCTTCTGCTTTGCCTCTTTGAGTTTGGTGTTCCTGTTGCTGGTGGCGGTTTTTTTGTTGCAAGTGAATGGAGAGTTCAACCAGTATGGATGTTAGTGTTGGTCCATGCAATGGTGTTATAGCGCGCCATTCTGACTATGATGATGTGAATAAAGAATTTGATTTATATATAGACGACCGGTTGACCGTGTCAAGAATGGTCGGTGACTCAGTCATCAAGGGTATGGTATGTGCTATAGAACAGAAGGCAGCGGAGGAGATTGCTCAAAAGGACTTAGAGTTGGACAGGTTAAAAGAAACGTTGCGTCTTTATGAGGTCGGCTCTGATGGAAATGAATCCATGAGGTTCTCTGTAAAGTACCAGAAACCTAAAAGTAGAATTTATGAGTTGCTTTCAACCAATCCAAATGGCATGGTAGACCATGGCAACTTACCGGATTCTTTGGCAGATCTTAAACTTGCAGCCAAACAGCAGTTTAAAAAGCTCAAGAAAAAAATTGGCAAGATTAAAGGGTCTACATCTATAAGGAGGAAGGGTTCAGGTTCTGAGTTGTTGGGATTGAGTGGTATTCTAGAGGAGGATAAGCCTGACAAGTGGATTGATGTGGATAAGGCGCTTGACGGTCTCAAAGCTACTTTGGAATCTATATGTACACAATCAGAGGAAATGGTTTGCATATCTGAGTCATTGCTCTTTGACTGGCAGCGGGAGAGAGAATTTCAAGCAGAAATTGAAGGGATGGTGATCAAGAGTTGTATTCAGAGCCTTCATGAAGAATTTAAACAAAGGCTTTGGGATCAAAGTTCTCAATCTTATGCTATTGAAAGTGCAAATTGGCTTGAGAAGATGAAAGAGATTTCAAATTTACGCCAAGAATTGGATGCCATCTCTAAATCATTGTCTGTCACTGAAACTGGGAAGTTACTTTCACATGGATCCTTGGAGCATCGAAAGACTTCAGGTGATCATGTTGGATCACCACCACTTTCGGAGGAAAATGGCAAACACGATGAGTCAGCAATTATCGTTCCAGAAGATTTGGAACATTCACAATTGAAAGCCTTTTCAAAGGAGGATTTATTCATGTATCTAAGATCTGAGATGACTAAAATGAACAGACACCTTGAGTTAAAATTGCAAGAAGAGACAGAAAAATATTTCAGCCTCAGGAGGGAGTACTTGAATCAAAGGGATTCTTCTTTGATAGCGAGGAAGGACAAGGATCTTGATTCACTGAGGAAAAAGATCCCAGAAGTCATTTTAAAGTTGGATAACATGCTCACAGAAAATCAGGAATTACCTTCATTTAGTAACAATGGGGAAAGTCTTGACAATTTGAAAGATAAATTGGAATCTCTCCACTTAGAAAATCAACGACTAAGGGACTTGCTTATGGACAAGAGGAAGGAAATTAGTCACCTGCACTCGCAAGCTTCTGATGCTTCGGAGAAAATATTGCTAATCTCTTTGGCTGAGGAAAAGTCGTCAGGAATGCTTGAAAATCTTAAAAGGACCATGGAAGATGCTCAGGTTGAAGCTTCAATCAGTGAAGATCTATATAAATTCCTTCTTAGTGAGGTGCTCAGGCAAATAAAAGGCCTTAATGAAGAGTTAAAATTGGAGTATGATATCATGCTGGTAATCTATGAGAATATGTTGAAAGAAGCTATTGACAGTGCTGCCCCTGTCAATAAGCTAGAGATTGAAGATTCAGTTATTGAGTCCATTATTGTGCAAGGGATATGTGAAATTGTTTTTAGAGAATCCTTCATGGAGGCTGAGGAGAAAGTTGGCACTTGGAATCGGAAATATATCGACGAAACTCAAGTTTGGATGTCACTTGAATTGGAAGCACTGGAAAAAGAAAATTTATTGAGAGTTATTACTGCAGAGAGAGAAAAGTTGGAGCAAGAGACGAGTTTATTGAGGGCGACGGTTAATGAAAAAAACAAGTCAGTGCAGGAAGCAGCAGAGGCATTGGCAAAAGAGAAGGAGAAATATGAGTCAGCTTCTCTCAAGCTTGAAAATTTGCAAGTAATGTTTTTGTCAGTGCTTATCTCAAAAGAAATGCTTATCTCAAAATATGATGAAGAATTGAAGATTGCCCAAAGTAATTTATTCAAGGCATTGGAGACAGTTGCCGAGGATGAAAGGCAGATCTGTCGGTTGAATGAGCAGCTTGAGACGGTAACTCAGAACTTAGGGGAAGCTGTTGAGGAGAAAAATAGGCTGCATTCTGTTTCTGAATAGCATCAGAAAACTCTATCATTGGTTGAAGCAAGAGAAAGGGAGCATATGAAGCAAATGAATTCAACTACAATTCTTGCTCAACGACTGTCAAAAGCACTTACTGACTTTGCATGCAAGGCAACAGAAAATATTAATTTGAATAGCTTGAGGTACTTTTACCTTCTGCCTAATATAAGTTTTTTAATTGTTCTTAGTTTATTATGCATTCAATTTTATGGAGTGGCACTAAAGACTTACGAAGCTTAACTTGTCTTTTGGATGTCTTCCACAAACCCACCCACCTACACACACCAAAATCCACATGTGCATCAATGCGTGAGCTATACTGTGATTGACTTTTACTCCCTTGGTTATGAGAGATGGAAACAGTGGCGT
Organism: Excoecaria agallocha; assembly: GCA_037975025.1. NCBI lineage: Eukaryota > Viridiplantae > Streptophyta > Magnoliopsida > Malpighiales > Euphorbiaceae > Excoecaria > Excoecaria agallocha. The sequence continues at coordinate 1,759,286 of CM075820.1, read as the reverse complement.
GTTCTATCTTTGTTATCTCACATCCATTAATGCTTATGCTTACACAGCAACTAATCCCATACTAAATGGGGGCGGGCTATATGATTTCTGTGTCTCCAGATGCCTCTGTCCAAAGTTAAATCCACCTAAATATCTAGTAATTATAGATATTTATGTAATCCTTGCATAACTTCTACCCTTACTTCATTTTCGAACCGGGCACCTGGGATAAGCTGCTAAACTACCATTAGCTTATGCTTATAAACTTAAATAAGCTAAAAAGTGCGTTATAATTGCAATCTCCAATGCTCGATCCTGATTTATTTTCTCGGTGATTAGTTGTTTTCTTGTATGTAGATGCATAGATGCTGTCTTGAATTCATTGTTAGACTGTGTAAGTTGGGTCTTGGTTCAAATCCTATAGTAAAGCATTTCTTATAGACAATTAGATAACATGAAAAATAATGGTTTGCCCCGACTTGCAAGATTTAGAGCACTATTGCTTAAAGACAGTTCTAACTTATAAAATGTCCTTTTAAGTAAATCATACTTTTTGCCAGTTGTTTCTGTATTTCTATTTTCTGTTTTCTGTTTAATTGGTAATTAATATCAATGCTTTTGGTGCAGTTAGAAAATATACTTTCAGTTTTCTTAATATCATAAATTAGCTATGCAAGTTGATCTATTTATGCCAAAACCTTGAAGCTATGTTGCTTAGTTTATTTTCTGTTTGCTCATTCTATTAGCTTTCATTTCTTGTCTTCTAAGTATCTCATAATTATGCCATGAACCAATTTATTGTTGCTTTTCTGTTTCAATCTGATTTAATTGGCATAGTCTGTCTATGTCTTCAGCTTTAACTAGTAACCAACCACTTATAAGTCACGAGGGTTATGCGGTTTAATGTTTATTGAGAATGAAAACTGTGACACTTTGATTGGCTTGTTTTCCAGATTGGGGAATTTGAGCTCAGAATCCAGTTCTCTCATTCAGAAAGGTAACGGACTTAGAAGGATGGAGTCACTGTACAAGCAAAGGTTAGAAAAAAGGTGTTCTGATCTTCAAAAAGCTGAGGCTGAGGTATGGCAGACATTAGATATTATATTTTGATATTGCTAGTTTGATAAATGGTCTTTAATGCCCAAGAGACAAACTACTAGAGAAGACCGTTGATTTAAAGAGCTAACAACATATTGACTCCAAAGGATAGGAATGGAGCCAGATATAGTAAAAAAAAAAATCTGGTGTCAGCGGTGTCATGGGGACAAATTCTTGCTATTTCTATTGCATCTGCTGCTGAATGAAATACAAATGTTGTGACAGCAAGTGTATATGGTATATGCATCTAACATGGGAAAAAAATGAATAAAGAAACGGCTAAGTATATGTAATCTAACATGGAGAAAAAATGAATAAAGAAGACGACTAAGGACCATCTATCCATTCCTTGTTTCAATGATTGCAAATAAATTCAATTATTTTTTCCATTGTTGTTTGCTTGGTGAATGCATGCTTCAATTTTTTTTTAATTGATTTTTGTTGAACCTCAGGTTGATCTTCTAGGTGACAAGGTGGATACTCTTTTAAGCCTTCTTGAAAAGATATACATAGGGTTAGATCATTATTCTCCAATATTGCAACACTATCCTGGAGTAAGATGTTTCTCCTGTTTTTTTTACTGTATTGGTGTATATTTGCACACATGCACTTTATATCTGTTTATATGATTGAATTCCATTCTTTATTAAAGTTGTTGACGACAGTTTGGAGGAGAAAGCTTCTCATGGTTGCATATATTCATGGCACTTAGTTTATTATTTTATTGTAAAATTCTTAAGTTCAGGCCTTTCCATTTTAAGATAGCAAGAGAAGTGGGCAGGCGATGAATGCAAATACTTGTAAAATAAATTAAGGCACAAAAAATTTTGCTAAACATCTGCACACATTCTCTTCTGTATGGTTGTGAACTAGTATTACTTTGTGCATATGGAATGTAATACTTTCTTCACATTAGAAAATAGCATAAGATCCATCAACTCATCAAATTTTTCAATTTGATCACTGCAGATTATGGAAGTTTTGAAGTTAGTTAGGAGAGAACTGAGTGGAGAAGCTGTTAAATCAGGTTGATCTGTTTTTTGATGAGGTAATTTTTTCAAATTAGTGTCTTGGTTGTCAATGAGTCAAAATCTAGTTAAAACACAATGAAATGGGCTGAAGGGCTAATGGTTTGGTAGTATTAAATTGAGATACTATTTGAGTTGCCATCTTTATGTTCAAATCTAATTACAGCAATTTATACACATTCAGGAATAATCATTAGTTTTCATTGGTTCTCTTTGTTGAACAGGCACAACTACACTTTTCTTTTTGGTCTGCTGCAGCATTTTTGCAGAGGGGATTTTCCAAATAATTTTACAATCTCAATTATTGTCAATTTTTCGTAACAATCTCAATTACCTCCTAATTATCAACTTCAAAAGTGAATATGGAAGGCAGCTTCTCACTGAATCTGCTAATTTCCTTGTTGATACTATATTTCAGAATTCTAATGGAATTCGTTTTGGTGCTATAATCCATTAATTGGTAATTAATTGTGGAATTGATGCTTACATCATTCATAAAACTGAAAATGAATATGAAAAATGATGAAAAGGTTTGATATTTTTCACGAGGAATAGCAATGTTCAACATTATTTCCCATATACTTGGGGTAAACATTAATTTCTTGAACTTCGAACTGCACAGTTGGACAAGAATATAAAAGCCATGGTCAGCTCCGGCAATTCTCTCTTGATTCTTTCATGAAGAAATTCCAAGCCAGCAAGGCTGCCCCTACGGCTGGTTCCACCTGATGAATCCAATTCAGAAAAAATAAATAAATAAATAACAAAAAGAACATTCTTACTAGGAAAGGAATTACTATATAGTAACACTTTTTGTCCAATTCCATTCCACCATAATAAATCGCTCCAGGAAATGAAAATAAAAAGCTTAATCTACTGTAGGAAAAAAGGTTCTGACTCTGCCACTGGCTTATCTCTTTTGATCAAGGTTTGAAAAGTTCACACACACACACACACACACATATATATATATATATATGACATGTCCTATGAATCTACCAACTACCAAAGTTTTAGGATTCAATATTGGAAACCAGTATACCTCTTTTTTTTACCAACTTTGCGTTTGTTGCTATATTTTTTCTTTCTTGCCGCTTCTTTCCAAGTTATTATTTCGAGGTTATCAGAATAATTATAATGATTGCATCAAGAAGAGTAAGAAATGAGCAAATGCAAACCTGTGGTCTTACTGGAAAAGCCCCAGGGAAGTACTCCTGGATGCTCTTCACAACTTCTTTTCCTATGTCCAAATTCTCATTAGCTTCAAGGACTCCGCCGACCATTACAACAGGGAAAGAAGCCAGAAAATTGTTTAATTAATATGCAACAACTAGAACAAGTATGGAAAATCTATATGGTATCAGAGCATGCTCTTTTTTGGAGGTTGAATTTTCTCCCTCCTAGCACTAGGTTTTTTTCTGGTTTTCAAAATGCTATAATACCCATTTTAGGAAAGTCTCGAGAGCTTCAGTAGCATTGCCTCCCTCTTGTCACTGCCCTGGAGGAAGAAAGCCCAGTCCAAGATCAGCCCTTCCCCAGAGTTTTGCCACCAACAATCACTGTGGATGACTACATGCACCACCAAAGGTTCTTGGAGTTACTATTCATGCGCTGACACGTGAAGCATGTACAACCTCCTCAGATCACTGTTTGACATCAATTCTTCTCCCGACCACCTCACTGGCTATTTCTGACATTGACCAGCAGGTTTTTGACCTTTGGTGAACTTCTTGGTTTTTGAGCCTTCTACTTTACAGATTCTGCTTCTCTGTTCAGCTTATCTGCTCTGATTTTCTGGTCATCTCCTTTTTTGTGCTGTTCTGTTTCTAAAACGACAAAAGCAAACCAGTTGGAGAGCAACCTATTAATGGAGCCTTCTCTAATAAGAAAATTCAAAACCTCAAGCATTTTTTGTCCTAACTTGATTCTTTTGTGATAGTTAGTACCTCCAAGTATGTAGAGTCAACTAACGCTCTTCATGCCACTATTAATATTTGACTTAAATTATAGACTCTGGAGCAAATCAGCACATGTCAGGCTCTTCAATGGGCTTCCTTACTCTTATTGTCAAAAAAGGAAAAATGCCCGATTAGTAGATGGCACTTTTACTGCTATTTCGGGAACTGGTTTTCTCAATTGCACTCCAAGCATCAAACTATCATTTGAACTACAAATACCTAGTTTTCCTATTAGCCTTTTATCTATCAGTGCCATTACTTAAACTCTTAATTTCAAAATTGAATTTTTTCTCACTCATTGTGTTCTTCAGGACTTGCAAACAGGGAAGAAGATTGGCATTAATAGACAACAAAATGACTTATATGTGTTGGAAGGGTAGTCATAACATAGTTCCTGGTTCTACTCAACCTTGATAGGTGAAAATAAAAATGCCCACCAGGAAATTATTCAATGGCACAGAAAGTTTGTACATCCATCCTTTTTTATTTTGGAGAAACTCTATACTAATATGTTTAAGAAAGCCGGGTTTGAATCTTCAGTTTGTGATGCATGTGAGTAGAAATACCATTCCTCTTTTGACAATTCACTCTGGTATACCCAAACTATCCCATTATTTGGTTTTAGACGATTTGCTATATTTTTTGATTGTTGTACTAGATTAACTTGGATTTATTTGATGAAAACAAAGAGTGAGGTGTTTCAGTTATGTATACATTTTGATGCTAAAGATAGAATTCTGAGAACCAATAATAGGAAGGAACATATGGATGGCAAGTTTAATACTTATATGGAGTCTCATAAGATACTCTATCAAACTAGTTATGCATACACTAATAAAAAAAAATAGGGTTAGAAAAAGCAAAAATACTAGAAATTGCTCATTCTTTAGTGTTATCATCAATCTTCCAAAAACTTATTGAGGAGATTTTATTTTTGTGGTTGCTTATCTCATCAACAAGATAACTCTTAAAGCTATTGAATTCAAAATTCCAATAGAAGTGTTGTATGGTAAAATTTCCTATATCATTCCTCCAAAAGTTTTTGGTTGTGTTTGTTTTGTTTATATAAAGAACACTAGAAAGTTAGAAATACGAGCTCTTAAATTTGTGTTTGTATGATATTTTTCAACAAAAAAGGGAATACAAGTGTTATCATCCTCCCTTTAGAAGATACTTTGTAAGTATAGATGTTACTTTTAGAGAGTTTGAACCATATTTTAATTCATCCCAATAACCTCTTAAGGGGGAGCATGAGCGATATCTTGATCTAGACCTATAATCCTTGAAGAATGAGTAGGGATTGATCCTAGTCAAGGTGAGAGTAGTGAAAGGGAGATTGGTATAGAAATCCTGGGTGATTCGATAGACTAGATTTGAAAAGGCACTCAAGAAAGGAGAAAATGGATAAAGCCATCATCAATCTACTTCTTGGCAAGAACTATCCTTATTCCCCGAAGAAACCAATGGTGAGTTATCTTTATCTCCTTATGTTTTTAATTGAAAAATTCGATGTTCCTATTGCTCTAAAAAAAGAAGTCAAAACATGTACTAAACAGCCTATTTTTGACTTTGTCTCTTGTGACCATTTGTCCCCTTTTTATGGGGCTTTTGCTTTGTTCATTTCTTCTGCATCTATTACACAAAATTGGAGAGAAGCTCTTAGAGATCTGAAGTATAAGGAATCTATTGTTGAAGAAATGAAGGCTCTAGCTAAGAATGAGTTTGGAAACTAGTCACTGCTCCAGACAAGAAATTGGTCAACTACCAATGGGCGTTCACTATAAAACACAGAGTTGGTGGTTCAATTGAGAGGTTCGTGGCCAAATTGGCTAAGGAATTCGCTCAAACTTATGGAGTGGGCTGCTAGGATACATTTTTCCCTATTGCTAAAATGAATACACTCATAATTTTGTTATCCTTTGCAGCCAACCTTGATGGGGACTTGCAACAATTCAATGTGAAAAATGCATTTGTACATGGACAATTGTATATGGAAATCTCTTATGGTTTTGACGATGAGTGAACCCAAGGAAAGGTGTGTAGATTGAAAAGTGCCTTGTACAGACTGAAATGGTCTCTTATAGCACGGTTCAACAAATTCAACAAAACCATAATCTCTTCCGGCTATCTACAAAGCAATGCTAATCATACCCTTTTTTTCAAACATCACAAGAGTAAGATCATGCTTTTCATAGTTTACATTGATGATAAAAAAGAGATGGCCCGATCGAAAAAACTCTCAGCTTAGGAATTTGAGATCAAGAATCTGGGGAAGCTATAATATTTCTAGGGAATTGTAGTTGTCAGATTAAAAGGAATATCCATTTCTCAAAGTAAATATACTCTAAATCTCTTGAAGAAACTAGTAAGGTCAGTTGAAAACTGACAAAATCGCCCATTGAGAGCAACTATAAGCGGCAAGCAGAGATTGGAGAGTCAGTTGATAAGGAGAGATATCATAGATTAGTTGGAAGATTCATTTATCTCTCACACGCTAGATCAGACACACCATATGTAGTTAGCTTGGTTAGCCAATTCATGTATGATCCTCGAAAGCCTCACACGCAGGCTGTCTTTTGCATTTGTGGTATTTGAAGTTTGCTCTAGGAAAAAGGTCTTTGTTTCTCCAAACAGTCACCTCCAGTTAGAAGCTTTTATAGATTTTGATTGGGCTGATCTTTATATGATAGGTGATCTACATTTGGTTACTGCACGCTTGTGGGAGAAAACTATGTCACTTGGAGAAGAAAGAAGCAAAGCGTAGTTACTAGATCAAGTGCAGAAGTAAAGTATAGAAACACGACTCAAGGTGTTTGTGTAATACCCCTAAAGGCACCCTAAAAGAGATAGGTGATTATTTTTGCATAAAATAAAGGTTAATTATATGACTAATTAAAAGAGAATTTTAATGTAAGGATATAATTGAAAAGTTAAAGTAAAAGTTTTGAGGTGGAAATGTAAATTGTGAAAAGGAGAGACAAAAGTAAGAATCATAAATATAAAGAGGGACTAAAATGAGATTTGCCAAGATTTTATTTAGCAACCAATATGATTTGATCAAGTGGATGGCTAGGAGTGAAAGAGGCAAAATTTGGTTCTTTTCTGCTTGGGTGGACGGCCATTCTTGGCCAAGAGACACAAATTGTCTCTTTTATTTTCTTTTCTCTCATCCTTTAAGTTCTTCTCTTCTTCTTCATTTCATGATGCTTATAAGAAGGAAAAGTTGTAGATGGTAAAGAGAAGAATTTTACAGCAACCTAGGATGAAGATCAAGAGAGGGAGAAAGGAAGATAGCAAGAAGATAGGAAGAGAGAGTTTGGTTGAGCCTTTAAGAGGTATGGGAACTTAACCTTGCCTTTATATGTGTTTATTATATGTGATGTCCTAGTAAGTAAATATCATGAAAACTTGAGGTTATACTTGATTGAAAACCGAAATAGGGAGTTTTGGTTGAAGATAGGAAAAACTGTTTTAGAATTTATAGGACCAGTCATCACTATTTTAATGATATCTTGAGCTATAGTGATTGGAATTGAGAAATTCTAGTTGGAGATGAAAATAGACACATATATCTTCATTTCATATGAAGAACACAATCCTTGAATCAATTTATATGATAGTGACCCCCAAATCATGTCTTGTGCCACGGTTACCATGAATTTGGTAGTAACCATGACCCCCAAATCATATCTTGTACCACAGTTACCATGAATTTGTAGTAACCGTGACCCTCCTTCAAAGTCCAAAACTTGAAAGTAAAAGATGCATTATGAAGCCTAAGATTAATTCCTTTATTCGTAAATCTTATAGATTATCTTAAACATAAAATATATGGTAAAGTACAACAAAAAGTATATGAAATGTATAAGAAAATAGGAATAAAGTTATAGCAATTGATGTATGGAAATGTACACTTGAATATGATTATACTATACTGATTATTTATATGTACTTTTGACTGCAACATGATAGTTAAAGAATATTACTATATTGATTGATTTATCATACATGAGATGTGAATCAAATGATATATGATTACCATATGAATCAAATGATACATGAGATATGATTAATTGCCTGCACATAGAAATTGGTTGTTGATAGATAGGCATGCCTATAGGGTTATAGTTGCAACTGCTATAGTCTGACTCTTATGAGTCCACAGTTTGTCTCTAAATAAGACCATAGTTCTAATCCAATGGGTCCACAGATTTAATACCTTCGGGTATTCACAGATTTGATACCTACGGGTATCCACAGCACCCATTATCCACACCCATAGGACTTTAGCAGGCATTTGACAGTATGAATTGAACAGTATATGTGAAATATTGATAAATACTTGAATAGTTATTTATGTTCCATCTTTATACAGTAATTATATATATATGATTCATTATGTTGTGTGAGTGATATTATAACTCTTACATGTTGATTATATTACATTGGCATTATTATAGTTTATTGTGTGCTTGGGTAACAATCACTGCGAGTGGTTGTTCATATATGTACTGTTCCCCACTAAGCTTTATAGCTTAGCACGGGTGTTTATCCGTGTAGGTACTTGAAGTTAAGGTACTTTCTGTTGGAACAAGAGCTGCTAATGTAAAGCCAACTCTAGAGATAGAAGAGAGTCAATTATATTTATAATTTAATTTCTTCTTGTATTAAGTATGTTGTACTAAAGAATACTAATTAAGAGAACAATTTCTTCATTGCATACATGAAGCATCATTTACTCGTACAACACAACATCATATGACATGTATTTGGCCCCGACTGAAAAAAGAAACTGATAGATATACGTTGAGCATAGTAATGTTATGATCATCCTATTAGATCATCTTCATTTGGAGATAGAGTTATAAGAAAAGCAAATCAAAGCAAAGACAAAATTAAGAGAGTTTTATAGTTACAAAGAGATAGAAAAGAGATAGATTGAATTCAAGAATGATACGATACAGTATAGAACTGCATATGAAATAAGCAAAAAATCAGTAGAGACAGTATATGATGTAAGATAAGTGAGATAGATATATAGGTACAGATAGAAGTATAGAAAAGGAAGTGTTATATGAGTATAGGATACCATCTTTGATGTACAGGTATGAATTTCGAGGACGAAATTCTTTTAGGGGAAGAGATTTGTAATACCCCTAAAAGTACCCCTAAGAGAGATAGATGATTACTTTGCATAAGATAGAGGTTAATTATATGACTAATTAAAGGAACATTATAAATTAAGGATATAATTGAAAAGTTAAAGTAAAAGTTTTATGGTAGAAATGTAATAAGTGAAAGGTTAAATATTAAAGTAAGAAGCAAAAATACAAAGAGGGACCAAAGTGAAATTTGTCAAGAGTTTTAATAACCAACCAATGATATTTAAGTAAATGGATGGCTATGAGAGCAATTCTTGGTCTTCTTTTGCTTGGGTGGCCAGCCATATTTGGCCAAAGAGACACAAAATTGTCTCTTTTATTTTCTTTTCTCTCATCCTTTGTGTTCTTCTCTTCTTCTTCATTTCATGATGCTTATAAGAAGGAAAAGCTGTAGATGGTAGAGAAAAGAGTTTTACAGCAGCTTAGGATGAAAATCAAGAGAGGGAGAAAGGAAAAATAGCAAGAAGATAGGAAGAGAGAGTTTGGTTAAGCCTTTAAGAGGTATGAGAACTTAACCTTGCTTTTATATATGTTTATTATGTAATTGATGCAATAATATTAATATGTGATGTCCTAGTAATTTAATATCATGAAAACTTGAGGTTATACTTGATTGAAAACCGAAATAGGGAGTTTTGGTTGAAGATAGGAAAAACTGTTTTAGAATTTACAGGACCAGTCATCACTATTTTAATGATATCTTGAGCTATAGTGATTGGAATTGAGAAATTCCAGTTTGAGATGAAAATAGACACATATATATTCATTTAATATGAAGAACACGACCTCTGAATCAATTTTAATGATAGATAAAAATAGGCTTGAATCCGGGCCTTGTCTGCTGCCTTTGTCTTTGGGAGCAGTCTTTGGTTTTTACTAAATAACTTAAGATATAGAGCCTGATTGGGGTGATTTTTGATGTTTTGGAAAGTAGAAAGATATATCTACAACTTTGTAGAAGAACGTTTTCTCTAATAATGACGTTTTATGGGTCAAAAATGGCATAGAAGTTGAGATAGAAAATCTGTCTCTCGACGATTTGGGCCTCACGGTTACTAGGTTTTTCATAGTAACTGTGAGGTACCCCGATTTTCAGTTCAGACCCTAAAGATGACCTACCTCACGGTTACTAAGCATTTCATAGTAACCGTGACCCCTTTAAAAAGTAAAGAACACGGTTATTACTCATCCGGTAATGACCATGAGGTAGTTTGGCATAGTCCAGACCCGAAAGTATAATTAGGTCACGGTTACTATGAATTTGGTAGTAACTGTGACCCCCAAATCATGTCTTGTGCCACAGTTACCATGAATTGGTAGTAACCGTGACCCTCCTTCAAAGTCCAAAACTTGAAAATAAAAGATGCATTATGAGGCTTAAGATTAACTCCTTTATTCCTAAATCTTATAGATTATCTTAAACATAAAATATATGATAAAATACAACAATAAGTATATGAAATGTATAAGTAAAATAGGAATAAAGTTATAGCAATTGATGTATGGAAATGTACACTTGAATATGATTATACTATACTAATTATTTATATGTAATTTTGAATGCAACATGATAGTTAAAGAATATTACTATATTGTTTGATTTATGATACATGAGATATGAATCAAATGATACATGAAATATGATTTATTGCCTGCACATAGAACTTGGTTGTGGATAGATAGGCATGCCTATAAGGTTATAGTTGCAGCTGCTATAGTCTGACTCTTATGAGTCCATAGTTTGTCTCTACATAAGACCATAGTTCTGACTTAATGGGTCCACAGATTTAATACCTTCGGGCATTCACAGATTTGATACCTTATGGTATCCACAGCACCCGTTATCAACACCCATAGGACTTTAGCAGGCATTTCACAGTATGAATTGAACAGTATATGTGAAATATTGATAAATACTTGAACAGTTATTTATATTCCATCTTTATATAGTAATTTTATATACGATTCATTATGTTATGTGAGTGATAGCATAACTCTTACATGGTGATTATTGTTTATTGTGTGCTTGAGAGCAATCACTGTGAGTGGTTGTTCATATATGTACTGTTCCCCACTAAGCTTTATAACTTAGCACTAGTATTTATCCGTGTAGGTACTTGAAGTCAAGGTGCTTTCTATTGGGATAAGAGCTGCTAATGTAAAGCCAACTCTAGAGATAGGAGAGAGTCAAAGATGACCTACCTCACAATTGCTAAGCATTTTATAGTAACCGTGACCCCTTTAAAAAGTATAGAATACGGTTATTACTCATCCGATAATGACCGTGAGGTAGTCTGACGTAGTCTAGACCCGAAAGTGCAATTAGGTCACGGTTACCATGAATTTGATAGTAACCGTGACCCCCAAATCATGTCTTGTGCCACGGTTACCATGAATTTGGTAGTAACCGTGACCCCCAAATCATGTCTTGTGCCACAGTTACCATGAATTTGTAGTAACTGTGACCCTCCATCAAAGTCCAAAACTTGAAAGTAAAAGATGCATTATGAAGCCTAAGATTAATTACTTTATTCCTAAATCTTATAGATTATCTTAAACATAAAATATATGGTAAATTACAACAATAAGTATATGAAATGTATAAGAAAATAGGAATAAAGTTATAGCAATAGATGTATGGAAATGTACACTTGAATATGATTATACTATACTAATTATTTATATGTACTTTTGACTGCAACATGATAGTTAAAGAATATTACTATATTGATTGATTTATCATACATGAGATGTGAATCAAATGATATATGATTACTATATGAATCAAATGATATATGAGATATGATTAATTGCCTGCACATAGAACTGTTAGTGTAAGCCCTAGCCCCAATGCATTGTAACGAAACACTTGAAATTAATAAAATGAGGCATTAGTTTTATCTTTTGTATTCCTGTGCATATCAATTGATAAAACTATCCAAGAATGTCGTTTCGGTTTAAGTTATCATGTGTGAGGCACATGGATTGTAAGACCTTGAAACAAATGAGACATCATTCTAAATATCCCTAGTCAGTCATTGTTATGGGAATAACAAATGAATTAAGACTAGTATGCTCTCTCTGATCTTATGAGTTCTGTCTTACGAATCATTAGGACAAGAGTGTCAATCAGAGATCATAGATACATGTTAAAGAACATGGTATCTGGATTCGATCCGCTCATGAGAACACTACATGGTACAAGTCATAAGTGTTTCTCATATGCAAGTTTTGTATCGGAGTTCTTAGACCTGAAATCTCTATGAAACTCTTTATGAATTACTGTGTACTTTGACATACACCTAACGTGCTCGTAACAGAGTGACAAGTACGGGTATGATTGGGTATGCACTGATTCATGTTAGAGAGCATGAGAGAAGTGAAGGGATTACCCCTCTCGATAAGAGAGAAAAATATCACCGGCCACTTGATCAGTGAACTGAGAAGTGTATGGCCATACCGAGATGAAATAATGAGTAATCATTATTTATCTGAGAGTTCAGTGTCACTGGAATATCAAGAAATGAATTAATGTATATAAGGATGACTAGTTCCATGCCTTATATTAATTCTGATATTTATGGGTAAGGGACTATGCGAAATTGCATTAGGTCACCAAATGCCATATGCATTTTCATTTAATTTGGAATGCTATAATATCTTGCTAGAGAATATATATAGCCTTTGAATTAATTTATTAATTCATTGCCAACATTAAATGGACCTATAGGATCGCACATAAAGCACTGGGCTTAAAATTGTATTGGAAATTAATTTAGACTTTTATTTAAAGTCAAATTAATGCATGCAATGGGTGAACAGATTTTTACTGTTAACAATTGGTCACGAGAGAAATTTACTGGCATGTGTTAGGTTTAATTTCAATTGATTAATTATCTATGTATAATTAAGTTAATTGAGTATTAAATCCTAAATTATATTTAATCAAAATATAATACTTGAGAGGGAATTAAAGTAACCAAAGTTTAAACTAGGAATCCTAGTTAAATTTGGCAACTAATTACCTTAGTTAAGTAAGTTTGTTTTGATTAGCTAAATGATGCCATTTGAATTTAAATTCTAATAGAATTTAAATTAAAATATATATCTCTTAATTATTAAGTGTTAGTGGCTGAAATTGCTACCTAATTTAAGGCACTCACACATGACTAAAGTAAGTGATATATATTAAATGAATTAAAGGAATAATGGTGGGTGCCACTTTTATTCTTCTTCTCTCTTTTAGCCATGAGACTATTAGTGGGATTGGTAGAGATTCCTTTGGCTCTTAATTCTCTCATGGAAGGTGACTAAGATAGAAAGAAAAGAAGAAAGAACAAGAAGAGTTCTTGTGTCTTTCAAACAATTCCATTGCCTAATACACAAATATAGAGCTAGCACTCTTGATTTTAAGCTATCTTTGCAAGTGTGTGTGAACATAGAGAGGAGTGGCATAAAGGCTGTTCCTTTGGCATTGGTGGTGAAGATCTAAGGTAAATAAATTCATCTTAGTTGCTGGTCATCATCAAAATCAAGTCTTGAAGTGCATCTAAAGTTGTAAGTTTCAAAACTCTAAAATTGCATGTTTTCGATTCTAGTTTATGGATTGCGTGGTATGCATGATAAAATTTTTGTCTTTCCGCTGTGCTATCATGATTATCATACCATGTCAAATTCCATCAGTGGTATCAGAGCCTAGACATGCTTATTTTAGTGCTTTAGATGCATGAAAAAATTAATTAAAAATCGTTATTTTGAAAACATGCAAATCTGAAATTTTCTGTTTTGAGTTTTTTGCATTGTTTTGGTGTAAAAACGATTTTAATTGATTAGATAGGTATTATAATTAATATGACATGTTAATATACTGTCCTAAGATGTTATTAGGGCTGGTAATGGTCGGATTTAATTATTTATACCTGATGGTACATGTTAATTATGAAACTAGGTGCTAGTTGGCATGTAAATTGCTAGTTTAACAACTAGTTTTCAAAATTAAATGTAAAATTGATTTTGGCATGTTTGTAAGTGATTTTTAAAGATTAAATATCAGGTCTGGACATATTTTAAATTTGGTTTTAATTCTGGTCCATGACAATTTAATTGATTAATTTTAAAATCACTTAAAACAAAGACTAGTTTGTGTTTGTTACATGTTTAATCAACATTGTTTGCTTTGTTTTGATTAAAATGGTAAAAAACACATTTAGATTTAAATGGTACAGAATATTAAATCAATGTTTATGGACTTATTTAGTTTTTTTAAATGACTCATAAAATTGATTTAAATGTTTGTGCATTTCATGGCATTACATAAGCATTAAACAACTAGTTTTTGTTGTTTGTTTGTTTTGCATGAATGCCGGGTATTATATATATATGTTCTTCATGATTTTATGTTTAATTCATGTTGGTACATATTATATGTATTTTTAATGTTTATGGGCTGTATGACATAAAATTAAAAATGGCAAAATTGGAAATTATACTAGAGTTGATTTATGGCACAAATCTAACTAGTTTGTGTTTTGGGCTTTTAAGAGAACTTATTCAATAAGAGGATTTAGTCCATTGGGCTTCGGCCCAGGCCCATCACGGGGTCTTCTCTTAAAGGTTCAAGTACACAATTTCCATTAATGGGCTTGGCTAAATTGATTAAAATTGGACTTTGTCTGATCCATGAATGCTATGTATATTTATTTGCTTGTTTGGTGTGATGAATGGATATGCATGGTGCATTCATGGGCCCTGGGTTTTTGTAATTAAATATGGCCTGCGTGCCATTATATTTTATTGTAAAAGTTTCATTTATTTCTTAGAATAGAATTTATTTGAAGACTTTGTAAATCAAGACGAAGCCCACCGAAGTGGAGAAGCCCAACTCGAAGATTCTTATGTAATAGTATAGAATCTTAGTTGTAGGTTTTTGGGCCCATGTTTGTCACGCTTTACTTTATGCAATTATATATATATGCATGCTATGTATGGATGACAAATCGTATGCCATGTAAGCCGTAATAAAATGAATCCCTAAAAATAGTAAGTCACAAAGTTGCCTTCCTAATTCGAAACATGTCAAGGCATCGATCATCGGTCACGTAGACTAGGAGTCCTAGATGCGCCCGATTATCTTTGTGAGGCATGGGTTGTGAATGTAGGTTGGACTTAACATGGAATGGGATGCTCGGACCTAGGCAACTTATAAATGGGTTTGTGCTATAACATTGTTTGATGTTAGCCCATTTGATCCAAGAGTCATGTACGAGACATGATTGGAGTTTTTCCTACCTAAGTAACTTAACTTATTAGGTGTACAGGCTCAGCTTGACTAATAAGTTGTTGTGAAAAGTGGATCTTGGCCCACATTAAATCACTAACGCGAATTATTTATGGGGATATTAATTCGGTTTGTGGGATCATTAATAAGACCTCATTTAATCTTGCTAAATTTTATTGTAGATTGAAAATGGCATCTTCAAATAACAATTTCTCATTGCGATCGGTCCTTGAAAAGGACAAATTAAATGGCACCAATTTCATAGACTGGTCTCGAAACTTAAGAATAGTTCTTAAGCAAGAGAAGAAGTCGTATGTTTTGGATGCACCCTTGCCTGAAGAACCAGGAAGGAACGCCTCTGCGGTTCAAAAGGAAACTTTTGAGACCAAGAAGAGCGACTCCAATGATGTGACCTGTCTGATGCTGGCCACTATGGTGCCTGAATTGCAAAAGCAATTTATGGACCAAGAGGCCTATGCGATCATGGTGCACCTCAAGGAGATGTTCCAAGAACAAGCTCGTCACGAGAGGTTCGTGACAACAAAGGCTTTAATTTCTTACAAGATGGCTGAGGGTACTTCTGTTAGTACCCATGTACTCAAGATGAAAGGGTATCTTGATACTCTTGAGAAGCTTGAGGTACTAGTGCCAAAGGAATTGGCCACTGACTTGATCTTAGGATCATTGTCTGCTGCTTATGATCCATTTGTGATGAATTATAACATGCATGCAATGAACAAGTCAGTTACTGAGCTTCATGGGATGCTTAAGAATGCTGAGGAGAACATTCGAAAGACCAATCCCGTACTAATGGTTCAAAAGGGAATTAAGAAGGGACAAGCTAAGGGAAAGGGAAAGGGAAAGGGAAAACCCAAGTCAGTTGGGAGTGCACCTCAGGCCCAATCCAAGCCCAAGGCACCAAAACTCAAAGAGAGTGAGAGCACTTGCTTCCATTGCAACAAGATAGGGCATTGGAGGAAGAATTGCGCTCTCTTTAAGGAAGAACAAAAGAAGAATGGAGCCAAGGCGTCCAGTTCTGGTATTTTTGTTGTTGAAGTTAACCTTTCTATTTCTACCACTTGGGTATTGGATACCGGTTGTGGTTCTCACATTTGTTCAAATGTGCAGGGGTTAAGAAATAGGCGGTTACTTGGGAAGAATGAAGTGGACCTCCGTGTGGGGAATGGAGCACGAGTTGCTGCCATGGAGATAGGCGACTATCACCTCACTTTACCTTCCGGACTTTGTATTGTTTTGAATAATTGTTATTATGTGCCTGCTATGAGCAGAAACATTATTTCAGTTTCATGTTTGGATAATGATGAATTTGATTTTGTTATTAAAAAGGGCAATGCTCATATTCGTCGCGAAGGCATTTCTTATGGCAATGCCATGTTGCAAAATGGCCTTTATATCCTTGATTTACAAAACAAAGAGTCTATATACAACATTAATACAAAGAGGGTTAAATCAAACGAATTAAACCCTACTTACTTCTGGCATTGTCGTTTAGGATATGCAAACGAAAAACGCATTTCAAGACTCCACAAAACTGGAGTGCTTGGGTCATTTGACTTAGAATCTTATGACACATGCGAGCCATGTTTGTATGGAAAAATGACAAAGAGTCCTTTTAACAAGAAAGGTGAAAGGACTAATGGCTTATTGAAACTAATACATACCGATGTATGTGGACCATTAAGTACACAAGCTAGAAGTGGTTTTAGCTACTTCATGACTTTCACAGACGACTTCAGTAGATATGGCTATGTCTATCTAATGAAGTACAAGTCTGAAACTTTTGAGAAATTCAAAGAGTTTAAGAACGAAGTAGAAAACCAACTTGGCAAAAGTATAAAAGCCATTCGATCAGATCGAGGTGGCGAATACTTAAGCCAAGAGTTTGATGATCATCTAAAAGAGTGTGGAATTATTTCACAGCTCACTCCTCCTGGAACACCGCAATGGAATGGTGTGTCCGAAAGGAGAAATCGAACTCTGTTGGACATGGTTCGATCTATGATGAGTCAAGCTAATCTTCCTATCTCTTTTTGGGGTTATGCATTAGAAACTGCTGCGTTTCTATTGAACCGTACTCCAACTAAAGCAGTTGAGAAGACACCATACGAGGTATGGACTGGGAAAGAACCCAATATGTCTTTTCTCAAGATTTGGGGCTGTGAAGCACATGTTAAGAAATTAACATCTGACAAACTAGAGTCCAAATCGACTGTCTGCTTGTTTGTAGGTTATCCCAAAGAAACAAAGGGATACTACTTTTACTCAAAGCCGAGAACAAAGTATTTGTTGCTCGCAAGGCTGTTTTCTTGGAAAAGGAGTTCCTTCTCAAGAAAGACAGTGGGAGTAAAGTAGAATTTGGAGAAATTCAAGTGCCACAAACTCCTATAAAGGATGAGTTGGAAATGGGATCAAGTTCACAACCAGTTGTGGAACAAGAACCCATTACACAAGTACCTAGAAGGTCTGGTAGGGTACGTCAGGAGATTGAGAGATATGGATTTCTAATCACTGACAATGACACTATTGAGTTAGTAGATCGTGAGGATCCTACTACCTACCGAGAAGCTATTGAAAGCCCAAACTCGGATAATTGGCTTGAAGCCATGAAATCCGAGATGCAATCAATGTACGATAACCAGGTTTGGACCTTGGTTGATCCACCGGAAGGTGCTAAGGTAATTGAATGCAAGTGGTTATTCAAACTAAAAGCTGATAAGACCTACAAAGGTAGACTAGTAGCAAAAGGTTTTCGACAAACTCATGGTATAGACTATGACGAGACCTTTTCGCCTGTAGTCATGCTCAAGTCCATTAGGATCTTGCTTGCCATAGCTGCATATCATGATTATGAGATATGGCAAATGGATGTCAAAACTGCTTTCCTCAACGGAAATTTACTTGAGGATGTGTATATGACACAGCCTGAAGGTTTTGTCAATCCCAAGCATCCTAAGAAGGTTTGCAAGCTTCAAAAATCCATTTATGGATTAAAGCAAGCATCCCGAAGTTGGAATCTTCGTTTTGATGAAGCAGTCAAAGATTTTGACTTCATCAAGAACGAAGATGAGCCTTGTGTGTACAAGAAGGTTAGTGGGAGCATAGTAGTGTTTCTAGTCCTATATGTGGACGACATCCTTCTCATTGGAAATGACATTCCAACATTGCAAAAGGTTAAGCAATGGTTGGGAAAATATTTCTCAATGAAAGACTTAGGTGAAGCCGAGACAATACTTGGTATTCGAATCTATAGAGATAGATCGAATCGGCTTTTGGGACTAAGTCAAAGAAAAGTACATAGACAAAGTACTAAAGCGTTTTAGTATGGGAGACTCAAAGAAAGGATACATACCTTTGGCTTTGGGAGTTCCTTTGACTAAAGAACAGTGCCCTAAAACCAAAGAGGAAAGGGACAACATGAGTAGAATCCCATATGCATCTGCTATTGGATCTATCATGTACGCTATGTTATGTACTAGGTTGGATGTTGCTCATGCACTGAGTATAACCAGTAGGTTTCAGCAAGACCCTGGTGAGAAGCACTGGTCTACTGTAAAAGGGATCCTGAAGTACCTGCGAAGGACTAAGGATCACTTCTTGGTGTATGGTGGTCAAGAAGAGCTCGTCATACAAGGTTATGCCGATGCTGCTTTTCAGACCAGCACTCAGGATTCTAGATCGCAATCTGGGTTTGTTTTTGTTTTGAACGGTGGTGCTGTCAGCTGGAGAAGCTCGAAGCAAGAAACCGTTGCCGACTCAACTACAGAATCTGAGTATATTGCAGCAAGTGAGGCTGCAATAGAGGCTGTTTGGATTAAAAATTTCATTAATGGATTAGGAGTGGTCCCAAGCGTCCTAGATCCATTAGAAATTTTCTGTGACAATAACGGGGCCATTGCACAGGCCAAGGAGCCCCGGTCACACCAGAAATCCAAACACATACTCAGAAGGTACCACTTGATCAGAGAAATCATTGATCGTGGGGACGTCGAGGTTAGCAAGATATCAAGTGAAGACAATGTAGCAGATCCTTTGACGAAACAGTTACGTCCAAATCTGCACGAAGCTCATTTGAGAGCGTTCGGTCTTAGGGCTATGCCCAATTGGGACTAGTGCTAGTGGGAGATTGTTAGTGTAAGCCCTAGCCCCAATGCATTGTAACGAAACACTTGAAATTAATAAAATGAGGCATTAGTTTTATCTTTTGTATTCCTGTGCATATCAATTGATAAAACTATCCAAGAATGTCGTTTCGGTTTAAGTTATCATGTGTGAGGCACATGGATTGTAAGACCTTGAAACAAATGAGACATCATTCTAAATATCCCTAGTCAGTCATTGTTATGGGAATAACAAATGAATTAAGACTAGTATGCTCTCTCTGATCTTATGAGTTCTGTCTTACGAATCATTAGGACAAGAGTGTCAATCAGAGATCATAGATACATGTTAAAGAACATGGTATCTGGATTCGATCCGCTCATGAGAACACTACATGGTACAAGTCATAAGTGTTTCTCATATGCAAGTTTTGTATCGGAGTTCTTAGACCTGAAATCTCTATGAAACTCTTTATGAATTACTGTGTACTTTGACATACACCTAACGTGCTCGTAACAGAGTGACAAGTACGGGTATGATTGGGTATGCACTGATTCATGTTAGAGAGCATGAGAGAAGTGAAGGGATTACCCCTCTCGATAAGAGAGAAAAATATCACCGGCCACTTGATCAGTGAACTGAGAAGTGTATGGCCATACCGAGATGAAATAATGAGTAATCATTATTTATCTGAGAGTTCAGTGTCACTGGAATATCAAGAAATGAATTAATGTATATAAGGATGACTAGTTCCATGCCTTATATTAATTCTGATATTTATGGGTAAGGGACTATGCGAAATTGCATTAGGTCACCAAATGCCATATGCATTTTCATTTAATTTGGAATGCTATAATATCTTGCTAGAGAATATATATAGCCTTTGAATTAATTTATTAATTCATTGCCAACATTAAATGGACCTATAGGATCGCACATAAAGCACTGGGCTTAAAATTGTATTGGAAATTAATTTAGACTTTTATTTAAAGTCAAATTAATGCATGCAATGGGTGAACAGATTTTTACTGTTAACAATTGGTCACGAGAGAAATTTACTGGCATGTGTTAGGTTTAATTTCAATTGATTAATTATCTATGTATAATTAAGTTAATTGAGTATTAAATCCTAAATTATATTTAATCAAAATATAATACTTGAGAGGGAATTAAAGTAACCAAAGTTTAAACTAGGAATCCTAGTTAAATTTGGCAACTAATTACCTTAGTTAAGTAAGTTTGTTTTGATTAGCTAAATGATGCCATTTGAATTTAAATTCTAATAGAATTTAAATTAAAATATATATCTCTTAATTATTAAGTGTTAGTGGCTGAAATTGCTACCTAATTTAAGGCACTCACACATGACTAAAGTAAGTGATATATATTAAATGAATTAAAGGAATAATGGTGGGTGCCACTTTTATTCTTCTTCTCTCTTTTAGCCATGAGACTATTAGTGGGATTGGTAGAGATTCCTTTGGCTCTTAATTCTCTCATGGAAGGTGACTAAGATAAAAAAAAAAGAAGAAAGAACAAGAAGAGTTCTTGTGTCTTTCAAACAATTCCATTGCCTAATACACAAATATAGAGCTAGCACTCTTGATTTTAAGCTGTCTTTGCAAGTGTGTGTGAACATAGAGAGGAGTGGCATAAAGGCTGTTCCTTTGGCATTGGTGGTGAAGATCTAAGGTAAATAAATTCATCTTAGTTGCTGGTCATCATCAAAATCAAGTCTTGAAGTGCATCTAAAGTTGTAAGTTTCAAAACTCTAAAATTGCATGTTTTCGATTCTAGTTTATGGATTGCGTGGTATGCATGATAAAATTTTTGTCTTTCCGCTGTGCTATCATGATTATCATACCATGTCAAATTCCATCAGCCAGGAATGAAAAGAGATGTAATTGAGTATGTTTCCAAGTGCCTAACATGTCAGCAAGTAAAAGCAGAGCATCAACTTCCTTCGGGACTGTTAAATCCTCTTCCCATTCCTCAGTGGAAGTGGGACAATGTCACTATGGACTTTGTTACAAGTTTGCCCACTACTCAAAAGAAGCATGATGTAGTGTGGGTTATAATAGACAGATTGACAAAGGTGTCTCATTTCATACCGATCCGAACCAACTATTCGATGGACAAGTTAGCTGAGTTGTATATAGACCAGATTGTTAGATTGGATGGGGTGCCAATCTCAATCATTTCAAATCAGGATTCGAGATTTACTTCCAGATTTTGGAAAAGTTTACAACAAACTTTAGGCATGAAGCTTCTTCTTAATACTGTTTTTCATCCTTAAACCGATGGATAGTCGAAAAGAATTATACAAGTACTAGAAGACATGTTAAGGGACTGTGTTTTAAACTTTCCCGGGAGTTGGGATAAATATGTGACTTTGATGGAATTTGCATACAACAATGGCTATCAAATTAGCATTGGTATGCCACCTTATGAAGCACTCTATGGTCAGAAATGTAAAACTCCATCCTGCTGGACAGAGTTAGCTGAAAGTAAATTGACAAGTCCTGACATTGTTAAAGATACCATAGGAAAGATTAAACTTGTCAAGCAAAGATTGAAAGAAGCCAGTGATAGGCAAAAGTCGTATGCGGATCTAAAAAGAAAGGACATTGAATATCAGGTTGGTGATGAAGTGTTCTTAAAGGTGTCCCCATGGAGAAAAGTGTTACGATTTAGAAAGAAAGGGAAACTCAGTCCCTGGTTTATAGGTTCTTATAGAATTCTGGAACGGATTAGACCGGTAGCATACCAATTGGATCTTCCTAGTAAATTATCAAAGTTACACAATGTTTTTCATGTTTCTATGCTACGGCGATATTAATCTGATGAGTCACACATTATACCAGTACAAGATATCAGTGTCAGATCTAATTATACGTATGAGGAAGAGCCTAAACATATCTTGGCTAGGGAAGTTCGACAGTTGAGGAACAAAGAAATTCCCCTAGTCAAAGTGCTATGGCAACATCATGATGTACAAGAAGCAACTTGGGAACCTAAAGCAACTACGCGGGCTCAGTACCCACAGCTCTTCAATACATGTATGAATTTCGAGGACGAAATTCTTTTAGGGGGAGAGAGTTATAATGCCCCTCATTATACCCTAGGAGAAGTTATACTAATTAAGTATTAGTGTCTATGTTTAATTAAGTATAATTGTGAAGAGAAGGACCTAATTAAATAGTGAGAGAGTAAGTTTTAGGGTAGAATTTGAAATAAAGCAAAATGAGGGACCAAATAGCAAATTTTGCTTAAAGATGACATTTAGGCCAATCAATGAGAAAGAGAGGGAGATATTTTTGATGGAGAGATGGCTAGCCAACCCTTGGTCTTCACTCTTCATCTTCAACCTCTCTCTCTAACCCTAAACTCTCTCTCATCCTCTCTCTCTCTAGATTTCTTTGAATTGGGGTAAAGAAAAAGAGAAAGATTTACTTGGTTTTGATTTTAAGGTAATCTTGATTCTTCTTTAATATGTGTTGTTATTTGACTAGCTTGAGAAATATTCATGAAAGTTTCTTATATTATAGAAGGAGAATCAAGCAAGAGGAAAGGGAAGGAGACTCTCCAAAGTTGAAGAAAGAGTTGGAGCTTAACAAGGTATGGGAACATAGGTTTTTGTCGTGTGTGTGTTTGATGTCTTGGCATGGGAGAGATCTTGAAAGCTCTCTCACATATATTTTATGGTTGATTTTAAGCTTGGAAGGGATTTAGAGATGAAAAATACAAGCTTTGTTATGAGATATGCAAATTCTATTTTTGAGATCAAGTGACCAATCTGTGTTCTTTTGCTCATATCTTGAGTTATATGTATCCAAATAATGAAATTCTAATTGGTATAGAAATTAGACTTGTATACCTTTATTTTGTTAGAGATACCAAAATTTGATTTTCACTGTTTGATAGTGAAAATTTGTATTGAATTCTGATTGTGATTGTTATTTTGTCACCATGAATAGTTTGTGGTTTTTCTTAGATATCTAAATATTTACAAGTCCTATTGAAATTATTTTTGGTGTTTTGAAAACTAGAAATATAGGACTACAACTTTGTTGAAGGCCATTTTTGCTGAAATTGATATTTTATAGGTAAAAAATGGGATAGAAGTCGAGACTGGAAATCAGTCTCTAGGCAGTTTAGGGCTCACCGGTTACCTTGAATTTCATAGTAACCGTAAGGTGCCTAAATCTTTAGTTCATACCTCAAATGTAACCTGGCTCACAGTTACTAAGACTCCATAGTAACCGTGACCCATTCTCGTAGTTCTACTTCATGGTTACTACTCTAAGATTACAAGACTTACTTAATACTTGAAAGGTGAGATTCTATTACCCTAAAATAGAATATGCATGAATTTACTTCTCTTTAATGACAGTATATGATTGTTGTATAATATGAGATTTTCAATGTATGATATTAAAGTACTTTGCATTCATTAATGCTATATTGGATTATGTGAATACAATTTTACAAGATATGAAATATGATTGATTTTTGCCTGCACATAAAGACTTGGTTGTGGATAGATAGGCATGCCTATAGGGTTATAGTTGCAGCTGCTAAAGTCTAACTTTTATGTGTCCATAGTTTGTCTCTACATGACACCATAGTTCTGGCCCAATGGGTCCACAGATTTGATACCTTTGGGTATTCATAGTATAAATACCTAAGGGTATTTATAGATTCGATACCTTATGGTATCCACAGCACCCGTTATCCACACCCACAGGAAATGAAGCAGGCATAATTTATAAGATAAATAATATGCATATACAGTTTACAATCTTTCATTATATGATTTAATGAAACAATTATTCTTTTAATATTGCATATATTTATTTACTATTACTTTATTACTTTATTAATGAAATCTATGCAATTTATTTTTTTGTACCATTGTTGCATGCTTTGTGATAACCGCTGTGAGTGGTTATCAACATATTAGTTTGTTTTCCACTAAGCTTTATAGCTTAGCACGGGTGTTTATCCGTGTAGGTTCGCAAGTTAAACCTTTTGTCCAGGGACAAAGCCAACAGCCTCCATAGCCAATATCATAATAGAAAGATCTTGTATATATTTCGCTTTAAAGTCATGTAATTATTAAGTTATGTAAATAAAACCTAACAACATGATAACGTATGACCTCAATCTGATATGACTTGTATAGTATGAATGTATGTATACTCATATATGCATCGATAACAGATAACCCATAGGATTTACAAGATTAATGAATGTAATTAGTAACAGTAATCAGGATTATCTAGTATAGTCATTACAAGCAGTGCCTAGAGAAGAGAATTAACTCTAAGAACATCTGGCCAAAGACGTTAAAGAGAGGTGCTATTGGAAGGCAACCCATTGTGTAGAACCAAGGCTAAACTGTCACTGTTTAGATATAAATTCTAGTATTTTTACTTTTTCTTACTCACTACCTTCTCCTACCTTAATAACCTCATGAACTTTCTTTTTTTATTTTGCAGGTGGAAGTGGGCAAGTAACTTACTTTATGGTGGGAGTGAAGATTTTTTTTTTTAATTTTTCCTTGAAATAAAAAAGAGATAGAAACTACGTGATGGATTAATTTTTAGTGCTAGTCATCCTATTTGCAGCATGGATTTTTAATAGGGATTGACAGACCTATTATTAGGATTCTTTTTATAAAGGGCTTTTCTTGATTTATTCACTAATGGGTTTTATATTTGCAGGCTTTATGTTTTTTGTTTTCGTATTATGCGGGCCTTTATCTAGATTATTGGGTTTTTAATTTTTTTTAATTTCTTTCTTTTATGTTTTAACTCCACCTTTTATATATATATATATATATATATATATATATATTACTTTTGTTTTTTTACCACAAACCCTAATTTAACATTTTAAAATCACAGAGACCCACAGCCCCTACAACAACCACTAGCCTTAACCTTCATCGCAATCACCCCCTGTCCCATCGAAAAACACCACCCCACCGCCCACCAAGCACACTGCTGCTGTAGTAGCCCTACCACAGCATAGCGCACAAGGTATCATACCATAGGAGGGCACCACAATAGCCCCACAGCATAGCACCACAGTACCTACACTACAGGAGGGCACCATAGCAGCCCCACAATAGAGCATCGAAGCACCCATGTTGTAAGAGGGAGCCATAACAACCCTAGTGCCCACTAACAACTCCATCCATGCCACATCAGTGCAATTGCCACCACTAATCCCTCTTCTGTCACTTACCAAACCCCGATAATGCATAAGATTTAGTAAAAGGTGGAGCTAAAACATAAAGCAAAAGGTGGAGTTCAATCGAACACTTAAAGATTATGTCTGTTAGGTCTTTTGATGATTCTACTTTGCATGCCTTAGGTGTTTTAATTAAAGTGAATGATTTGATTGATGGCATTGGTTGGCGCCCATTTTTTCTGATTAGTTTTCTAGTGTATGATGCCTTAATTAACGAATTTTACAGCACATTTGCATTTGATTGCTCTGGTCAAAATTTTAATTTAGCAACTCCCTTTACTATCACCTATCAAATGCTAGGTGACTTCTAATATTTTTTTATCACTTCATTTAATGTTTCTATGGGCTTTATAACTGAGGATGATTCTAAAACTAATGCATTCCTGGACATGTTGTGTGATTATTCAGCTAACTTTGATGCATTAGAATTTTATAGAGAATTTACTGGTATGCCTAAAATTGATTTCTTACCTAGTAAATCCAAAGTAGTTTACATTCAAAGTGCTACCTTAAAATCATTCATCATTTTCTTGCCATAAATTATTCTACTCGTAATAAAGATATTACTTTTGTCACCAAGGCTGAATTATTTTTTATGTGGTGTATGTTTCATGGTAAGAAAGTGAATTTAGTTTATTGGCTTAAAATTAAATTTAAGTTGTTTGTTCAATTAAAAAAGTTATATTTGGGCTTGTTGATTATTTATTTGGCTATCAATAGGGGTCTAGTTGATGTTGCTAAAACTAATATGCATGTTACTTGTTACATGGCCCCTATGGATTTGACATTTTTAGATAGGTTATGCTCACTGCACTTTTGGAGAATGGTACAATTTCTCTTGTTGCTACAGGTGCTTTGTCAGGGATCGAGTTTTCAAAAAGGATGCTAAGAAGTCAACTGGACAATCCACCTCAAATGCCACAAATACAGCAACTCAAGTAGTACCCTTAGCAGTATTATCATGGTTAGATCGCATTAAGTCCTCCTTGGCCATATTTTCTACACAACTCAGTCACATGCACTCCAATCTTATGGCATATTTCTAGCATGTAAGGTTCTCACCATCCCACCCATCATTTTAGTGACCAACTAGCACCCTCCTCCTTTATTAGGGCAGTTTTTTCCCTTTTAAATTTCTTTATTTTTTATTGCCCTTTTCCCCATGGGTGTTTTAGTTTTGTATTGAGGATAATGCAAGGAGAAAGTATGAGGGAGGCGTTAAATAGAAATGTTGTGTTGCAATTCTTTTTGTGGTGTTGTGTTGATTTTTGTAATGATATGCTGACATTTTTAGGGTATCTTTATTAATTTTTGTGCTGGTGTGGGAAGTTTATTTTTCAATTATCCTATTGATTTTGATGACCAAATTTGTTGCTACATTTTGTTCAGCATATTTTGAATCCATTTTTTATGAGTACACTTTGTTGTGCTAAATTTGGTCCAAACTGGATTTTTGGTGAAGTCTTTGTGGATGTTTTAAGTGTTGATATCATGACACTTGTCCTATGTCTTTCTTTGTATAAAATTTGCCTTTTCGATCTATCATCCTAGCATTTTATTGAACTTTACTCCCTTCCAAAAAAAAAGACTTTTGTCCAAAAACAATTTCATAAATAATTAGTTTTTGGCCTATTGAAGTGTTAGGCAGAAAATGAATTATCTTTTTGATGGTTTGTTCTTTTTCATACATTTCATAGTGGCCTTAACATTCTTTTAAATTAGAAACTTCAAAACTTAATTTAATAAGGTAAATAAACTTTTGCATGAATTTAATTTGGAATTTTTGCATCTTAGATATTTCTTAAAACTAGTTTAGACATCAAGTATTTCTTTTGTGTGTTTATACCTTGGAAATTTGGTTACCAGGATTCTTTTGAGAAAAAAAGGAAGATTAGACAATAAATTTTACTCCAATGTCCACTTAATATGGGACATGAGTAGTGATGGAATATGACATGGCTTTTATATGATGATCATGCAGCGAAAAAATAATAAAATTCGATCATACATGCCAAACAATTCCATAACAAGAATCAAAACATGCAATTTTAGGGTTTTAAAACTTAAAACTTTAGATGCACTTCAAGATTTGATTTGATGATGACCAGCAACCAAGAAGGATATGTCAGCCTTAGATCTTCACCACCAATGCTAAAGGAACAGCCTTTACGCCACTCCTCTTTATGTTCACACACATAATTTCAAGCAAAGCTTAAAACCGAGATTGCTAGCTCTCTAATTAAGTATTGTGTAATGGCAATGGATTGAAGCTACGAGATTTGATTTTGCACTTCTTTTAGGTGCTATTGCTGCCCAAGAACACAAGAGAATGAGGAGGAATCCTTTCTCCTTGTGAATTCGGTCAAGCGAAAAATGTGAGAGAGAGTGTGTGTTTTCACGCCACACACACACACTTGCTAGGGTTTTCTTTTGTTTTCCAATATATATCATTTAATTTTGTAAGTGATAATTCTGAGATCCACTACCTTAAGATAGTTAATTTAGCCTTAATCACATCCTTAAAATAAGTAATATATATTGATTCAAACTCTTTTGAATTTAAAATTCAAATTAATTTGAAATAAAACATAAGACATTTTAATCTAATAAATCACTTAATTAAAATTTACACATGTGCCAAAATTCCTTGATAATTATCTAGGAATTTTGGTCACTTCAATTTCCATTTAAGTGATTTAATTTGATTAAAATTCTTTTAGACTTTAATACTTAATTAATTAAATTAATACAAGATATTTAATTAATTGAAATTAAACCTTGTGGGTTGAATTTCTCTCTCTCATGGACCAAGGTCCAATAGCAATTTTAATACCCATTACACACATTAATTTGACTTTAATTAAAAGCCTAAATTAATGCTCAATACTTTATTTAAATATTTTAAGCCTAATGCTTTGTGTGCAATCCTATAGGTCCATTTAATGTTGGCAATGAATTAATTCAAAAACTATATATATTCTCTAGCAAGATATTATAGCATTCCAAATTAAACGAAAATGCATATGGCATTTAGTGACCTAATGCAATTTTGTATAGTCTCTTACCCATAAATATCAGAATTAATATAAGGCATGAAACTAGTCATCCTTATATATATTAATTCCTTTCTTGATATTCCAGTGACACTGAACTCTCAGATAAATAATGATTACTCATTATTTCATCTCGGAATGGCCATACACTTCTCAGTTCACTGATCAAGTGGCCGATGATATTTTCTCTCTTATTGAGAGGGGTAATCCCTTCACTTCTCTCATGCTCTCTAACATGAATCAATGCATAACCAAGCATACCCATACTTGTCACTTTGTTACGAGCACGTTAGGTGTATGTCAAAGTACACACTAATTCATAAAGAGTTTTCTAGAGATTTTAGGTCTAAGAACTCCGATACAAAACTTGCATATGAGAAATACTTATGATCGGTACCATGTAGTGTTCTCATGAACGGATCGAATCCAGATATCATGTTCTTTAACATGTATCTATGATCTCTGATTGACACTCTTATCCTTATTATTCGTAAGATAGAACTCAACTTATCGTAGAGAGCATACTAGTCATAATTCATTGTTATTCCCATAACAATGACTGATTAGGGATATTTAGAATGAAGTCTCTATTATTTCAAGGTCTTACAACCATGTACCTCACACATGATAACTTAAACTGAAACATCATTCTTGGATAGTTTTATCAATTGATATGCACAGGAATACAATAGATAAAACAAATGCCTCATTTTATTAACTAAAGTGTTTTATTACAATGTATTGGGGCTAGGGCTTACACTAACAATCTCCCACTAGCACTAGTCCCAATTAGGCATAGGCCTAAGACCGAACGCTCTCAAATAAGCTTCGTGCAGATTTGGACGCAATTGTTTCATCAAAAGATTTGCTACATTGTCTTCACTTGCTATCTTGCTAACCTTGATGTCCCCACGATCAATTATCTCTTTGATCAGGTGGTACCTCCCGAGTATGTGTTTGGATTTCTGGTGTGACCGGGGCTCCTTGGCCTTTGCGATGGCACCGTTGTTGTCATAGAAAATTTCTAATGGATCTAGGATTCTTGGGACCACTCCTAATCCATAAATGAAATTTCTAATCCAAATAGCCTCTTTTGCAGCCTCACTTGCTGCAATATACTCAGTTTTGTAGTTGAGTCAGCAACGGTCTCTTGCTTTGAGCTTCTCCAGCTAAAAGCACCACCGTTCAAAAAAAAACAAATCCAGATTGCGATCTTGAGTCCTGAGTGCTGGTCTGAAAAGTAGCATTGGCATAACCTTGTATAATGAGCTCTTCTTGACCACCATAAACCAAGAAGTGATCCTTAGTCCTTCGCAGGTACTTTAGAATCCCTTTTACAGCAGACTAGTGCTTCTCACCAGGGTCTTGCTAAAACCTACTGGTTATACTCAGTGCATGAGCAACATCCAACCTAGTACACAACATAGTGTACATGATAGATCCAATAGCAGATGCATATGGGATTCTACTTATGTTATCCCTTTCCTCTTTGGTTTTAGGGCATTGTTCTTTAGTCAAAGGAACTCCCAAAGCCAAAGGTATGTACCATTTCTTTGAGTCTCCCATACTAAAATGCTTTAGTACTTTGTTTATGTACTTTTCTTGACTCAATTCCAAAAGCCGATTCGATCTATCTCTATAGATCCGAATACCAAGTACTGTCTCAACTTCACCTAAGTCTTTCATTGAGAAACATTTCCCCAACCATTGCTTAAATTTTTGCAATGTTGGAATGTCATTCCCAATGAGAAGGATGTCATCCACATATAGGACCAGAAATACTACTATGCTCCCATTAACCTTCTTGTACATACAAGGCTCATCTTCATTCTTCATGAAGTCAAATTCTTTAACAGCCTCATCAAAATGAAGATTCCAACTTCGGGATGCTTGCTTTAATCCATAAATGGATTTTTGAAGCTTGCAAACCTTCTTAGGATGCTTGGGATTGATAAAACCCTCAGGCTGTGTCATATACACATCCTCAAGTAAATTTTTATTGAGGAAAGTAGTTTTGACATCCATTTGCCATATCTCATAATCATGATATGCAGCTATGGCAAGCAAGATCCTAATGGACTTGAGCATGACTACAGGCGAAAAGGTTTTATCATAGTCTATACCATGAGTTTGTCGAAAACCTTTTGCTACTAGTCCACCTTTGTAGGTCTTATCAGCTTTGAGTTTAAATAGCCACTTGCATTCAATTACCTTAGCACCTTCCGGCAGATCAACCAAGGTCCAAACTTGGTTATCGTACATTGATTGCATCTCGAATTTCATGGCTTCAAGCCAATTTTCCATGTCTGGGCTCTTAATAGCTTCTCGGTAGGTAGTAGGATCCTCACAATCTACTAACTCAATAGTGTCACTGTCAGTGATTAGAAATCCATATCTCTCAATAACCTGATGTACCCTACCAGATCTTCTAGGTTCTTTTGTAATGGATTGTTATTCCACAACTGGTTGTGAACTTGATCCCATTTCCAACTCATCCTCTATAGGAGTTTGTGGCGGGTGAATTTCTCAAAGTTTTACTTTGCTCCCACTATATTTCTTGAGAATGAACTCCTTTTCCAAGAAAATAGCCTTACGAGTAACAAATACTTTGTTCTCAGCTCGTGAGTAAAAGTAGTATCCCTTTGTTTGTTTGGGATAACCCACAAACAAGCAGACAGTGGATTTGGACTCTAGTTTGTCAGATGTTAATTTCTTAACATGTGCTTCACAACCCCAAATCCTGAGAAACGACATATCGGGTTCTTTCCCAGTCCATACTTTATATGGTGTCTTCTCAACTACTTTAGTTGGAGTACAGTTTAGTAGAAATGCAGCAATGTCTAATGCATAACCTCAAAAAGAGATAGGAAGATTAGCTTGACTCGTCATAGATCAAACCATGTCCAACAAACTTCGATTTCTCCTTTCGGACACACTATTCAATTATGGTGTTTCGGGAGGAGTGAGCTGTGAAATAATACCACACTCCTTTAGATGATCGTCAAACTCTTGGCTTAAGTATTCGCCACCTCGATCTGATCGAATGGCTTTTATACTTCTACCAAGTTGGTTTTCTACTTCGTTCTTAAACTATTTGAATTTCTCAAAAGTTTCAAACTTGTACTTCATTAGATAGACGTAGCCATATCTACTGAAGTCATCTGTGAACGTTATGAAGTAGCTAAAACCACCTCTAGCTTGTGTACTTAAAGGTCCATATACATCGGTATGTATTAGTTCCAATAAGTCATTAGTCCTCTCACCTTTCTTGTTAAAAGGACTCTTTGTCATTTTTCCATGCAAACATGGCTTGCATGTGTCATAAGACTCTAAGTCAAATAACCCAAGCACTCCAGTTTTGTGGAGTCTTGAAATGCATTTTTCGTTTGCATGTCCCAAACGACAATGCCAGAAGTAAGTAGGGTTCAATTCGTTTGATTTAACCCTCTTTGTATTAATATTGTATATGGACTGTTTGTTTTGTAGATCAAGGATATAAAGGCCATTTTGCAACATGGCATTGCCATATGAAATGCCTTGGCGACGAATATGAGCATTGCCATTTTTAATAACAAAATCAAATTCATCCAAATCCAAACAAGAAACTGAAATAATGTTTCTGCTCATAGCAGCACATAATAACAATTTTTCAAAACTAAACAAAGTCCGAAAGGTAAAGTGAGTTGATAGTCGCCTATCTCTATGGTAGAAACTCGTGCTTCATTCCCCACACGGAGGTACACTTCATTCTTCCCAAGTAATCATCTATTTCATAGCCCCTGCACATTTGAACAAATGTGAGAACCACAACCGGTATCCAATACCCAAGTGATAGAAATAGAAAGGTTAATTTCAACAACAAAAATACCAGAACTGGATGCCTTGGCTCCATTCTTCTTTTGTTCTTCCTTGAAGAGAGCACAATTCTTCCTCCAATGCCCTATTTTGTTTCAGTGGAAGCAAGTGCTCTCACTCTCTTTGAGTTTCTGCACCTTGGGCTTGGATTGGGCCTGAGGTGCACTCCCATTTGACTTGAACCGAGCCAGGTCATTCTTGGGTTTTGCCTTTTCCTTTCCCTATCCCTTAGTGGGTCCCTTCTTAATGCCCCTTTAAACCATCAGTACGGGATTGGTCTTTCGAATGTTCTCTTCAGCATTCTTAAGCATCACATGAAGCTCAGTGACTGACTTGTTCATTACATGCATGTTATAATTCATCACAAATGGATCATAATCAACAGTCAATGATCCTAAGATCAAGTCAGTGGCCAATTCCTTTGGTACTTGTACCTCAAGCTTCTAAAGAGTATCAAGATACCCTTTCATCTTGAGTACATGAGTACTAATAGGAGTACCCACAGCCATCTTACAAGAAATTAAGGCCTTTGTTGTCACGAACCTATCGTGATGAGCTTGCTCTTGGAACATCTCCTTGAGGTGCACCATGATCGTATAAGCCTCTTGGTCCATGAATTGGTTTTGCAAGTCAGGCACCATAATGGCCAGCATCAAACAGGTCACATCATTGGAGTCGCTCTTCTTGGTCTCAAAAGTTTCCTTTTGAATCGCAGAGGAATTCCTACCAGGTTCTTCAGGCAAGGGTGCATCCAAAACATACGACTTTTTCTCTTGCTTAATAACTATTCTTAAGTTTCGAGACCAATCTATGAAATTGGTGCCATTCAATTTGTCCTTTTCAAGGACCGATTGCAATGAGAAATTGTTGTTTGAAGATGTCATTTTTAATCTACAATAAAATTTAGCAAGATTAAATGAGGTCTTATTTATAATACCACAAACCGAATTAATATCCCTTTAAATAATTTGCGTTAGTGATTTAATGTGGGCCATAATCCACTTTTCACAACAACTTATTAGTCAAGCTGAGCTTGTACACCTAACAAGTTAAGTTACTTAGGTAGGAAAACTCCAATCATGTCTTGTACATGACTCTTGGATCAAATGAGCTAACATCTTAAGATGTTATAGCACAAACCCATTTGTTAGTTGCCTAGGTCCAGGCATCCCTTTCCATGTTAATTCTAACCTACATTCACAACCCATGCCTCACAAAGATAATCGGGTACATCTAGGACTCCTAGTCTATGTGACCGATGATTGATGCCTTTACATGTTTTGAATTAGGAAGGCAACTTTGTGACTTAATATTTTAGGGATTCATTTTATTACGGCTTACATGGCATACGCTTTGTCATCCATTCATAGCAAGCATATATAATTGTATAAAGTAAAGCGTGACAAATATAGGCCCAAAAACCTATAACTAAGATTCTATACTATTACATAAGAAACTTCGAGTTGGGCTTCTCCACTCCGGTGGGCTTCGTCTTGATTTAAAAAGTCTTCAAGTAAATTCTATTCGAAGAAATAAATGAAACTTTTACAATAAAACATAATGGCTCGCAGGCCATATTTAATTACAAAACCCAGGGCCCATGAATGCACCATGCATATCCATTCATCACACCAAACAAGCAAATAAATATACATAACATTCATGGATAAAACAAAGTCCAATTTTAATTAATTTAGCCAAGCCCATTAATGGAAATTGTGTACTTGAACCTTTAAGAGAAGACCCCATGATGGGCCTGGGTCGAAACCCAATGGACTAAATCCTCTTATTGAATAAGTTCTCTCAAAAGCCTAAAACACTAACTAGTTAGATTTGTGCCATAAATCAACTCTAGTATAATTTCCAATTTTGCCATTTTTAATTTTATGTCATATAGCCCATAAACATTGAAAATACATATAATATGTACCAACATGAATTAAAATATAAAATCATGAAGAACATATATATAATACACGACATTCATGAAAAACAAACAAACAATAATGAAACTAATTGTTTAATGCTTATATGATGCCACAAAAATGCACAAACACTTAAATCAATTTTATGAGTCATTTAATGATTTAAATAAGGTCATAAATATTGAGTTAATGTTCTGTACCATTTTTATCTAAATGTGTTTATACCATTTTAATCAAACCAAAACAAACAATGTTGATTAAACATGTAACAAACACAAATTAGTCATAGTTTTATGTGATCTTAAAATTAATCAATTAAATTGTCATGGACCAGAATTAAAACCAAATTCAAAATATGTCCAGACCTGATATTTAATCTTTAAAAATCACTTACAAACATGCCAAAATCTTTTTTACATTTAATTTTGAAAACTAGTTGTTAAACTAGCACTTAACATGCCAATTAACACCTAGTTTCAATATTAACATGTACCATCAGGTATTATCAATTAAATCCAACCATTAATAGCTCTAAGAATATCTTAGGAAAGTATATTAACATGTCATATTAATTATAATATCTATCTAATCATTTAAAATTGTTTTTACACCAAAACAATGCAAAAAACTCAAAACAGAAAATTTCAGCATTTTTGATTAATTATTTCATGCATCTAAAGCACTAAAATAAGCATGTTTAGGCTTTGAGACCACTGATGGAATATGACATGGCATTTATATGATGATCATGCAACAGAAAAATAATAAAATTCGATCATACATGCCAAACAATTCCATAACAAGAATCGAAACATGCAATTTTAGGGTTTTAAAACTTACAACTTTAGATGCACTTCAAGATTTGATTTGATGATAACCAGCAACCAAGAAGGATATGTCAGCCTTAGATCTTCACCACCAATGCCAAAGGAACAGCCTTTACGCCACTCCTCTCTATGTTCACACACACAATTGCAAGCAAAGCTTAAAACCGAGATTGCTAGCTCTCTAATTAAGTATTGTGTAATGGCAATGGATTGAAGCTACAAGATTTGATCTTGCACTCATTTAGGTGCTATTGCTGCCCAAGAACACAAGAGAATGAGGAAGAATCTTTTCTCCTTGTGAATTCAACCAAGAGAAAAATGTGTGAAAGAGAGAGTGTTTTCACGCCACACACACACACTTGCTAAGGTTTTCTTTTGTTTTCCAATATATATAATTTAATTTTATAAGTGATAATTCTGAAATCCACTACCTTAAGATAGTTCATTTAGCCTTAATCACTTCCTTAAAATAAGTAATATATATTTATTCAAACTCTTTTGAATTTAAAATTCAAATTAATTTGAAATAAAACATAAGACATTTTAATCTAAGAAATCACTTTATTAAAATTTATACATGTGCCAAAATTCCTTGATATTTATCTAAGAATTTCGGTCACTTTAATTTCCATTTAAGTGATTTAATTTGATTAAAATTCTTTTAGGCTTTAATACTCAATTAATTAAATTAATATAAGATATTTAATTAATTGAAATTAAACATTGTGGGCTGAATTTCTCTCTCTCATGGACCAAGGTCCAATAGCAATTTTAATACCCATTACACATATTAATTTGACTTTAATTAAAAGCCCAAATTAATGTCCAATACTTTATTTAAATATTTTAAGCCTAATGCTTTGTGTGCAATCCTATAGGTCCATTTAATGTTAGTAATGAATTAATGAATTAATTCAAAGGCTATATATATTCTCTAGCAAGATATTATAGCATTCCAAATTAAATGAAAATGCATATGGCATTTAGTGACCTAATGCAATTTTGCATAGTCCCTTACCCATAAATATCAGAATTAATATAAGGCATAGAACTAGTCATCCATATATATATTAATTCCTTTCTTGATATTCTAGTGACACTGAACTCTTAGATAAATAATGATTACTCATTATTTCATCTTGGTATGGCCATACAGTTCTCATTTCATTGATCAGGTGGTCGATAATATTTTCTCTCTTATTGAGAGGGGTAATCCCTTCACTTCTCTCATACTCTCTAACATGAATCAATGCATACCCATACTTGTCACTCTGTTACGAGCACGTTAGGTGTATGTCAAAGTACACACTAATTTATAAAGAGTTTCATAGATATTTTAGGTCTATGAACTCTGATAGAAAACTTGCATATGAGAAACACTTATGACTTGTACCATATAGTGTTCTCATGAACGGATCGAATCCAGATACCATGTTCTTTAACATGTATCTATGATCTCTGATTGACACTTTTGTCCTTATGATCCGTAAGACAGAACTCGACTTATCAGAGAGATCATACTAGCTTAATTCATTGTTATTCCCATAACAATGATTGACTAGGGATATTTAGAATGAAGTCTCTATTGTTTCAAGGTCTTACAACCATGTGCCTGACACATGATAACTTAAACTGAAACATCATTCTTGGATAGTTCTATCAATTGATATGCACAGGAATACAATAGATAAAACAAATGCCTCATTTTATTAACTAAAGTGTTTTATTACAATGTATTGGGGCTAGGGCTTACACTAACAATTAGAGCTAATAGCTACTTGGATTTGTGTGGCTTAAGTAATTGGATCTATGTGGGTCAAAACTAAGTGCCCTCACATAAAAAAGATCTCTACATTCCTTGTAAGCAATCCTAGTCTTTCCCAAAAGAGAAAAAAGAGAAAATAATAGCATCAAAAGTAAAATGATGCAAATAAAAAATTATGGTATCTTCTTTTCCTTATCTGTTGAAATGTGTATTGTGATATCTATTTTGGTTTGGCAATTCATCTCTGTGAATTGATTTAATTTTGAACTAAGACATAAAAATTCATACATGTTTAAAATACTAAAGCCTTGTTGTTTCTGGTTTGAAAAGGGTGCTAAGGAACCCATGTCTTGTTATGAAATTGTAGGAAGTCTTCTTGAATTTTGTTCTTTAATTCGTCTTGCATTTTGTTCTAGCTGAAGCTTTTAGGATTTGAATTTATTTGAGGGTGAAAAGATTTTTGATGGATTAATTGTGTTGTTTGATTCATACTTGAGGACAAATATGGGACAAGTGTGGGGAAATTTATTAAGTCACTAAAATTGCATTTTTTAACTGATTTATGCATATTATTTTGCATTCTTTTTAGCAAAATTTAGGAACTTTTTACTTGTTTCTTGATTTTGCTAATTGTAGGATCAAATTTTGAAGAATTTATGTTTTTAATATGATTGAAACTAATCTAAAGAAGCATTGGATTTTTGAAGCAATTTTGGTGCAAATAGCTTATGATGGATAGAAAGCTGATTGTTAGCCTTGCCCAAAGCAAGAAGGCAAGGCTGAGACTTCGCCTTGCCTAAGGCCAAAGGAATGTCGGCAATGCAAAATTTTTTATCAGATCTAACTTATGCGTGAGTTGCCCTAGCCGCCACCTCTACTTCACCTAATATTTAGAGATGTTTAGGCTTTAATTTAGGAGATAAAAGGCAGTATTTTTAGGAACTTAAAATTATATTAGATATTTTATTTTAATTTCCAAGTTTATGTAGGATTCTATTACTTTTTCCTATTTTGGATGAATTTGAAGAGGTGAGAAAGGATAGATTCATCTCTTTTCTTCTTCCCCACATTTTGGTTTTCAGTTCTGTAACAGTGTTGCAGGCTAGCTTTAATTTAATTTTTTGATTTTTCCATGGCCATGCATGGCTAAACTACTTTATTTCTGTTAAAGATTAATTCAAAACCAGGGTTTGTCTTACTATAAGATTGTTCTCCTTTATTTTATTTTAAATTTCATGCAATGTTCATGTTATTTACTATAATTTAGGAAAACCATATCCTAATTATTATTTGTTGGGTGTGCAAAAAGAGTTCATTGTGTATTTAATTAAATAATATATAGCTAATTAAATTTGCTAAATCGGTAATTGTTTAGTGAAATCAATAACAAGTAGCAATTAGTATAGCCTCACTCACAAGAGTTGTTATATTAAGTAAATGCATGATTTGGTCTAAATCAATCTCCCTTGTAGGTTGGTTGGTTTAGATCGAGTCTTTCTAAACCGTAATGTTGTCAATAAATTAAATTTTTTTGCTTGTTTAAGGGTTGTTTATTGGTTAGAGATTAATTATAGTCTTACTTGGTTAATCCATTAATGTGGAAAGATTGGTCAGGAGCACAAAGCCAACGACTATAATCGGTCCATTATATGATTTTAAAATTATTTTTTCGTCTATGATTAGTAAATTGAATCCTGTACTGCAAATGTCTTTAATTGAAATTTACCATCCATTAAATTTATCTTAATTTATTTTTTTCATTTTTATTTATTTAATTTAGTTCATTATTTTTAGTTTTTAGTCTATAAAAATCCCTTTTTTATTTTTATTTGCTAAAATTATGGTTGTTTAGAATTAAATTAGTGCTAGTCTCTGTAGATTCGACCCTTTTTGCTCTATTTACAATTTATTTGCTTAGGAAAAGGTAGGATTTAGTTTTTGTGGCTTCGACACCCATCAGTGCAAGACAATCTGATATTTTAGAATACTTCAATATTTTTAAAAAATTATAAAATAATACACATAATAATAATTACAAATACAATTGAAATATTTTAATAAGTACAAATAAAATTTAAGTCAAACTACAAAATTTGAAAATTAACATTTTATAGTCTTTCTTTGCATTATATTTACACTGATTTGAGGATTTGAACAATATCTAACTAAAGATAACAGAGAAATTATATAATTAGATAAAAAATTATAAATATTAAATACACAATTTAAATGAATACAATAATTACCTTATTCAAACTTTTAAAGTTCTTTGGTCCATGGCTTTGAAGCCAAAACTATAGCTAATCTAAATCAATTTTGGTAACTAATGAAAATTTCAACTGTAATCACCATAAGAATGAGCAAAAAAAATCAAAAATTTTATTAACCTCAAAATGAAACTGATTTTTTCAATTAATTAGTCCAATAGAATGGATTTATTTTTTATTTGTAACATTTTTGGTTTCAATTTTTGGATTGTTAATCATTAGTTCATAATTAACTGATTATATATATAAATATTATACTTTTATTTTTATACCTTAATATTTTTAATTTCTCTATAAAACTTACATAAAGTAATAGTTTACAGTATATTTAAATTATATTTTTATTTTTATAACTTAATTTTTAATTTCTCTGTAAAATTTATATAATACTTTAAACTATGTTTAAATTATGTCATTCTTTATAATTATATAGAGTAATATTTATATGAAATAACTAATTAAATTTTATATAAGCTATTTTTATTATATATATTAGTATCTATATTTTACTAGATAACATTTACCTATATTTTCTTATATTTTAGGGTTTATATTTTAACATTTAATTTGTCCAAAATTTTTCTTTCACTTATGATTTAGTACGCTAATTTCCAATAAATACATATTAAATCTACTTTATAATATTAACTGATAACACCTAAAAAAATAAAATCAATAGCCCAATATCACAGGAATAGGCCCAAGAAAAAGCCCATTAAAGATTCCCCCAATTAAGAGGGAAAGTCTAATAATCGAGGTTGTCCAATCATATTAGACATCTCACTAACAAAAACTGATACATGCCATTATCCAATCACCACTGCCTATAGAAATAGGCCATGCCTGTCACAGAATAGGGATATTATTATACACACAGCTCCAAGCTCTCCTGGAACTATAAATAACGGGTTCCTCTCTAAGAAGGACAACCCTTCTAGCTCTCTCTCTTAGTAAATTAACTTTTTTATCTTCTCTTATTCTGATAGCTAACTTAAGCACTGGAGTGTGGAAGCCTGGGTCCACCGGGTTAAGTATCATTGTAGGTTTCCTAGCCAAAGGATCCAATCGAGGCTGACCCCTTATTTCTCAAACCTGTCTTCCATTTAGTATAAGGCAGAGACACCCACCTCTATGATAATTTGAGACTTATCATTTGGTGCTTACGTTGAGAGTCAACGGCTGAGTAGAAAGGCCCAAGTTTTGCAACTCGCAAGTTCATTCGCTGTCACACCGCAAGGACATAAGATTTTCATGAAAGTCATCAAGACTACATGAGAGATTATTAAGTGGCAAGTATAAAATGCCACAAAGAAAACAATAAGATGCAAAGAGTCTATAGAGGTCTCATAGAGCACATGGACACTTGGATAAGTAAGAATGGAGTTCTAAGACTAATAGAAGGCGAAAAAATAAGTGTTAAGGCTAAAAGGAGGCAAAACATCCCTCCTTCAATCTAATGCGCAAAGGAAATGTAGGACTCTCCGAACCAATATACTAGGAAACATTTTGGGGAGAAGAAAGCAGTCATCCCCCCCTCTATATCTCTAAGTGAATTAGGTAGAGCCCGACACTAGAGCCAAAAGGCTGCATTGGGAATAACCTTCCTTCCGCAGGCCCACCCAGTATAAAAGGTATTGAGAAGAGGAAGTCAAATTGGAGAAGGGAGATCTCGAAGAAAAAGCAGCACTGGCATCACGCCTTATGGACGAAGACAACTAGAGGAAAGTCGGCTAAGAAAAGGAGAAAAAGATGCAAAAGTGCATGTCTCCCTTCCTGTCAGTCCAAAAAAGGGTAGAATAAGACCCAAATAAGTCGTATAGGAAAAGAAGTTAAGGTGAAGAAGGCTCTAAAAGGATGTCTCCTTTCCAAGAAAAGAATACAAAGACAATAGAGTCGCGCTAAAGATCGATGAAAATATGTGTTATGCCGATCGAAAGATCGACAAAAATATGTGCTATCTCGATTGAAAGATCGATGAAATCACATGATATTCTGATTGAAAGATCGGCAAAAACATGCACTATTTATACCAAAAAAGATCGATAAAAATATGTGTTGTCCTGATCGAAAGATCGATAAAATCATTGTTGCGACCCTGGCAAGTGCACTAGATCGACGAGTAATAAAGTGGGGTAAATTTAAAACCCTCAAAATCGAACGCAAGGGAATTATATGTGAAGACTGTGGAAATTAATTTTATGCTAAAGAATTCCTAATTGTTTGTGTGTATGAGTTGTTTAATTTATATAATGTAAAATTTAAAAACTAAAGTATGCAATGAAAAGAAATTAAATTCTACTAATAGTAAATTGAGTATGTATTAAATTCAAAAAAATTAACAAGTATGAAAATTTATATAATTAACACGTTGCTCGGGTTCACTCATCCACCCCATACCCAATGTGAATTAATTTTGCCTAAAAGTGTACATAAACGAATTCGGGATAACCCTCTTAACCCAAGTTTCCCTTTTCGGAGCCAGCTATTCTAGTTTTTAAACGTTCCATTCCGAAGCTAGCCCAACAAGTAGCATACGCACGGGTCTAACATCCTAAGTTTGGTTTGCTTTCCCATTCCAGAGCCAAACAACCCAAAACCCATCTATTTTACTCCACACTCTAGTCCTAAATTCACAAATTCTGCACATCTAGAATCCTATTTCGAAGCCGTCTAAAATATACAACATTCATGAAATAAAAATTGAGCAAAATCATTCATATAATCTAATCCACTAGGCTCAATACACATTAAGGACATATGATGAAGACCATTCATCCATGTATGGAAAATAACTTAATAGATTGAAAAAATCATGAAAAATAAATAAGTAACAGTGAAATAGACCATTCATTCATGTAAAAATCAAAATATGCCCAATATTCACATTGTGAGTAGGGGATTCAAAGCTCCCCCAAGCAACAAAAAGGACTACTCACTATCCATAATGTAAAAGATGAATAAAGTAAGAGTGAAAACTATAAAACCCATTTGAAGCTGAAGATTTGAAGTTAATAAAGCTTTTTCTTTTTTTCTCCAACTTGCACCTAGGATGTAAGCTGTAATCTTCTAACAAACAACTAAAACTATGACTATATTTGTATTCTTAAAGTAAAACTAAGCTAAAAGAGTGATTTTTACAAGTAAAACTATATCCTAAGTATGAAAAACCCTTCTCCTATAAGAAACTGCTTTTCTCTCTCCTTAAACACCCTATACAAGAAACCCTAGGAAAAGACCCCACTCAAACAGAAAATTTTGCAGTTTTTATAGAGTTATCATGAAGATACGGCTGGAACACTTTTGTCTCAGTCACAACACAAGAAGACAGAGTACTTTGGGCATGGCTGAGAAAGTTTTGTCTTAGTCACGACAAGCTTTTGGATTAAAACATGTTTGCTGGCTGTAATGGCCACGGCTGGGATAGGTTGTCTCAACCATGACCTTTGGTGAAAAGGTGAGTTTTGACTTCTGTGTTGGACATGGCTTGAACAGTTTGTCTCAGTCGTGCCTTAGCAAAAATTCCCTTCATAAAATGCAAATTAAGACCATTAATCACCCAAAAACTTTAAATTTATCAAAATAACTAAAATGAACAAATAAAAAATATTTTAACACTAAAAACACTAAAAGCATGCAAGATGATACACTAAAACACACAAAATTATCCAGAAAATAAACATTAAAATCAAGGTTATCAACTACCCCACACTTAGCCTTTTACTCGCCCTCGAGCAAACAAATCATCCACAATCTTAAAAATTCAAACTCCACATCAGAACAAGCAAATTCAGAGAGGTTCTAGCAACTCAGATGAAGAATTCAACTAAAAATACTCAAACTGATCTATACCAAACAATTTCTTATGTATGTGATAGGCTAAAACAGATTTATTTTCTTTCAAAACCAAAAATACCAGTGAATTCCAACAATCAAGCAAATAGAGAATTATGACAATTTTGCGCTTCCAACTCAGAACAGCCATAAGCCTCTCTTTTAGCACCAGAACCATAAGGGTCATCTCCACTAAACAACTCAGAACAAAACAGGATCACCAAGGCTTACATTAAGGTTGCAATGGCGATAAGGCAAAGGTTCCAAAAATTTTGATAAGGTTAGCAAAATAGAATTAGACATGCTACCCAGAAATACAAACCACCTAACTTTCTCAAGAAACAAATCCTTTAAAATCCATGCTCTATTATTATAAGAAGGGAAAAATAATCTTAGGACATTAGTTGAATTCTGAAAATTGTAGGAAGCAAGATAAATGGCATTTCCGATAAATGCTAGGTACCCCACACTTATTTTTTGCAGTAATGAATCGATTAAAATTTTTGCAGCAATATTTGAATTTTTTTTACAGTAAAATTTTTATTCACTTACTGAGAAGGGCACCAAAAGCACTAATTGTTTATCATCCTTGTCCTAAAATATTTAGAACGTTTAAGCTCAAAAATCCCTACAAAATTTTCAACTTCCCTTTACTTCTTAACTGACAATCAAAAATTTTATCAAACCTAACATGCAGATTTCATTACCCAACCTAGAGTGGCCAATTTCAAAATGGGACAGATAAAGGCATTTTAGGCTGCATGATTTGGCATAAG
This sequence comes from Excoecaria agallocha, assembly GCA_037975025.1. NCBI lineage: Eukaryota > Viridiplantae > Streptophyta > Magnoliopsida > Malpighiales > Euphorbiaceae > Excoecaria > Excoecaria agallocha. The sequence continues at coordinate 1,715,108 of CM075820.1, read as the reverse complement.
TGCAATCAAAAAAATTTAAATAGTACGCTTTTAGCATACCAATTAAGCTCAAAGGGGCTAACAATGGTAAAATTCACTAAGAGGTGGTTAAAAAGTCATTTAAAAGTTAGTTACCAAAAAAGGCTGCCTGGATCATATCCTAATCTTTTCTAAGTTGAATAATCATTTCGAAGGGTGATGAGGAAGGTTCTAGCTATTCCAGAATTTCTTCACTCAACTGCTATCACTCACTGGTTTTTTTACAGTACTTAGCCTATTGTGCTCATTACATAAGAAATTGAATGATATATAATTAATTGAGATCAATTCAAAAGAAGAACTTCACCAAATAATGCTACTACTCTCTGGCTACTCAAACCTCCTAAATAGGCAGTTTAAATTTTTGAGTTCAAATTGATTCAAATCAAGATTAACTGACGAGCTCAGGCTAATTGCAAAAGTAATTAACAACCTGACAAATACAGGAATTAAAAGGAAACAATGAAATAGTGAATGGACTTGAATAATAAAAAGAAACTAATCTAAATCACAACTAAAAGACTATAGAATGTAATGGACTTTTAAACACAAAAGATAAGAACTACTACTAAAATCAAACACCCAAGATAAAAGCTATAAAAAATATGGCAAAAAATAAAGAAATTCGACTGCAAATTACAGTCATAAAACAACAGCAAATAACTAAAAACATCCCATAGTTAGAAAGAAACAACATCAAAAGTCAACCATAAGAAAACTAAGTTAATCAGTCTTCATCCTCAACTCCTCACCCCACACTTAAAATTTTTATTGTCCTCAGCAAAAGACCAAAAGAGAATAAACAACAAAGGAGTGATGAGTGAAGGAAAAATCCCTAAAATCATGGCGAGGAAGGAGGTGGTGGAGGCAGGAACTGGCTATCAAACCAGGATTATAGCATCCCAAGAGCTGTGACAATGTCATCCATACATTGCGTGATAGAAGTGAACCCGGAATCCATCCTCTGAGTAATGTTGTCAAGTCTGGTATTAAGAGCAGTGTACTGCTCAGAGAATAAGGGAATTATTTCAGCTTTAGCTCTCTCTAATTCTATGGCTCCTTTATGCACAGCAGCTCTATATGAAGCTCATTCTGAAACCACCAAACATCCTTTCCCTAGAAAGCGAGGATCATCAATCAGGATTGCCATATTGTTAGTGTAAGCCCTAGCCCCAATACATGGTAATAAAGCACTTTGAATTAATAAAATGAGGCATTTGTTTTATCCTTTGTATTCCTGTGCATATCAATTGATAAAACTATCCAAGAGTGTTGTTTTGGTTTAAGTTATCATGTGTGAGGCACATGGTTGTAAGACCTTGAAACAAATGAGACATCATTCTAAATATCCCTAATCAGTCATTGTTATGGGAATAACAATGAATTAAGACTAGTATGCTCTCTCTGATATTATGAGTTCTGTCTTACGGATCATTAGGACAAGAGTGTCAATCAGAGATCATAGATACATGTTAAAGAACATGGTATCTGGATACGATCCACTTATGAGAACACTACATGGTATAAGTCATAAGTGTTTCTCATATGCAAGTTTTGTATCGGAGTTCTTAGACCTGAAATCTCTATGAAACTCTTTATGAATTACTGTTTACTTTGACATACACCTAACGTTCTCGTAACAGAGTGGCAAGTACGGGTATGATTGGGTATGCATTAATTCATGTTAGAGAGCATGAGAGAAGTGAAGGGATTACCCCTCTCAATAAGAGAGAAAATATCATCGGCCACTTGATTAGTGAACTGAGAAGTGTATGGCCATACAGAGATGAAATAATGAATAATCATTATTTATCTGAGAGTTCAGTGTCACTGGAATATCAAGAAAGGAATCAATATATATAAGGATGACTAGTTCCATGCCTTATATTAATTCTGATATTTATGGGTAAGGGACTATGCAAAATTGCATTAGGTCACTAAATGCCATATGCATTTTCATTTAATTTGGAATGCTATAATATCTTGCTAGAGAATATATATAGCCTTTGAATTAATTTATTAATTCATTGCCAACATTAAATGGACCTATAGGATCGAATACAAAGCATTGGGCTTAAAATATTTAATTAAAGTATTGAGCATTAATTTGGGCTTTTAATTAAAGTCAAATTAATGTGTGTAATGGGTTATAAAATTGTTATTGGGCTTTGGTCCATGAGAGAGAGAAATTCAGCCCACAAGGTTTAATTTCAATTAATTAATTATCTTGTGTTAATTTAATTAATTGAGTATTAAAGCCTAAAGGATTTTAATTAAATTAATTCACTTGATAATTGGATGGTGTGGCCGAAATTCCAAGATAATATCAATGGAATTTCGGCACATGATTAATTCTTTTATTAAGTGATTTATTTGATTAATATGTCTTACATTTATCTTAGATTAAATCAAAAAGGATTATCTTGGATTAAATGTATTATCTTAAGGTGTTTTAATCAATATATATTTCTTATTTTAAATAAGTGATAAAGGCTAATATTAATTATCTTAAGGTAGTATATTTTAGCTTGATCACTTAAGAAAATAAAGGGATATATATTAAAAGAAATAAAATCCTAAAGATATATATTTTGCTTTTGGCGTGAAAACAAAACCTAGCCACCATTTGCATTTTGGCGTGAATTACATCCATCTCTCTCTTAATTTTTGGTCCAATTTTCACAAGGAGAAAGGATTGTTCCTCATTCTCTTGTGTTCTTGGGTAGTAAAAGCAACCTAAGAGAAGTACAAAATCAAAATTTATAGCTTCAAACTATAGCCATTACACAATACCTTAAAACAGAGCTAGCAATCTCGATTTTAAGCCGACGGTGCAATTGTGTGTGTGAGAATAGAGGGAGTGGTGTAAAAGGCTGTTCCTTGGCATTGGTGATCAAGATCTAAGGTGGATAAAGTCATCTCGGTTGCTGGTCATCACCAAACTCAAAAATTAAAAGGCATCCAAAGTTGTAAGTTTTAAACCCTAAAATTGCATGTTTCGATTCTTGCTTTGGATTTGTATGGTATGTATGATGAAAAATTTTTGTTTTTTCGCTGCGTTATCATCACATTCATACCATGTCATATTCCATCACATATTGCATAGCATTCTTTGATCAATTACCATGGGCTTGTCAATTGAAGTGCCCAACTTCGAATGCTTGTGAAAGCGGGCCAAAGTAGTAACAAACCCTCCAAGCACCAGTTTGGAATGCCTCTTCATGAATGTGCGTAAATCCATAACTTTTTGGGCAATGAATGCAGCTCTATTCAGCCGGATACCATTGTGCATCGTATAAAGAATGGTGGCCTCACTTGCATTTACATTTCCCGACCCTCCAAGATGGCTAAAAGAAGCTAAGGCCAAGTAGCGATGCATGATCCTCAGGGGATGATCTCTTAAATGATGCGCCTTGTTGTTATTGGGATTAAAGTGTGTAGGGTCCTCGGGATCATAAATTTCCATCCAGATTTCTTGCCTGTTAAGATCAGGAATGTCTTTAGTAGCATGCTGATCATATCCCAAAACCTCAGAGAATGCATTGAAAGACATTTGATATGGGATGCCATCGAGCCAAAAACTCACATGGCTTGGATCAACGTGACTGTCTACTCCAATTCTAAACTTGACTGTGCCCAAGAAGTCACGGACTAAGTGAGGATAGACCTTTTCATTCCTCTCAAAGAAAGTTCTCCAGCCTATATCATCAAGTAATTTGTCCAGTTTAAACCCCAATTTCGCCATCAATTCCATATTTAAGCACGAGGTGGCTAGATACTCTTACTTGTAGAAGAGAGTCCACCAATCTGTAAATTTGGTTCGAACCTATGCTGGCACCTTAATCTTAGAGGACCCCTGAGAAGCAAATGATGAACAAGCTTCAGCACGAGAGCGTTTGGATGCCATTTCTCCTACAACAACAAATAACACACATATAAGCACTAAAAACAAAACAATGCACTTGAACAATAACAATTATACCAAACAACCTATCCAAAACATGATGAACAAGCATATACAATCATAAATGCACTACTCATAATCATGCTGGAGCCGAAACACAAACAAAAGCATATGCAATTGAGTTACTAACAAGCATAAAAACAACAAAAACTACCATGTTAAACATAAAAATGACCATGAACAAAGTATGACTTTTATAGGTTAAACAAAATCATGCATGAAATTGACTATGCTCAAGACAAAACATCGGGGCAACAACGAATTAACAAAATGGCCCTAAAACACATAATTGCCCAACACCAACATTAGCTTTTTCTACATTTTTTAAAGCATAAAAACATGGAAAATGTTCCTTAAGCATGATTATTTGGCAAATAAAGGGCAAGCAACATGACAACTAAAGCAGAAAAATTATCTTACTTCTCTTTGGCAATTCATCAAATAGATGGTGGGCTGAATCGTTTAGCAACAAAAACAACAAATAACAAGACCCAGATGCATGAAACTAACAGAACATATGTCAACAATCATAACTAATCCAACAATTAGAGTTAAAGAAGCAAGATCTTGGAGATGGGGAGACAAAATGTACATTGAAAAAAATAAAATGCAGACTGGGAGAGATAAACAGAAACAACAAGCAATAAGACATTTATGCAAGAAATTGACAGATTATATGCCAAAATCATAATCAAACCTAGGCTTAAAATTAAAGAAACAAGATTTTGAAGATGAAAATGCAAAATGCAAGGAGAAAAACGCAGACTTAGAGAGATAAAACTAAGAAAAATCAAACTTAACTTAAAATAAAACAAAAGTTAAATCAAAACAAAGAGAAGAGAGACTTACTTGATTCTTGAAGAGAGAGAGAGAGTGCATACAAAAAAATTGAGAAGAGAATGAGAGATGAGGCCGAAAATTTGAAGAAATTGTAAGGAAGACTTGAAAAAAACTGAAATAGGGGTTGTAATGAACGGTTTATAAATATAGGAGCATGACGGGAACCCTAAAGGGCACGGCTAAGACACTTATATCTCAGCCATGACATGCATAAATGTGAAACTCACCATTTTGATATAATGAAAGGCACGACTAGGACTAAGTTGTCTCCCCCGTGCCACCCTTCTAAAATTGAAATTAAACAAAAGGCACAGCTGGGGCAATATAGTCTCTGCCGTGGCCGAATGAATTCCCCTTGTAAATTTTAACAAAGACACGACTGGGACACTATGGTCTCAGCTGCACCTACCTTCTGGACTCCAAATTGCAGTGTGGCACAGCTGGGACACTTGGTCTCAGCCGTGCACTATCCAATTTAAACGGTTCCTCTCTTGTGGGCACGGTTAGAACAAAAATGTCTTAGCCGTGCCTATTTTCTGTCTTAGAATTACGGGCTTGGCCATGGCTGGGACATTTTTGTCTTAGCCGTGCATCTATTTTGTCTCACCAATATTTAATGGGCCATGGCTGGGACACTTAGTCTCGGCCATGACTAGTAAAAATTTTGCACTATTACATTAAATTCTTTCCAACTCCTCAACAAAATTCTTAAAAATTTTCCACTCTAACAAGCACAACTAATCACCATTCTCTAGACAAAATCAACAGCACTAGACATTTAAACTTTTAAGAAATTTAAGTCAAATTAAAAAGAAGAGTAATTTAGTTCAAAGGTAAGAAAGAGTTATGGGTTTAACAAGTCGCCAGCTCGACTTTCATAGCTCTCATGGGTTATCTTCAAAAGTGAGGATCACTGATGTAGCCTCATAATTGGAATCGAAATATAGCTTCAATCGGTGACCATTAACTTTGAACTTACGACCACAACCTTCTCCTAGATCTTTAATGGTTATGGCTCCATAGCTTGAGACTTCGACAACTTCAAAAGGCCTTTTCCACCTTGATTTCAACTTTCCAGGAAACAACTCCAATCTGTTGTCATAAAGAAGCACCTTCATTTCGAGCACAAATTCTTTCTTGGATACTTTACGATCATGCCACTTCTTTGTGTTGTCCTTGTACTTCTTGGCATGTTCATAGGCCCAGAATCAGATCTCCTCCAACTCGTTTAGCTGCAACGACCTGCATTTTCCTGCACTCTTAAGGTTAAAGTTTAAAAACTTAGTAGCCCAATAAGCCTTGTGCTCTAATTCCACCGGTAGGTGATAGGACTTGCCAAACACTAATCTAAAAGGTGACATTCCTATTGGTGTCTTAAAGGCTATCCTATATGCCCATAAAGCTTTATCTAGCTTTATGTACCAGTTCTTCCTAGATGCATTGACCATTTTCTCCAAGATGACCTTTAACTCTCGGTTGGACACCTCAAATTTACCATTAGCTTGGCCATGATATGGGGTAGTGATTTTGTACCCCACTCCAAATTTTTTCAATAAGGCTTTGAATTGGTGGTTAACAAAGTGTTTCCCACCATCACTGATAATAGCTCTCGGGTCTCCATAACAGGTGAATATATTCTTCCTTAAGAATTCTAAGACAACATTTGCATCACAAGTCCTAGTGGCCACAGCTTCTACCCACTTACTCTTATAATCTACTGCCACTATGATATATTCAAACCCATAAGAAATTGGAAAAGGCCCCATGAAATCTATCCCCCATAAATCAAACAATTCAACCTCTAACACATTGGTTAGTGGCATCTCATCTCTCCTAGTTATATTTCCCACCCTTTGACATCGATCACAAGCTTGAATGAACAATTTAACATCATTAAATAAAGTGGGCCAATAAAATCCAGAAGAGAGAATTTTTGATACCATTCTGTTGGGTCCGTGATGTCCTTCAGCTTCTCTACTATGACAAGCTTGTATAATCTATGCTTGCTCTTCATTAGGGATACCCCTTCTTAGCACTTGGTCAGTACAAAGGCGGAAAAGGTAAGGATCATCCCAAATGTTATGCTTTACATCAGCTTGCAGCTTCTTCCTTTGTTGCCATGTGAAGTCCTTTGGCATATAACCACCTGCAAGAAAATTTGCAACATTAGCGAACCAAGGTACGGAGATTTCACAAACAAATAATGGACAAATACGCTCATCAGGAAATAAGTCCACAATCTCCCCTTTCTCAACATGATCATGCTCCAATCTTGACAAATGATCTGCCACATGGTTCTCTACTCCCTTCTTATCTTTGATCTCCAAATCGAATTCTTGCAAGAGTAGTACCCATCTTATCAATCTCGGCTTGGATTCCTTCTTAGCAAAGAGATGTCTTAGTGCTGCATAGCCAGACCACACCACCATTTTTGCTCTAGGTAGATATGATCGAAACTTCTCAAAAGCAAATACGATGGCAAGAAGCTCCTTTTTAGTTGTGGTATAATTAACTTGAGCTCCTGTCAAAGTGTGGCTTGCATAATAAATTGTACAAAATACTTTCTCTTGCCTTTGTCCGAGTACTGCTCCCACTATAAAATCACTTGCATCGCACATTAGCTTAAAGGGCAAACTCCAATCCAAAGATATGATCATCAGAGCTGAAATAAGCCTTTGCTTCAACAATTCAAATGCCAATAAACACTTATCATTAAATTCAAAAGGAGCATCTTTCATTAATAAATTAGATAAAGGCTTTGCAATTTTTGAAAAATCTTTTATGAACCGACGGTAGAAACCTGTATGACCTAGAAAACTCCTAACTCCCTTAACATTGGTCGGTGGTGGAAGCTTTTATATAACTTCTATCTTTGCTTTGTCTACCTCAATCCCCTTCTCAGAAATTTTGTGTTCCAAAACTATGCCTTCCCTTACCATGAAGTGGCATTTCTCCCAATTTAATACTAAGTTGGTCTTCTTACACCTACCTAACACTAAATCAAGATGCTCTTAATAGCTCTCAAAGTCTAGCCTATAAATGGTAAAGTCATCCATAAACACCTTTATAAATCTTTCTATAAAATCATGAAAGATTGCCATCATACACCGCTGAAACGTAGCCGGTGCATTACACAATCCAAAAGGCATCCTCCTATAGTCAAATGTGTCATAAGGGCAGGTAAAGGTTGTTTCTCTTGATCTTCAGGGGCTATGGGAATTTGTAAAAATCCCGAATACCTATCCAAGAAATAATAAAACCTATTTCCTGCTAACCTTTCTAACATCTGATCAATGAATGGCAATCGAAAATGATCTTTCCTAGTGGCATGGTTCAATCTCCTATAGTCTATGCACACTTTCCAACCCGTAATTGCCCGAGCTGGAATAAGTTCATCTAATTCATTATTTACCAATGTCATTCCCCCCTTTTTAGGGACACATTGCACTGGGCTAATCCATTTACTATTAGAGATTGGATATATTATACCTGAATCAAGCAGTTTGAGTACCTCTTTCTTTACAACTGCTTGCATGGCCGGATTGAGACTTCTTTGGGGTTGAGCTACTGGTTTGCAATCATCCTCCATAGGAATTTGGTGAGTGCAATAGGTTGGATTGATACCCTTTAAATCCCCTGTCTCCCATCCTATAGCCTCTTTGTGCTTTTTCAACCCCTTGAGCAGCATCTCCTCTTCAACACCTATCAACAAAGAAGAAATAATCACTGGATTTTCTTCTTTTTCTAAAAATACATACTTTAAATGAGGAGGAAGAGGTTTAAGTTCATATTTCAACTCCCCCTCTCATAAAGTAGTTCTCTCTTGCTTTAAATTCTCCTTTTTGCAGCTTTTTTCCATAGCTGCTATCCATTTTTCTTCTACTCCATCCAACTCTTCACTCTCTAAAGAATGCATCAAGCTTGAATTCACTGGATCATTTAGCAACACTTTGTCTTGCATTTCTTCTACACATTCATCAATTTTGTCCATGAAATAGACCGACTCCTCTAGGTCACTTTATAGGTATTTCTGAGACTTTTTCATATCTACCACCAGTTCTTCGTTGTTGAATCGAAGAGTGACCTTTTGCCCATGAACATCAATTAGAGCCTTTGCAGTATTCAAGAATGGTCTTCCCATAATAAGTGGTACCTTCATATCCTCCTTTATTTCCATGAACACGAAATCTACAGGAAAAATGAATTTTCCCACTTTTACCAGTAAATCCTTAATAACTCCTTTTGGCTTTCTCATTGATCTATCCGCAAGTTGAAGTCTCGTTCCTGTTTCCTTAAGATTGCCTAAGTTGAGTTTCCTGCACATAGAATAAGGCATCAAGTTAATGCTGGCTCCTAATTCACACAAGGTGTTTCCAATAAAGGTGTCATCAATTTCACAAGGTAGAGTAAAGCTACCTGGATCTTCTAATTTTTCCGGGATCTTATTCATGATAATTGCACTACCATTTTTTGTAAGTTACACAGCTTCATACTCTTCTAATTTCTTTTTGTTGGAACAAAGTTCCTTCATAAACTTAGCGTAATTGGGCATGTGTGCTAGGGCTTCAGTAAAAGGCAAGTTAATATGTAATTTCTTAAACGTTTCTAAAAACCTAGCCAATTGCTTGTTTTTCTTTTCCTTCCTAGCTATAGCAGGAAATGGCAACCTATTAATATCAAGATCCTTTACGTTTGGATTCACTATACTCTTTCCCTTATTATTCCTTGGAGCATCCACATCTATCTCTACTCTAGAGTTAGAAATACTTACCTTCCGCATTGGTTCCTCCAAATTAGTTGATAAAGTTGGTGATTTACCTCTCTCTTCCTCTTGTGCTGCCTCCTTGCCACTTCTCAAAGTGATTGCTTTGGCCTCCACCTTGGGATTGCGATCCACATTTGAAGGAAATGTTTTTGGTTGTCTGTGTGACATTGAAGTTGCAAGTTGACCCAATTGAGTCTCCAAATTTCTCATTAAAGCATCTTGATTCTTGGCTTGTCATGAATTATTGTTGGCTATTCATGAAACTAGCAAACATATCTTCTAAGTTTGACTTCTTTTCTTGAATGGGTGGCCTTGATTAGAATCCCAATGGATGGTATGGTTGAGGTTGTGGTTGATTAGAACTTTACCCTTGATGGTGGTTTGGTGGATAAGGAACTTGGTAATGATTGGTGGCTTATGGTTTGTGAGGCTGAGTATGATTATGATAGGCATCTGAGTGGTAAGGGGCTCTTACTGGTGGTTGAGAAGGTAAAGCTTGTTGATTCCCATCCTTCCAAGAGAAGTTAGGGTGATTTCTCCATCCTAGATTATATGAATTGCTATAGGGATCATTTCTTTTAAAATCACCTAATGCATTCACATCTCCTACAATTCCTCCTTCTTGGACTCCTTACCCACTTTCACATGGCCCACTTCCTTGATTTATTGCAGCCACATTTTGAACTTTCAAACCACTCAACTCTTTCTTTACCAATTCTACCTGGCCTTTTAACAATGCCACTTCATCCACATTGTGTAAACCTTACCTTCTTGGGGCTAATCTAGGGGCAGTCTATATAGAGTCATTTGCCACCATCTCATCCAACAACTGAAAAGCGTCCTCAGGCAGCTTATTCAAGAAAGATCTTGCCAATGCTGCATCCAATAATGACCTTGTTTGAGGTGTAACTCTAGCATAAAAGATAGTCATCAGTTGTTAAACAGCTATCTCATGATGCGGACAGCTTCTTAATAATCTCCTAAACCTATCCCAAGCTTCGTGAAAAGGCTCTTCATTCATTTGATGAAAACTCATGATGCTAATTTGAATGCTTGTAGTCTTTGTTGGAGGGAAAAATCTCATTAGAAACTTCTCTTGCATTTGATCCCATGACCATATTGACTAGCGTGGTAACATTTATAGCCACTCTCTTGCTTTGCCAATCAAAGTGAATGGAAACAGCTTCAACCATACTGTATCCGTACTAACACCCAAAATTTGGATTATCACTAACTTCTAAAAATATGTTGATATGCTGAAATAGATCTTCCACTTCCGAACCAAAGAACTGATTCCTTTGTACCATAGTAATGGTGGTTGGCTTGAGTTCAAATTGTACTCCTCTCGGCAATACAATTGTTCGATGGTTTTCATTCCACTTTGGCATAGCATAGTCTTTTATGGTCCTTTGCCTAGGCATTTCTTCTCTTCTTGCCCCTGGCATCTCTTTATGTGTCCTTGGCACTTATTCATTCTTGGGAGGAAACTCATCAAGAGAAGGATCATGCTTCATCCTTATATCTCTATTGACTCTCTCCTCTTTCGTGTAGGTTCCTCTCAATTTTAGGATCAAAAGACAGTAATTGTTCTTGTCTTGCTATGTTCATACACCAATTTCACCTAAAAAGAATCAAAAAAAATAAAATAAGGAAAAGAAAATACATACAAATAATAATCACAGCTTACTAACAATGCCAAATTTTCCGACAATGGCGGAAAAAACTTGTTACGACCCTAGCAAGTGCACTAGATCAACAAGTAATAAAATGGGGTAAATTTAAAACGCACAATATTGAACCCAAGGGAATTATGTGTGAAGATTGTGGAAATTAACTGTATGCTAAAGAATTTCCAATTGTTTGTGTGTATGAGTTATTTAATTTATATAATGTAAAATTTTAAAACTAAAGTATGCAATGAAAAGAAATTAAATTCTACTAACAGTAAATTGAGTATGTATTAAATTCAGAAAAATTAACAAGTATGAAAATCTATATAATTAACACGTTGCTCGGATTCACTCATATACCCCATACATAATGTGAATTAATTTTGCCTAAAATTGTACATGAACAAATTCGAGATAACCCTTTTAACCCAAGCTTTCCATTCTGGAGCCAGCTATTCTAGTTGCTAAATGTCCCATTCTAGAACCGGCCCAACAACTAGCATACACATGGGTCTAACATTCTAAGTTTGGTTTGTTTTCCCATTCCGGAGCCAAACAACCCAAAACCCATCTATTTTACTCCACACTTTAGTCCTAAATTCACAAATTATGCACATCTAGAATCTCATTCCGTAGCCATCTAAAATATAAAGCATTCATGAAATAAAAACTGAGTAAAATCATTCATGGAATCCAATCCGCTAGGCTCAATACACATTAAGGACATATGATGAAGACCATTCATCCATGTATGGAAATAACTTAATAGATTGAAAAAACCATGAAATATAAATAAGTAATAGTGAAATAGATCATTCATTCATGTAAAAATCAAAATATACCCAATATTCACATTGTGAGTAGGGGATTCAAAGCTCCCCCAAGCAACAAAAAGGACTACTCACTATCCATAATGTAAAAGATGAATAAATTAAGAGTGAAAACTATAAAACCCATTTGAAGCTGAAGATTTGAAGTTGATGAAGCTTTTTCTCTTCTTCTCTAACTTGCACCTGGGTTGTAAGCTATAATCTTTTAACAAACAACTAAAACTATGACTATCTTTGTATTCTTAAAGTAAAACTAAGCTAAAAGAGTGATTTTTACAAGTAAAACTATATCCTAAGTATGAAAAACCCTTCTCCCATAAGAAACTGCATTTTTCTCTCCTTAAATGCCCTATACACAAAAACTTAGGAAAACACCCCCCTCAAATAGAAAATTTTACAGCTTTTATAGAACTATCTAGGAAGACATGGATGGGACACTTTTGTCTTAGCTGCGACATAAGAAGACAGAGTACTTTGGGCATGACTAGGACAGTTTTGTCTCAGCCGCTGCGAGCTTCTAGATTAAAACATGTTCACAGGCAGTAATGGCCAAGGCTGGGATAGGTTGTCTCAGCCGTGACCTTTGGTGAAATGTTGTGTTTTGACTTCTGTGTTGGACACGACTGGGACAGTTTGTCTCAGTCGTGCCTTAGCAAAAATTTCCTGCATAAAATGCAAATTAAGACCATTAATCACCCAAAAACTTTAAATTTATCAAAATAACTAAAATGAACAAATAAAAAATATTTTAACACTAAAAACACTAAAAGCAACGCATTAATGTAATGAGCTAAAAATAATAAAATAGCTTGTTCTGTAAAAAGAGTAACATTTACCAAAAATAAAAATGGTCATAGCAAAATGTTTCTTCTTTCTATAAAAGAGTTTGAGCCATGTTTCAAAAAGTATCTTTAGAGGGATCCCTCCATCCCAAGTCAAGACCTGAAAAGGAAGTATGGAAAGCAAAAGATAGAAGAAGACTAAAACTCGCAAGGAAAGCCAAAAAAAAAGAGAGAAAGAAAAAGGAAAAGAAAATATGAATGAGGCTAAAGGAATCAAATAACCAAACGATCAAGATGCCATCCTCTCCTACTTTTCCAAAAACTAAAGATTAATCGGCTAGTATATCACCGACCCGATCCATTGGCAACAAGATCAAAAGCCAGCCTATTGGTCTCGCCATAATGGCCAATATAGAGTAAAAAAAAGATTGCCATCAAATAAAACATCCATTATATCCAATCGGAAAACCAAAAGACTTCCCCAATAAAAATCTGATCACGGGCACCATCCTAGAGAAAATCTAGACTATTGAGCATGATTAAAGACGAGCAAAAGGGGGTGACAAACCGTTCGAAATGATGCAACATCTTTTGGAAAAAGATAAGTGCTACTTAATCATTATTATTTCGGTATATGTTATCACCTTCTCACTAGTTTTAATAATTCTCTTTTATTTCCATCATAAAATGCCAAGAAGACTGAAAAAAGAATAGATATGTGGTAATAAAGAAATTATATTCATTTAAAAAGTGCAAAAAGTACATAAATAATGCTCTTTTTATGATTTATACAAATAACATTCTTGTCGATCAGCTTCCGTTCTTCTTGTCTAGAAAGGCACACGATCGAAACTCCTTGATTCCCCTCCCACAAAACAAAAAATAAAGATAAAAGAAAGGAAAAGAGAGGGAAGAAGAAAAAGGAGGAGAAAAAGAAAAAAGGAAGGCTAATTATAAGAAGCAAAGAAATGAAAAAGAAAGACAACAGGGAGAAAGGAGGAAAAAAGCCTCGCTGCCGCCTTAACCACTGCCTCTACAATGAGACCACCTCTTATAGCAGTCTCCTAAAAATAAAGCAATACCAGGATAAATGGAGAGGAAAGTATGGATACGTATCTACAACTATGATCAGGTGAAAGCCCTGTGCCAAGAGAGAAGAACCATTGGAGCAACAGATCGCATGGCTTACTAACACAAGCCAGATCTAGACAAGATAAGGGGTTTTTTCTTTATTCATCTTCCTAAAATGGTGAACTTGATGGCAACATGTAGAAAGTCTAGAGGCCTCATAGTCAAACTCAATAGCTAAGATGCAATAAACATAAAGAAATAGAAGGGGATAGCATGGAAAAAATGGAAAGAAACCCTTTTTATAGGCAACTCCAAATTTCCTTTATGGGCATTGATAAGGATGTCATGCATTAAGAGCTCATTAATACACGTACAGAAATTGAAGCATCAAAAGGAAAATTAGCCATCAAAATGCAAGAAATAAAGTGTTCACCATCAAGTCAAGGAAACGAAACGACGCTTGACAAATGACCCTTGGATGACTAACCAATCGTAAGGCTAGCCCAAAGTAGACAAGAATAAGGGATGAGTCGATTGGCACACATAATCAAAAGCTCATTAGTTGCACCCACACCCCTCAAAAGAGCGCGCCAGGTAAACACAAGGCAGACAATAACCTCGTCAGGTAACTCCGCCTCCTCTTTAAAATATTGATGTTTACAAATCTATGCCTACAGTAGATACAAAGAGAATAGCCAGAAAAGCTAAAGCTCTTAACTCATCAGCCGTTGAGCCACCCGAGGAAAAGAAAGGCATGTTGGCTGAAATTCAAAAGGTTATTAGCAAAGAGAAGCTAATAAAGCTCCTTAAACAGATCAGAAAACAAAATAAAAAATTTATGATAAATAAAAGGCATTTTGCAGAATCAATTCCAGCCCAAGGCTGATGTCTCTCTAATCTCAATCAATGAACTATCCTGATCGATGTTTCAAAAATGCCTCTCAAAGGCTAATCAATTCCAGCCCAAGGCTGATGTCTCTCTATTCCCGATCGATAAACCATCCCGATTGATGTTCCGAAAATGCCTCTCAAGGCTAATCAATTCCAACCTAAAGCTGGCACCTCTCAAGGCTGGTTAATCCCGTTGGATGTCTCTTCAGTACTCAAATCACCACGACTCGAACCTCACTAATTTTAGAAAAAAATGCATCCTCTTACAATCAACAAACCATATTGATTAGCTCACTCAACGTTTGAAGACAGAACGTTAGGAATACCATTGAAAACAAAATCCCACAGGCAAGCTAGCCACATAACTCCTACTTCAATCTCCCATCACACTGCTCGGCGAGGGACATGTGATAACACCCAAGAAAATAAAACCAACAGCCCAATAAGAAAAAGCCTATTAAAGATTCCCCCAGTTGAGAGGGAAAGTCCACTAATCGAGGTTGTTCGATCGGATTGGATGTCTCACTGATAAAGACTGATACACACCACTATCCAATCACCGCTGCCTACAGAAATAGGCCATGTATGTCATAGAATAGGGACACTATTGTGCACACTGCTCCAAGCTCTCCTAGAATTATAAATAACAGGTTCCTCTCTAAGAAGGACAACCCTTCTAGCTCTCTCTTAGTAAATTAACTCCTTTTATCTTTTTTTTATCCCTATAGCTAACTTGAGTGTTGGAATGCTGAAGCTCGGGTCTATCGAGCTAAGTATCATTGCAGGTTTCCTAGCCAAAGGATCTGATTAGGGCTGACCCCTTATTTCTCAAACCTGTCTTCCATTCAATATAAGGCAGAGACACCCACCTCTACTATAACTTATAAATTATCATTAACTATTAATTTGTTGAACATGAATTTTTCCTAGTATATTATATTTTTTATGATTTTTATTTTGAATTTTTTTACACATTTGAAATTAAATTGATATGTAACCAAATTAATCTTGGTTATTCACTTGAGGACTATATAAAAAACCAAAAACCATATTTTCTTAGAGCATTTCATATTCTCCTTCTTCCTCCTCATGTAGCTAACCTTATGCTTTTTCCCTCTCTACCATTTTTCTTTCATCCAAACTCAAATTTCTCCTAAATTCTACCATAAATTCCACTTCTAAATAAATATTGGACATCATTTCCATCTTTATCAAGTAATTTGGGAAGAAAGAAGGCTTGAACTTGGAGGAATTTTCAAGAGGAAGTCTTGTTCAAGTAAAATTTTATGTTTTTGTTAAATTTAGGTGGAGAAGAGTAGAATTAGGTGTTTTAATGTGATTTTAGGTTAAAAATTAAAGAGAAAATTGATTAATTTCTACCTCATGATTTTAGCAAGGTGGATAAAGAGAAGAAGAAGAAAGATAAAGGGAAGGAGAAAGTGAACTGAAGTGGAAAAAGAAGAAAACAAGGTTAGTAGATACTTACACTAACTTATCTCACTTGTATAGGTTATGTAACTTAGGAAAAAAATGCATGATCAATGTGTAGAATCTAAATTGATATTTTAATTATGTAATTAATGGGTGAATTGATGTGATTAAATTGAAGAAAAAAAGCTTGAATACTACTCCACTAATTTGGCCAACACTACAAAAAAAATAGATTTTACTTATAAAATTTCTATTAATGAAATTAAATTGGTTAAATGATGGAACTATGCTTAAATGATCTTAAGAATGAGTATGGAATAAAATGTAAGAAGAAAAAGAATATGTATGTGATGGTAGGCACCTTGGCTGAATGGTATACTATAGGTATATGTGTAAAAGTATGATAGAATAATAATGGAAAGGAAAGAAACATAATGTTTTAGCATGATTGATGTAAGTTATAATGATGCAAATGGAATTCTTGAATGTGCATATGTTATGGCCGAATAGCATTTTAGTGAAGATAAAAGTATATTTGATGTAAAATTGATGATTTATGATTAAATAATGGTATAAAAAAATACTTGATTAGATACATGAAAAATACACCAATACATAATGGAAAATGTGAAAAGAATGAGTAATTTGGCATAATGTGTAAAATATATATGCATAGTTTGTTTTGACTTTAGTACCAACTAAAGAAACCAGA
Organism: Excoecaria agallocha; assembly: GCA_037975025.1. Classification (NCBI taxonomy): domain Eukaryota; kingdom Viridiplantae; phylum Streptophyta; class Magnoliopsida; order Malpighiales; family Euphorbiaceae; genus Excoecaria; species Excoecaria agallocha. The sequence goes on along the minus strand of CM075820.1, from coordinate 1,698,134 downwards.
AGTACGTGATATAATTAGTTAGCCATAGGGACACCATAAAATATATCACGGTAAAAAGTTATGGTGACTTGTAAAGTGGACCAAATGAGGTTTTAAACCAAAGAAGAAAAGAAAAAGAGATAGAAAAATGAAAAAGATGATTTAGACCTTTGGGGTCCACTGTAATGCCCCGAAACTTCGAGGTTGATAAATGAAGACTTATATTAGTGATGGAATTAGGGAATTAATTATAGGCTTTTGAATTTATATTTTTAATTAAATAAAATATGGTCATAAATAAGTAATTAAATAAATTTATATGTATATATGTGCAAACAATAATAAATCAAGTAAAATTGAAGGATACCTAGATTTCTCTCAAAAAATTTTACAGCCATAAATAAAGGGCAAAAGAGCAAAATTAAAAAAAAGGAGAGGCATAGCAAATTGGGAAGAAAAAAAAGAGAGGAGAAATAGAAGGCAAAATGGAATCCTCACTAGCTCCACCTGGACTCCACCACCATGAGGACTCTTGTGCCCTTGTGCCTCCACCACCAATCAGTTGCCTCCTCCACTACTCATAATTGTCACCAACCATTCATGTTGCGCCCCTCTCTTCGTTGTTTCCCTCCTCGCTGACCACCATGAGTTGCCATTCATTCAGCAGAGAATTTAAAATAAGAGAGTGAGGATTAGCTTGACAACAGCGTGAATTAAGAAGAAAAGAGAGGAAATCTAAAATTTTTTTAGGGATTTTAAATCCTTAAAACTTGAACTATAGGGATTAAAAGCTTGGAAAAAGAAGATGGAGTGAGAATAAAAGAGAGGGGTAAAGAGGTAGAAACTTGAATTTGCAAATTTCTTTTGTGATCTTAAAGCTTTTAAAGGGTTATTTTGGCATCAAGTTTATTAGATCTCAAAATACATTTTCCTAATTTTAGTTAGGTTATGTTTGAACTAAAAGTTATCATTGCTATGTGATTTTTATAAATTAGTTTACGGCTTTACTAATTGGCATGTACATGGTAATTTTAGTGTAAATTACATTAAGAAATAGGATCTTGCTTGTCCAATTTGATAAGTATAATTCAACAGGATATACATAATAATTTATGCTTATTATCGAGGTAGGAAATTTGGGCTTTTGCTTGTTTAATTGATTGACTTATGTATGTAAATGAGATAAAAAAAATTTTGAAAAAAGGATTTTGCTTGTCTAAATTGATGGGTATTACTTGAAAAATAGAATGTTCAATGATTTATAGGTATAATTAAAGCAAGTACATACATATGAAGTTCAACTTGGGTTAAGGATATGCTTACGTAAGTTAATGGTAGTTAGGCACCTATTGTCTAAGTGAATATAGAAGGTGTGATTGTGTGGTTTTGGGTTATTGACTATGATAATTGGAAATAAAAATGAAAATTTTGAATGAGAAAGAGAAAGAGTATGATTAAATGGGAAATGAGTTGATTTAACCAATCAAATGTTAACAGCCTTGAGATGTCTTATGAATATATTATATTTATGTTTTAATTTTATTATTATGACACAAACAGTGCATTATATGAGATATGGCAAAGTCTGCAATGCCATGCCTTATGATAATAGAGATGATGAAAACGATAAGTACTATGGATATGTAATGCTAATATATATAATACTATTTATTATGTTTAATGATAAATAATATAAATATAATGTGTAAAAATATAATTTGCCAAAGATTGTATGGTCTAAAGAAATTAATGAGGATGCCATAAATGAAACTAATTAATTATGCTAAGGTGATCGTAAATGAAATAAAATTTTGCCAAAAATGCTTGTAAATAGAACGAAGGATTGAACTTTTTATATAAAGCTAGATAAAATTATGTATATTATATGCGTATGAACTAAAGTTACTATGTTAATTATTAATCAATAAATTGGATTGTGAATATAATATAATATAATATAATATAATATAATATAATATAATATAATATAATATAATATAATATAATATAATATAATATAATATAATATAATATAATATAATATAATATAATATAATATAATATAATATAATATAATATAATATAATATAATATAATATAATATAATATAATATAATATAGTATAGTATAGTAAATAAATAACCAAGATATGTGATAGTTTTAAGCGCATTTAAGTAAAAATTAATATGATAAATGACACGTAAATTATACATATATAGGTATAAATATATGTTTAATAGAAATCAAATTACGTAAATGAAACTAATTTGATGAAAACTAATGAGAAATGGACATTTGAGTGTGTGTTGTATACAATTTGAAATCATCAAAAAAAGAGGGAATGATGATTCTATATTTTCCCTTAGTAGTCTAGATAGGAATTGGAGTACTAGGATAAGGTTGGAATGCCAATTAAGGAGTCTAGCAGTAATGCATCATAATGTGTTGATCATAATGAATGGCTCCGAGAGCTCAATTTTAGTGTATAATCCTTGAGTTTTAGGCTGAATGGCTTTGAGAGCTCGGTCCTAATATGTGAATATCTAAAATTAAGAAATGATAAGATATATATAATGGACCGAATGGTTTTGAGAACTCAGTCCCGTATTTAAAATTTCGCTTATCCAGCTTGATGCAATTCTACTAGATTATACTTGGGGAAAATACTGAAATTAAATAAGAGAATAAAATTTTATATAAGCATTTTAACAAATGCTAGTAATTAGCTTATAAGTATGTATTATGATTAATTGTGCATTATATAATTTGATATAACCTAATGTAATTATAAATGTGCATATTATGTATATGTTTATAAGTTATCGAGATGTGATGTTCATGTCAAAATAGCATTATTTATTTATACAAGTTAAAGAGTTGATTTTTGAACATGACATTTAAGCCAAATTGGGCAAAATGGTATGAGTGATTAAGAATTTTATGAAACTATTAAGATAGACATGGTAAATGTATTATTTACATTATTAAATGGCTTTTAAATTCAATGTTAGGTGAATGTAAACTGGTAAATAAAATCTATGTAAGGAATATGTTAATATAGAATTATAGTTAAAGTGTTATGTCGAACTTCGAAATTTTAGAACTAAGAGGTCTGGATTCCCTACATGGTATATGTTGGAAGGTTGAGAGTTAGCATCTCAAGTCCAAACCAAATCGTATTAATGTAACTATAAACATTTTAGCATGTACACCGTATAACGATGAAGCAAATTTCATATGTGTGTGTGTATATATATATATATATATATGGGATTATTGTAAATTAAATCTATTCTAAAGATGGATGTGTAAACTAAATTGAGTATGTGTGAAATTATAAGTGTGATATACTTTAGTTTAATTAAGATTGAGTTGATTGAGGATGGGTAAATCATTATGTGAATGGAGTTTAAGTTGGAGATGGATGGTAGGATCAGTTGATACAAAAGTGTATTAAAGATTTTGCTTTTTAGTAAGAAGTTTTTAAATAATTATAGGGGAAATTCTGCCAAAATTTTGTTAAAATAATATGTACTTGTGAAACAATAAAGATTTAAATAAGTAATTTTTAAAAATTGTCCCTTTAAAGAATTTAAGTTCAAGGGTGACATTCGATATTTGGGTCTTTTAACGGACTGAGTATAAGGTGTTACATCCACAGTCCTACCCATCCGATTTGTTTGTGGGATTTCCACTAGAAATTTAGGGCAAAATAGTAAAAGAGTAAAGAATATAGTCAATATATAATAAAAATAAAGTATAAGGACTAAAATGGTAATTATGTGAATAAGATGGCTAAATAAGGGTAAATTTGTAATTATAAAGTTAAAAGTGTTAACTAGTAGTGAAAAATTGTTAAAAAGGGCAAAAATAGTAATTTGGTTGAATAATGGAAGAATTAGAGGTATAATTGTAAATAAGTGATAAAAGTGGTATTTTAATGGAACAAAGGTAAAAGGAAAAAAATTTGGTGTTAAAAGGTAAATTAGGGATTAAATGGTAATTTAAGTGAAAATTTTGGTTTTAGGGATAAAAGTGAAAAACTGACAAAAGTAATGACTCTTAAGAGAAAAATTGTAATTTAAGTTGATAAAAGGTAATTAAAGTGATTAAGTGAAATATAATAAGAAAAATAAGAGCAATTAATATATTAAGAAATTCATGTAATATTTAATTGCAACTAAAGACATTATGTTGTAATAAAGAATTGAATGTGATATAGGAATTCAGATGATGGTAATAAGTAATAAATTGAGAACTTAATAAATAATATGATTATTGTGAAAGTAAATCATTTTTACATACATATGTGTGTTTAGTAAAATATTTTTGTAGAGTATTCACCACTAGGCAATATAGTTATTTAGCACTTAGTTTTCTTGGCTAAGCATAGAGAACATGTAGCATGGAGCTGGATGCAAGAAGGGGGAAAGCATAGAGTATTTATATGGTATGTACATATAAGACATTTTTGGGAACAAGTTGTATTATATGTGTGTGTGTATGATAACTAAATTGGGAAACCAAGGTCACTCGAGCAATCTAGTACTTGAGTCATTTGGCTAACTCTAGATCCGAGCTAGTGCCTGAGTGATGTCGTTTCAAGAAGTCATACTTGGGTAAGGATTTGTAGTTACTTAAAGAGGGTAAAACTCCTATTTTGAAAACCTAGCTTAGTTTTCTGATCAAATTATACTTCTTCCTCGATGGGAGTCCCGTTGATACTATAATTCTTCCCAGTTAGGAAACCAAATCCTAACTAGAATAGGATTCTTATCTCTATAAATAGACAAGATATTACTTACTTCTTTCTCTTAGTCAATTTTACTCTCAAATACATTCTTTAGAGCTTAAATCTAACTTGACTATTGGAGCTTCTCCTCATCCGAAACCCCATCGGAGTTCTCTATTTTCAGGTATCAAAGAGGTTGTGAAGGGCATTGGCATTCAAGTCTAACTCAGGTAATAGCTCAATAAACCAAACTATTATCATTTGGTGCGGTGAGCATGGACTTCATTCATAAAAACTATGGATCCTCAAGATAAAGACACTCCAAACACCCAAACTAGAAACAACTGAAGCACTACACCACCACCTCCACACTTACATGCTTTTCCACCCCCAAAATCTACTCCCTTAAGTGCCTACACCAATCTCTAAATCGCTAATTAGCCCCCTGCAACCTCCACAATCCCCCTACTTGGCCTTACCCTACAACTCGTCCAAGCTCTTTTGGCAACACTATCGAATTTATTTGCACAGGCATTACACCAACCATCGCCTCAAACTACCACCACAGTAGACACTACCCCAAACACTAAATCCTAAAACCTTACACCCTTGCCATTGATCCCAGTGTTCACAATTACTTTGATAATGGATGAGTTCTAGAAACTTTTCCAAGAAAGTCTATTGAAGCATCAAAATTGCAACAGTTTGCAGTATCAGGGAAGTTTTCACTCCCCTTTGTCTAGAGCCATATTCACTACTCCTTTCTCAAACATAAAGTTTCTGACTTGTCAAGGTATAAAGGCAATATAGATCTCTAAGCACATTTGGATCAATTCCACCACACCATGCTAATTTACACAACAGAAGATGTTACACTTTGTAAAGGTTTCTCATAAAAATTGACAGAATTTGCCCAAATCTGGTTTAGAAACTTACCAGAGCACTTTATAGATAACTTTCAACAATTAGTGACATGTTAATTGCAAGGTTTGTAGCCGCTATCAGACCAACTAAAGTCTCGGTCGATCTACATCAGGTCATCCATGAGAAGGGAGAGCCCCTACACAGTTATGTAGAGAGGTTTAAAGTAATAGCTATGGACATTCAAAATCTAAATTTGGAGGTCACCATTAATGTGCTCAACAAGAATACAAGGTAGCAGGATTTTATTGACTCACTGAGCAAGAAGCCCCCATATGATTTTACCAAACTAATTACCTGAGCTCACAAATACATCTAACCGATGTCTAGCAAGTTTACTAGATCGACTAGTAATATAGGGAAATAAGAATAAAACTCTGAAATATCATACCCTAAGGACCGTATAAATTGTGTATTCCAGATTTTAGAGTGAGTCATCTGTGAAAGAATTCCCAAGTTTTAAAGTGATGATTAATTAACTAAGTAAAAACAATAACTAAACAAATAAAATAATGAAATTAAGATAGTGAACTAGGAACATAACAAGATTGTAAAAGGTGATAAAAATTCAATAATGAAAATATTCCCATTAAAAGAACTATCCACCTCAACTTCTATTGCAATGACTTGATTAAAAATAACACAAGTGATTATGAAAAACCAGTGTAAAGTCAGATATCTTATTCAGAATATCATTCTCAGTATTAAACTATTGGATTATGAACAATTTAATACTTAGCATATTAATTTGGTTTATAAACTCTTATACTATCATCAAATCCTCTTTCGAGAGATCCAATTCTAGCCTATTCTTAATTTAGATTTCTTAGTCTTAATTTTACTTTTAATTAATACATTATCGCCTCAATCCTTAGAACATAATTATGCATTAACATAAGTAAATTAAACCAAGAGCATACAAATCATAAGTCATAGATAAAATAGACACTTAACCATTTATCCAATAGACCAAATGGCAATTCAACATAACTTAAGATGAGAATCAACTCAAGAATTAAGAAATTGACACACTTGCATTAAAAATTAAGCACAAACCGAAGTCATTACAATAAAATATGAGGGTTCAAGCTTTCCTCAACAAAAACAAAAAAAAAACTACTCTTTGTTCACATTAAAAACAATTGAAAACTTAAAATAAAAGATTACAATACACATAGGGTTGTTAGCTTCCCTTGAAGTCTTCTCAGAACATCCAACTATAGCCTCCAAACCCTAGGTTCTTATACTCTTCCAAAACTAGCTCTTTCTAGCCTTTTTTCTCTCCAAATTCGTTCTCCTTTAAATACTGGTGTTTTTATCTACTAAAAAAACCTCAAAAGGAAGAAAACCTGCTGCCAATTAACTTTTTGTTCCAAAAAAAAATTAAAAGTTCATTGTGATTAAAACATTGTGCCTCGATAGAGAGAGAAATCCCCTCCACCAAGGTGATTTATTTTCTTTTGACTCTTGGGTTACCTCGGTAGAGGGAGAATTCCCCTCCACCAAGGAGTGACCTTCTATATCTCATGCTTTCATGTTCTCCTTGATAGAGGAGGATTTTCTCTTCATCAAGGTGGGATTTTTATGTTGACTCTTCATATTCTCCTCTATAGAGGAGAAATTCTCCTCCACCTACGAGAATGATTCTACACTTCAATGTGACTTTATTTCTTCCAAAAACCTTATTTAAGCAAATTTTCTTCTTTCCCCAAGTAACTATTTCTTTTCTTCAATTAAATACCTAATAAACACCAAACTTACAATTAAGTCAACAAAATCAAAAATTTAGAAATTAAACACAAAATTAAATAAATTAACACTAAAACACCATATTAAACATACTAATAATATAGTTATAATTCAAGCTATCAAATACCCCACACTTAATATTTGCTCGCCCTTGAGAAAAATTGAACAAACCAACTTTTCAAAATAATCAAACTTCAACTAAGAATTATGAACTTCAAAATCATGCTTAACAATTAACAAGAACACTTAACAGAATTCCAACTAAATTAGATTCAATTAAGAAAATATAAGTATCCATGTATGTGTGCAAGACCAAAACATTTTAATCATTTTCAAAATCAAAACACCAATACAGTTTATAGTCAAGCTCTAGTAATGCACACCTAAGTGTACAAATGGTTTCACACTTGAAATACTAGAAACACCATAAGCCTCTCCTTTAGCATCGGAACCCAAAGGTCATCTCTACTAGACAATTCAAAAGAAAACATAGAATCACTAGGTCTTACTAGGTTATAATGGGCTTAAGGCAATGGTTAAAAAAGAATGGACAAGGATAAACAAAAAGAATAGCCACTCTTTGATTAAATAGATCAACATTTCTATAATTAATCTCACTAACTCAAAAGCATACCACTTAACCAAACTTTCTTACTTGACCCCATATACACAAAGCACTTTTGCTAGAAAAAGATCACCAAAAGTCCTTTCAATTTCAAAATTCATCCAATTTCAGAAGTGACACTTTTTCCCTTATAAATACCCCACACTTAAAACCTTATCATAGATTGCTAGCTTTATTGCAAACTCTCTTTCTTTTCTTTTCTTTTTCTTTCTTTTATGTGTTTGCTAGCTTCATTGTTCGCAACCAATGATGATATGGGTATTTACAAGTTCAACTTACTACTTCTTAACTTCAATAATAACACTTAACAATAGTATCCTAAAAACCCTATCTACTATACTCTTTAAGTACCCAACAAAAATTAATCCATCCTAACCCTAGAGTGGTCGATTTTTAAAAGGGAAGATAAAAGCTTTTTAGGCTATATGGTAAATATATGAGTGTAACAAGAAAATAAAAATGGTACACATTAAGCATGCCTTATTAGGCTCAAAATGGCTAACAAGGAATAAATATACATATAATGGGTAGGAAATAAGCTAAGTTATGGCTAAACAAGAAAGATATGCCTAAATCACTTTCAAGATTGTTTGAGTTGTTTTGATGCTTCGAAGGGTGATGAGGAAGGTTTTAGTGTCCTAAACTTCCTTGCTAAACTACTTTTATACACTGATTTTTATTCTCATTTCAAAACCAGTCTTAGTGTTTAAAATGTGGAAACTAATAAATATAGTTCAAGTTGAAACTAAACTAGCTAAAATTCCATCAAGCAATATGCTTGCCTTAGTGCTAAACATAAATTCTGACCATTTCACCTTCTAAGTTAAAGTTCAACAAGTTCGATTTTAAGAGTAAACTAGGACGAACTAAACTTCATGCAAACTAAATGATATTTGAACTCATCTATATCATTAATGCAAACAAAAAAAGGTAACTTCAAACTATTATAAGACTAACAAAAGAAAGCATTAATATCACTACTGAGACATCATACAAAATCACTACTATTAAAATTACAATCAAAGCAACAAAACTAAAAAGCAAGAAAAGATAACTAAATAAAAAAAACATAAAACACAAACTTTCATGAATAAAAAGGCTGATTTGAGATTTTCTACCTCTTGAATCTCCTAAGCAAAATTGAGCTTAGATAAGCTCTACCCCCCTCTACAAAACCTTGTTGTCCTCAGTAAAATTGAGTTTGAATCAATATGGTGGTGGTACTGGGAACCACTCCCAAAAATGTGTGGTGAAATACTCAAAACTCTTCTGCAATTGATCTATTTATGCAGATTGCACATCTAATCTAGCACCACAGCTGTAACTACCTCTTGATCTTCATCTCTATTGTGATCAACAATGATCAAGCACAGATATTCCTCCCTATCTATCCAATAGTGGTGTGGCTTTTCCCATAACACTTTTATATTCTTCAACAATGTAAAATCGATATATTTTGGCTCACCAAGAGATTGTCCCATATCTAGGTACTTTACAGCCTTTGCCATAATGGTGGCAATCCAACCCAAAGAGATGACTTTGATGGCATTGGGATTCCTTTGCAAGTCCTCTATCTTTCTCCATAACAAGTAAACACCATTCAGTCGAATATCCTCAACCATACATCTCAATATAAGGCCCTCGCCTGCATTGACTACACTTGGGCCACCAAGACAATTGGAGAAGTTAATCGATAAGAGCCGATAGAGAACCCGTAATGTATGACTACACAAGGCATGAGCCTTAGTTTGGCTAAAGTTGTATGCAACCAGATTAGCAGGATCTCGAATTACTACCCAATTCTCACTCAGTGTAGAATCTGACAAGTCCCTTATTTTGTCCACTGGAAATCCCAAATTCTGGGTGAACTCAGTGAATGACATAGTATGGCATTTTTGCCCAAATTTGAAATGTACAATGCCACAGTTCTCCTCGTCCTCAAAGTGGTAAATGAAAGAAGTAACGAAATCCCTTGCAAGTGTAGGATGCACTTAAGGGGTCATTTTCATAAGGGCACCCCAACCAATATTGCGAACCAACGTTATAATTTTAGTCCAAAGATCACCGACTCTAATGTCAAGAAAGAGATTATTTAAATATACTGGATTCACATAAGTGGCCATCCTAAAATACTCATATAATTTGACACAATCCTCATCCATGTAAGTTGGGATATGTAACCTTGAGGAACTAGAAGCACCATTATGTCTTGTTCTCTTTGGAGCCACTGTATAATTCAAAATAGCACAAGTGTCTAAAAATTAAATTTCAAAACATCATCCCAATAATACAAGTCACTTGTAAATCAATTTCATGATTATCCAATGCATTATTTCAAATAGCTAAAAAGTGAATATCAAGTGTGGGAAGAAAACCATGCCATATGAGGATGATTAAAGATGGTTGAGACTAAGATAAATGAAGCAAAATAATTGAATTTAGTCATTGGGACATTTCATCAAACACGTGGTGTGAACATATCAACTAAGCCAATTTGAGGATAATCTCAACCAATAGCAAGCTAAAAATTGAAATCATACTTCAATATCAATCAACAAGTAAGCAAAATGCAATTTGAACAGAAGATTTCATCATATGAACTCAATCTATGGTATGTAAAAATAAAATTTTAAGAGCAATAAACCCACAAACATGCAATCCACATAATCTAAACAAGTAAATAGGAAAAATTAAACAAAGTAGAGAATACTTACTCATAGAAATGATGATGAAAATTAATGAAAAGCCAAGTGAAATATGAGTGCCTCGGGTAAGGGAGTGTGTAACTCGGGTGAGGGAGTGTGTAACTCGAGTAAGAGAGAGCAAAATTGGGAAAAATGGAAGTGTGGCTCAATGAAGGAAGAAGTGAGGAGCTTTTATAGGGGTTGGCCCCTTAGTAAAGGGAAAAATTCCCTCTGTCGAAAAGAGTGTCTTGGCCTAGGTAACCAAAGGGCCCCTCGGTCGAGGGAAAATCCCCTCTACTGGGAGATCCTTACTAGACTAATGGGAAAACATAAAGAAACTCAAGCATGCTTGCCTCGGTGGAGAGAAATTTCCTTCTACCGAGGAGATTTTCATTGGGAACATAATTTAGGGTCCCTCAGTGGAGGGAAAAATCACTATAAGAAAAATGTAATTTAGCAATGGAAATTGATATTTTCCTTTGCCAACGAAAATTAGCAACGGAAATTTACGTTGCTAATCCGACGGTTTCCATTTTTTAGCAACGAAATTTCATTTCCATTTCTAAATTTAGCAACGAAAAATGAATTCCGTTGCTAAATTCAACCAACTCATTTTCGATGAATTGGTAATTTTTAGCAATGGAAATGAAATTCCATTGCTAATTTTAGCAACGAAATTGACTTTTCCAAATTCCGTTGTTAATTTTAGCAACCAAAAGTCAATTTTGTATTTTTATAAGCTACAAACTTAACTTATTGTTATTGACCGATATGTTAAATTAACAACATAACTTGGCATAAAAAAAGCATTTAAAATTTCTACCAACAAACACATATAATTCAATAGATTATGGATAAAATCAACAATTACCAACAATTTATCATCAGAAATATAGATAATAAAAACCCTAAATTAAATTAGAATTTGAGAAGAAATGAAGAAATCTAATATAAAGTCTAAATGGATTATTTTTACATTACAGACTATTTTGGTCATAACTTTTGCTACAAGTATCAGATTTCTTATTATAATATGTTTTCGGAAAGCTCGTTTCGAGACGATCATTTGTTATCAAGCAAAGTTCCCATAACGGCATTTTTCGGGCCTAAAAAATGACGTTTAGGTTGCCATTTTTCAGTTTAAAGTTTTTAGGATTTTCAATGACATTTGATCTTTTTTTGTTTTCACTCATAGAAATTATTTTCTTTCCCTAATTCAAGTGAAAGGAATCGATATCTTAATCACATAATTTAATAATAAATTTAAATATAATTATTTATTATTTATTATTTTTAATTAAATCTATGGAAAATCCTAACCACTATCTTTTATATACCAAAAATATGGACAAGTACTGTAATTACCTATTTCAGATGATGTTTTGACTGAAGAATCAGCAGATTTATGGTTTCTTTTCCAAGATTTTTCTTGTTCTTTGTCTTCAATCCCAACATTATTTTCATTTTTTAGTATGAAAGTTTTAGCATTTGCATCTAGTTATCATAAATAATAAACGGCAACAAATTAAAATCTATATATAGAGAGAACATTAATTAAATGATGTAAGAACATGAAATTAAAATATCGGAAGGGACAGGTCCAGGTACAGGGAGAATTTTGGATCCTTTGAGGACAAATTCATTGTCATAGATTGGAGTGATAAGATCATCATCAACCAAGTCTTGCTAAACGTAACCATTCTTGTGTCTCCTATTTTACCACAAAAATGTTTATTAAGAGCTTATTCAGGAGCTTAGAATTCATAATGGCTACATAAAAATACATTTATACATAAGTGAACATTCATAAATTTAATTGAGACAGTTTCAGGTTCGAGAGTACTGTTCATCCCCATACCTCTTGTATGACCAAGCAAAGGCCTCCACCATATCTTTTCCTCGCAAGTCTGCCATCCATCTCTTGACATCTGCTTAACCAATTAATATAAGCACACCATGATTTTTTCCATACCCAAACATAGAAAGTCATTAGTTAAAGAAAAAATAAAAGGAGAAGAAGATTAAACCTTGAAGATGGACACCATTACGATTAACATGATGAAGATGAATGAGATGAGGATGCTTTATTCAACTCATTATGCTAAGAAAGTATATTATGTGAATGCGCCTAACTTCTTCCATTTTTCCTCTTTTGTTCTTGTTTAGTTCTACAAAAACAACACAACACTAATTTTCAGGCATTATCTAATTCATAATGCTCTATCTGTTGGTTAAAAAGGCTAGTAATTTATATTTTATATATACATAGGAATCCAAGACAGAGAAATTCAAGTTTTATCTGTGCTTTGCCGGCAAATCCCATTAAAAGCTTAAAATAATATTCCTCTATATTGAAATGTTTTATAACGAAATAAAAATTAAAAAAAAATTGCAGGCCAAGGGTAATATAAATGAATAAAAAAGTATATGATGAGTGAAAAGAGACTTTGTATTTCGAGATTACTCGAGTTATGATGACAACTCTTCTATATATGCATGTGCTTGTCTTTACCCGATTTTTCACCATTTAACAACAAATCCAGCTTTTGGCCAAAACTTTACACCATCTTTCAAACTCTTTAAAGTGGAGCATTTCTAATGTCGTACACAATGTTTAAATAATGAAAGTGAATTAAAACAATTCCAACTAAACAATACTTAATTTCAGTAATCAAAAAAGGAAAGAAACAAAACAGAGCCTAGTCGAACAAGTTTCAAATGTAGTGTTGTAAACTGAAATCAAAAAGCATACAAGTAACACACCAACAGCTAAATGTTGTACCAAAAATATGTCATTTTTTCATATTTTCTCATCTTTCCTGCCTTAATTTTCTCAGCTACCAAACAAAAATAAAGGTAACTCAAAAGTGCAGGAACCTTAAGGTAACTTCTTTCTAATACGCTCATATGAATTCCATTTCCTTATGCTCTTCAATAATTTCTTAGGAAACAAACAGACTACAAGTGAGATCAAAGCCAAACAAGTTGTAGAGAATCTGGTAAGTATAGAGTGAAAAGGTACCTATATTTGTGAAAATTGATGGATTTTGAACCAATGGATCTCTGTGGATTGATTTAAAATTCTCCATAGTCGAGCTCCAAGAGCAGAGAAATTGAAATAGAATGAGGCGGAGAGAAGAACAAAAATAAAAGAAATAGGATTTTTTTCTATGTATATTATTTTTTAGCAATGGAATTTAATTCCATTGCTATTATAACAACGATTTCAAATTTAGCAATGGAAAAGAGATTTCATTGCTATTTTAGCAACAGAAATTAGATTCCGTTGCTAAATTTCATCCAAAATTTTTTCTGCAACCATATTTAGCAATGGAAATTAGATTTCGTTGCTATTTTAGCAATGAAATTTAAATTTCGTTGCTAATTTTCGCTATGAAATGCCGCTATATTTAGCAACGAAATTTAATTTATGTTGCGATTTTAGCAACGAAATTTATTTTTCGTTGCTAAATTTCATCCCAAAAATTTTTCGCTGTTAAATGCCGCTATATTTAGCAACAGAAATTAGATTCCGTTGCTATTTTAGCAACGAAAATTAGATTTCGTTGCTAAATTTCATCCAAATTTTTTTTGCTTCCATATTTAACAACGAAAATTATATTCTGTTGCTAAATTTCATCCCAAAAATTTTCTACTATTAAATGCCGCTATATTTAGCAACGAAAATTAGATTTTGTTGCTATATGTTGGCGCTAAAATCTCTCTCCCTTTTTAGTAACGAAATTTAACTATTTTGTATTCCATTACTAAATCCCTAAAACTTCACCTAATGTTAGCAACAGAATTGATTTTTCATTGCTAAATAGCAACGAAATTGGTATTCCATTGCTAATTTAGCAACAGAATGAATTTTATTGCTATTTTTTCGTTGCTATTTTGATATTTTCTTGTAGTGAATCCCTCTACCGAGGTGATCCTCTTTGGACTCTAAGGAATCAATTGGAAACTCTATTTTTTCACACTTAATTGGTCAAATCTCCTCAGATAAACTTAAACCCCCCTTAATTTTTTTCTCATGCCTACTCCTATTTCACCTCTAAATGATTTATTAAATTCACAGAAAGTCCCCAAATAATTAAGCATCACACGACTCTAATTACTCGCCCCTAAATAACCAACCAAAACTTGCTCTAAAGCATTAGTAAACTATATGAAGAACCAACAAACCTTGTAAATTACACTCCACACCAAACTTTGAATATAAACAACTTGCCCTTTAATTCTTGAATCAGAAAACACACTCAAATAATAAAAAAAAAAACACACACACACACTTTAATATAGAAAAATACACTAAAAAATATACAAGCAAAACTACAAAAAGTTAGAAAAATTAGTTCTAAATTTATCAAGTCTTCAGCTAGACTTTGAGAATCGCCTTACTTGTCATGGAAAACCAAGGTTGCCTCAGCAACCTCCAAATGAGCAATATTATAAGGCTTTAATCGGTGGCCATTAACTGTGTATTTACGACCATCCTTTGGATTCTTGAAGGTGACTACTCCAAATGCATTGCTCGAATCCACTTAATATGGCCCAAGCCATTTGGACATTAGCTTACCTGGAAATAACCTCAATCGACTATTATAGAGCAAAACCAATATCCCGAGAACAAATCCCTTTAGAGTTAGCTTATTTTCATGCCAACGCTTCATTTTCTCCTTGTATAAGTAGCATTATCATACGACTATTGTCAAAATTCCTCAAGTTCATTAAGCTGCAAACATCTCTTTGCACATGCACTTCTTATATCAAAATTAAGCAATTTTGTAGCCCAATATGCTTTATGCTCTAATTCGACCAGCAAATGACATGCTTTTCCAAAAACTAACCTAAATGGAGATATGCCTATAAGGGTCTTAAATGTAGTTCTATAGGCCCAGAGAGCCTCATCTAACTTTTGAGACCAATCTTTTCTAGCATTATTAAATATTTTTTCTAAAATTGATTTCAACTCCCTATTTGACATTACAACTTGCCCATTTTCTTGGGGGTGATACGGGGTTATGACCTTGTGTCTAACACCAAATTTCCTGAGCAATGATTTAAATTGTTGGTTGACAAAATGTTTGGCCCCATCACTAATAATAGCCCTTGGTGCCCCAAACCTAGTAAAAATATTCCTCCTAAGGAATTCAAGCACTACTCAAGCATCACATATCCGAGTAGCCACTACTTCAATCCACTTACTCACATAATCCATAACAACTAAGATGTACTCGAAACCCAATGAGTTTGGAAATGGCCCCATAAAGTCAATTTCCCAAACATCAAAAATTTCTACTTTTAGGACATTATTCATGGTCATGTCATCATGTTTTGATATATTTCCTACCCATTGACACCTATCACATGAATCTACAAAAGACTTAACATTAGCAAAAAGAGAAGGCTAAAAGATACCTGACTGTAAAATTTTTGCCACTGTGCGATTCGATCCATAGTGACCTCCAACCTCTCCTCCATGACATAATCTTATCATGTCCACTTGCTCCTCCTTTGGAATCATCTCTGGAGTACTTGATCAAGACAAAGCTTGAATAAGTATGGATTATCCCATAGGTAATGCCTTGCATCCACCTTTAACTTTTTCTTTTATTGCCAAGTAAGTTCCTTTGGAATGCAACCTCCTGTGAGAAAATTAGCAATGTTAGTATACTAAGTGTGATACCCTACATTTATTCATATTCCCTTATATCAAATGATACTATTTGTGGTACCACATAACTATTAAGTTTCATTTCTTGGTTTATATACTAAGTCAAAAGTCCAAGTTAGCGTTTTGACATTTCATATCCATATTAATGTCGCTAAGTTACTATCCATTTGGTAAAATTTTTGGCAACATGACGGCTTCTAATTCATGCTACCCAAAACTACAAATGTCCAAATTTACACTATCTAATGGCAAACTCCACCTCCAATACTCCAATTACATACATTGTACTTCTGTTTCAACCTACAACACATCACACAGTATCCAAGGTTAATCACATATAATTCATCAATCTACTAAGGTTTAAGGTTTAATTACATGCCACAATTTACATCTCAAATCCAAAATACATATTTCAACTATTACTCTAAGTTACAAGCATCCAAGATACATCAACCAAAAAGTATCTTCACAAAGTACATGCCACGATTTTGTCTTTGTTCGCCTTCAATTTACCTGTCCCTGCGCACAGTCAAAACAAACCATGCACTAAGCAACTTTATTACCTAGTGGTGGATATATTTACACAAAATTTCATCTACAGAACTACTTTAAGTAAAATTATGATTATACCCCTAGTATCATATTTTTTTTAAATAGTTCAAATTTTATTCTTATATTTCTTTAAATCACCATTTAATTTTATTTATGCTTATTTACTTCATTTAATTTAACAAATTTCTCAAATTAATGAAAAATTACCGTTTAGTCCCTGAATTTCTTTTTCTTTATATTTTACTTGATTTAACTCTAATTTTAGTTATTTTTGTCTCTTTAGGCGTATATTTCATTATAGATGGTAAATTATCAATTTAGTCCTTATGTTAATTCTTAAGCTGGCAAATTACATTTTAGTCCCTGAACGTTTTCTTATTTAAAATTTTGCCCTTTTTCACTTATTTTACTAATTTAACCCTTTTAATCACATTTTTTATGTCAAATTACCATTTTACTCCTATTTTCCCACGTAATTACATTTTTGCCCTTTTTAATCTATTTAACCTCGTTGTTCATCTTATTCACTATTTTATTTCACCTTTAATATTATTTGGGCATAAGTTACCATTTAGTGCTCAATTTTTCATCAAATTACAATTTTGCCCCTAATGTAACCAATGGAAATCCTTAAACCAGATATACTGGACGAGGACTCCAATGCTACTAGTGGACTGGAGGGACCACTTACCGTGATTCGGCTACTCCAATGTGGGTGGAGGGACCACTTGTCGTGATCCTACTACTCCACTACATTTGTGTGTGTCGGCTATCCAATATGTGTATTGTCCAACTAATCTCGTGATGCTACCGCGGTATATGTGTTCCTATGGCTAGCCATTATATTTTAGGGTCCCAGATTACCCACTGTACACTAAAGGCAATTGTATTTTATAACATATGTCATATTTTACATGGTTTTCCTTATTAGTTACATTATGTCTTGATTACTACATACTCATATGGTATCTAATTGTACTTAATCATTATGCATCAATCACAAATACATAAAATATCATATAAAGGTAATGAAAACACATTAATATCCACACATTTACCATTCAGCCTCAATGGGATCTCCCACATACCATTTGATTCTTTTTCCATTTATATGCCAATTATGTCTCAAATGTCATCTTAAACAATTATGTAACAATACAAACTCAATTCATCTTATAATATCCAAGTTTCCTTTAAGTCCATCATTATGTTCCATTATGTTTAATTATGTACACTTAATATTTTTCATTCTAATATGTTTTTCACCTATAATATTATGTATTTTACATCAAATATGCCATTTATTATCAAGTTAGCTCACATTCCCTTTTAGTACATAATTCAGCCCACTTTAGATCATTTAGTTCCACTTTGTTTTCTTCATTAATTCATACTCAAATTATATTAAATCATCATTTTATCATGTTAGGTTAAACTATTTCTCATTTTTACATAGGTTCACCTAGTTACATAATGTAAAATTTATGTAAATTTGAACAAAGTAAATGAAATTAAGTGTAAATTATATCCTCTCATCTCCTTCTTCCTCCTTGCCTTTGTCTTTGCCTTGTATTTCTTCTTTAGGCCAAAATTAAGAGGGGGAAAATAATAAGTTTCAACCATGAATTAAAGCCATTAAAAGTTACTAACTAACTCTACTAATCATGCTCTACAAGTTTATAATAAAATCCCTAACTAATTCTAACAAAAACTCAAGTAATTACCTAATTAGGTTAACTTTCTCTCTCCAAAACAACTCTAAATCCAACCTTTTTCTTAATGCAACTTGACTTCTAGGGTTTAAAGGATGATTTCTAGAGTATGTGATTGAAATTTGGGGCTGAGATTTGGTGGGAGGAAGAAAAAAATGGAGAAAAGATGGATAAATTATCTAAAAATGGCTAGGTTCTGATTTCTTAAGGAATGGATGGGAGAATTACAGAATTTAGGGTATAATTATAGATGATTCTAGACCCTTCTATTTTGTCTTTTAAGTCTACCAAATTTAAGGCCCAAATTCCTATATTTACTATTTGATCTAATGGCTAAATTTTAAGCCACTTATCACCATTTCCTTTATTCCTACATATCTTTTAACTATGGTTCTGCATGTAGATGATTATGGCTGATTTTTAATGACTTCTATGTCCATAGATATTTAAAATATGTCAATTAAGCCCATTAATTAATTTCATCTCAATTTTTTATCATTTTTCTAAAACCAATGTTATGCTTGTTAGAATGCTCTAAAATTTTTTCTCATGTGCAATAGCATATTCAAAAGTATGTTTTTAAATTTTCAGCTCATTCTGACATCATTTCAGTATACTTCTGGCTCCGAAGGTAAATTTAGCCAATCCAAAACCCAAAATTTCGAAACTGTCAAAAAATTTATTTTTCACTTCCAATAGGTTATTTATGATATTTCTAATGGGTCTATGTGATCAGAATAATTTTTGGAGATCTGTAGAATATTTCAGAGTCCGATCAAACTTTCGGTCAACCCTTTTACGATAACTAAGAAAATGCTTCTCTACTTGATTTGAGGGCCTATTTAAGCTCAATTTCTTCTCAAATTGCACCACCAGACTCCATTTAACTCATACTATCTCACCTAATGCTCAACTCCACTTTCTAGATAGGTCACCCATCCTCTAATTGTTCAAAGGTAAGCACATTTAACTATTAAGCTTCTGAAAATTTCTCTATGCTATACTAATGCGATCACTCTGATAACTATCCTAGGGTTATTGTGCATGTTCTATAACATACTATGCATGATAGATAAATTTTCTCGGTGTTACACTAAGGGGTCAAAATTTCACAAGAATAAACAACAAAAATACGTTCATCAAGAAATAAGTTAGAAATTTTTCCCTTTTCCACATGAGCATGATCCAATCTAGATAAATGGTCAACTACAAAATTTTCTGCTCCTTTCTTGTCTTTGATCTCCACATCAAATTCTTGTAATAGCAAAATCCATCTAATGAGCCTCGGTTTAAAATCATTCATTGCAAAAAGATGCCTAAGAGCCGTGTGATCTGACCACGTTGTGACTTTGGTACCAAGGAGATATAGCCTAAATTTTTCAAATGAGAATACTATTGCCAATAAATCTTTTTCTGTGGTGATGTAGTTCACTTGTACACTAGTGAGTGTGTGAATTACATAGTATATTGTATAAAAAAGTCTCTCCTTATGTTGGCCTAAAACCACTCCTACTGCATAGTCACTAGCATCACACATAATTTCATATGGTAAACTCCAATTTGGTGATGCTATGACCAGTGTTATGATTAACTTTTGCTTTAATAGATTAAATCAAAGTTAAATGCAGCATCTTTAAGTAATAAATTCAATAACATCTTAGCTATTTTAGAAAAATTCTTAATGAACTGATGATAAAAATCGGCATGACAAAAAAAACTTTTGATACCTTTAACACTTGTAGGGGGAGGTAATTTATCACACATCTACTTTTGCCCTATCAACTTCAATTCCTCTCTCATACATTTTATGTCCTAGAACTATACCTTCCTTTACCATGAAATGATATTTTTCCTAATTGAGGACAAGGTTAGTTACCTCACACCTTTTTAAAACCAAAGCAAGGTTAGATAAAAAAAACTTTTAAAATCACGACCATATAATGTAAAATTATCCATGAAAACCTCCATGAATTTTTCAATGAAATCATGAAAAATGACCATCATACACCTTTGAAAGGTAGTAGGGGCATTACAAAGACCAAAAGACATTCGTCTATACGTAAAAGTGCCATAGGGGCATGTAAAAGTGGTCTTTTTTTAGTCTTTTGGGGCTATAAGTATATGTTTGTACCTCGAATACCTATCCAAAAAACTGTAAAATTTATTTCCTGCAAACCTTTCTAACATTTGGTCAATAAAAGGTAAAGGAAAATGATCCTTCCTAGTGACATTATTCAACCTCCTATAGTCTATGCACACTCTCCATCCCATCACTGTGCATGTGGGAATGAGTTTATTTTTTTTCATTTGTTACTACAGTCATACCCCCCCTTTTTAGGCACATATTAAATTGGACTAACCCAACTACTATCAGAAATAGGATAGATAATATCTACATCAAGCAATTTAAGCACTTTCTTTTTCGCCACTTCTTATATTGCTGGGTTTAGTTGCCTTTGGGGTTGTACCACTGGTTTAAAATCATTATTTATAAGAATTCGGTGTGTACAAAAGCTGGGACTGATTCCCTTTAAGTTGGATATCTCCCAACCAATGGCTCCTTTATCCTTTTTCAATGCCTAAATGAACATCTCTTCCTCCAAACCTGACAAAAGAGAAGAAATAATTATTGGTTTTGCATTTTCCTCTAAAAATGCATATTTTAAATGTGAAGGAAGGGTTTTAAGTTCAATATTATTTTCTCCCTTAGGTGGAGACAACTCTTTCTCCTTTGTATCTTTTTCATTGTGCTCTTTCTCTAACTCTCTTATAAGCTCCTCCTTGTTCCTTGCTCTTTAGATGCATTAAACACCCTTAAAGCTCATCTTCCAATAGAATTTCTTCTTGCTTCTCATATACACACTCTTGAATGCCATTAATGAAATAAATGAATTCTTTAAAGTCATAGGAAAGATGTTGCATCACCTTGTTGACATTGAACACCATCTCGTCCTTATTAAATCTCAAGGTCACTATTTGTCCATGCACATCTATCAAAGCCTTCACCATGTTCAAAAATGGCCTTTCTACTATTAAGGATACTTTTTTGTCCTCTTCCATGTCGATTACTACAAAATCCATTGGGAAGATAAAATTTCCAACTTTCACTACCAAGCCCTTAATTATGCCTTTCGGCCTCTTCATGGATTTATCCGCTAAATGTAGTGTCATTCAGGTTTCTTTGATGTCTCCTAAATTCAATTTTCTACAAATAGAGTAAGGCATCAAATTTATACTTGCACCCAAGTTACATAAAGCATGTCTAACAAAATTCCTTCTTAATTCACATGGTAAAGTAAAGCTTACTGGATCTTATAATTTTTTAGGAATTTTGTTTATCAAAATAGCACTACAATTTTTAGATAATTTCACTATACTAACACCCTCTAGCTTTTTCTTATTAGAACATAGCTCTTTCATGAATTTAGCATATTTAGGTAGTGTAATAAAGTTTCAGCAAGTGGTAAATTTACATACAACTTCTTAAACATATCAAGAAATCTAGCTAACTATTCATTATGCTTTTCTTTCCTAACTAAAGAAGGATAAGGCAATTCAGACTCATCAACATTAGGAACAGATTTTTCCTTACCTTTACCTTGTTCAACAACAACAGCCATTTCATCCTTAATTTTAGGATCAGAAATACTTACCTCCGTTGTCAATTCCACCGATTGTGAAGAATTCTTACCTTTTTCAGTCTCTTTTACCACTTTTTCACTTCTCAAGGTGATTGCTTTTGCTTCCTCTTTTGAGTTGCAGTCCATATTGGATGAGAATGTACCATGAATCCTATTAAGAGAGAATTTGCAAGTTACCTAACTTGAGTCTCTAAGTTTCTAATTAAGGCATCTTTATTTCTCATCTAAAGATCGTGAGATTTTCATCTAGCATTTTGACTTTCCATGAATGTGGATTGAGTAGTTATAAAGTTACCAAATATTTCCTCTAAGTTTGGTTTCCTATCATATGGGGGTTAAGGCTTTGATTGGAATCCTAGTGGTTGGTAGGGTGGAGCTTAGTAGGTAGAAGGGTAGTGTGCTAGGGCTTGTGTTTGATATGGTTACTAAGTGGTAGCATGGAGGGTTATGTTGTGGTTGAAATGGGCCCTAGGCTGGGAATCTGAGGTGGAAGCATAATTCCCTTCTCTCCAAGAAAAGTTAGGGTGATTTCTCCATCTGGAGTTATAAGTGTTGCTATAGGGATTCACAGCATTCACATCATTTACTACTATACCCATGCCCTCTCTAATCTTGGTTTCAGGTGTCACTTGTGTTCCCCCACAGGTATCACATTCTTAAGACAAAGTTAACATATTCTGTACCTTCAAAACACTCAACTCCTTCTTTAATAACTCTATCTATGCCCTATGCATTGCAACTTTATCCACACTATGCACTCTTTACTTTTTTTTATGTGGTCCTTATGTTTACCCATTGAGCTTCATTTATGGCCATATCATCGAGGAGTAAATAAGCTTCCTTTAGGATCTTGTTCATGAAACTTCCACCTAAAGCTGCATTTAGGAGAGACCTGGTTAATTGATTCACACCTGCATAAAAAAGTAGACATTAGTTAATGTATAGCAATTTCATGGTGTGGCTAACTCTTTAAAAGTCTCCTAAATCTCTCCCAAGCCTTATGAAATGGTTCCTCATAAAGTTGTTGGAAATTATAAATGTTATTTCTAATGTTGGTTGTTTTAGTTGTTGAGAAAAATCGGACTAGGAACATCATTTGCATTTGCTCTTATGATTTTATTGATTGGCTTGGTAGCATTTACAACCAACCCCTTGCCTTATCGATGAGAGTGAATCGAAACAATTTCAATCTAATAACATCCATTGACATATTTGGAATTTGCACTATATCGCTTACCTCTAGAAAAATGTCCAAAAGTTGAACTGGATCTTCAATCTTCGATCTTAAAAATTGATTCTTCAGGACCATGGTGATTGTAGCTAGTTTCAGCTCAAAATAATGATTTTGAGGTAGCATAATAGTCCTATACTCCTTATTTCACCAAGGGGTAGTATAGTCCTTTATGGTTCTCGGTCTTATCCCAATCCCTTGGGCCTGATTTTGAATGACTTGCCCTTCAAGTAGAGGTAATGGATCATTTAGGAGAGGGTCTTCACATGGCTCTTCCAGTGGATTCATATTGTTTCTTTGTTATTGCCTTAGTCAACATAAAGTCCTCTTAATTTCAGGGTCAATAGGTAAAATCGGATCATCTCTTACCATACACTATCCACACCTGTAAAGAATAAAATGAATAAAATAATAAAGAATAAAAAGAAAAGAAGAGTAACACATAAAATTCACTTTAAAATCTAAAATAAATGCCAATCCCTAGCAATGGAGCCAAAAACTTTCGGTTTCTAGCAAATATACTAGATCGGCAAGTAATATAGGGAAATAAGATTAAAACCCTAAAATATCCTACCCTAGAGACTGTTTAAATTGTGTATTCCAGATTTTATAGTGAGTGATGTGTGAAAGAATTTCCAAGTTTTAGAGTGATGATTAATTAACTAAGTAAAAACAATAAATAAACAAATAAAATAATGAAATTAAGATAGTAAACTAGGAATAGAACAAGATTGTAAAAGGTGATAAAAATTCAATAATAAAAATACTCCTGCTAAAGGAACTATCCATCTCAACTTTTATTGCAATTACTTAATTAAAAATAACACAAGTGGTTATGGAAAACCAATGTAAAGTCAGATATCTTATTCAGAATATCGTTCTCAGCATTAAACTATCGGATTATGAATAATCTAATACTTAGCCTATCAATTCAATTTAAAAACTCCTATATTGTCATTAAATCCTCTTTTGAGAGATCCAATTCCAGCATATTCTTAATTAAGATTTCTTAGTCTTAATTCTACTTTCAATTAATACATTATTGCCTCAATGCTTAAAACACAATTATGCATTAACATAAGTAAATTAAACCAAGAACATGTAAATTATAAGTCAAAGATGAAATTGACACTTAACCATTTATTCAATAGATCAAATAGCAATTCAACAGAACTTAAAATGAGAATCAGCTTGGGAATTAAGAAATTAACACACTTGTATTAAAAATTAAGCACAAACCAAAGTCAATACAATAAAAGTATGAGGGTTCAAGCTTCCCTCAGCAAAAGTAAAGAAAACTACTCATTGTTCATAATAAAAAGACCTAAAAAACTGAAACAAAAGATTACAATACACATAAGAATATTAGCTTCCCTTGAAGTCTTCTCAGAACATCCAACTATAGCCTCCAAAACCTAGGTTCTTGTACTTTTCCAAAACTAGCTCTTTCCAACCTTTTTTTCCTCTCCAAATTCATTCTTCTTTAAATACTAGTGTTTTTATTTGCTAAAAAAAACCTCAAAAGGAAGAAAACCTATTGCTAATTAACTTTCTATTCCAAAAAAAATTAGAAGTTCATCATGTTTAAAACATTATGCCTCGGTAGAGGGAGAAATCCCCTCTGCGGAGCTCATTTATTTTCTTATGACTCTTAGGTTGCCTCGGTAAATGGAGAATTCCCCTCCACTAAGGAATGACCTTTTGTATATCACACTTCTATGTTCTCCTCGGTAAAGGAGGATTTTCCCTCCACCAAGGTGGGTTTTTTATGTTGACTCTTTATAAGGCCCTAACATGTACCTTAGTAGCAATTTGACATGTCTAAGGTATATTAAGAGAATATACTCGGGTTAAGGGCATAATGGCAATTAATTTAAAAGGCGAGGGTAAATTAGTAACTTAATTCTTATGGCCTAAATAAGTATAATTATATGAATTAAGGATTAAAGTGTAGTAATCAATAATACTGCATGCTAATGTGCTAAATTAAGAGAAAAGAAAGATCAATTTGCAATTTGCCAAAATTACAACACTTAGACCACTGGGAATTAGACATGTGTTCTTCTAGAAGATTTTTTAACTTAAAAAGGGAAAAAAAGGAAGGGGACATGGGAAAAAAAAGGATTCATTTTCAGACTTCCTGCCCTCATTTTCTTTTCATCTCCTCAATTTAAATACACTAAATTTGTAAGCTAAGGGTGTCACACTCTTCATATTCTCCTCTGTAGAGGAGAAATTCTCCTCCACCTAGGAAAAAGAATTTGGACTTCAACGTGACTTTATCTCTTTCAAAAAGTTCAGTTAAACAAATTTTCTTCTTTCTCCAAGTAACTATTTCTTTTCTTCAATTAAGTACCTAATAAACACTAAATTGTAATTAAGTCCACAAAATCAAAAATTTAGAAATTAAACACAAAATTAAACAAATTAACACTAAATACCATTTTGAACATACTCAAACATACTAATAATATTGTTATAATTCAAGTTATCAACATCCAAATGGACGAAGCTCATCGGTTGAAGTATAACACGTTAGCAAAAGAGGATAATGAGAATTCACAGAGAGCAGGTTGGGATAGAGGTAGTTCGAGAAAAGGTGATTCCCGAGTTGTGAAGGGCTTGAATAGAGCATATATGGTTTTGAAGTTGTACTCAAAAAATCGAAGTGATGAGCAATTCACCAAATTAAATGCTTCCCCTACATAAATCTTGTCTTAGATGAAGATGAACAATCAAGTTACTTAGCCAAAGCCTACGAAGGAGGATTCGAACAGAGACTAAAGCCTCTACTATGCCTTTTACAAAGATAGGGGGCATGAAACTAATGATTATAGGCAGCTCAAAAAAGAGATAGAATATAAGATTAAGAAAGGCAACTTGAAGCAATTCATTAAGGGCAACAAGAGTGATGATCGACAATCACCACCTCGGTAGTCAGACAAAAGGGAAGAGAAAAGTAGTAAGAAGGCCTCAACAGGACTAATTCATGTGATTCAAAGAGGAAAACACTATGATGTGTTCGACGACTCTAAAAAGTAAAAAGCCAAAGAAGTTTTTTTTCTTGGGGCAAGTTTGCCTGTTTCAACAAATATAATTTAATTTTCTCCATAGGATGGTAAACATGTTTAAAAACCACACAATAACTCATTGGTAGTTGAGGTAATAATTAGAGATTACTTAGTGCAAAGAATTTTAGTCAACATAAGTAGTGTGGTTAATTTAATTACATTACAAGCCTTCAAAGCTTTGGGAATGCTAACCCCATTAGAAAAAGTTATTATGCCTCTGATCGGTATTTTGGGGCAGCCCATCAAGGTTAAGGGTTTGATCAACTTACCCTTATAACTCATAGATGACTCAGTATTCAGGTCTTGCCTAACATGCTTTATAATGGTAAATATGTCATTATCTTATAATACAATTTTTAGCTAGCCTCTTCTAGCTATAGTGGATGCTTACATTTCTATACAGAAGTTGATCCTTAAGATTCCCATCCCACAAGAAATGGCAATACTTCGAGGAAATCAGACAGTTGCTTGGGAAACATATGTCACTATGCTGAAGCAGGCAAATCAAGCACTGCCAGTAAATATGTTGGATGTTTCCACTAACTCAGCTAGGAAGGGAGAACCTATGGATTCATTGCAAAAAGTGGAGTTATCACCAAGAAAAGTTATGAGCATAGCTTCAGGAAAAACCATCCCGGACTTAAAGTCATTACTAACCTACCTTACATAGATGTGTTTGCCTAGTAACCTTCAGATAGTATCAGGATTTCTCTCAAGGTCATAACTCACTCACTGAGTATTCAGCTCAACTACAAGCTAGTCAAACAAAAGAAGCGCAATTATGCACCCGAGCGATACCTAGCGATAAATGAAGAAACTAACACTTTGTTAAAGAATGGGTTCGTCATAGAGGTGCTTTGTCCAGATTAGTTGTTCAACATAGTGCTTATCAAAAAGGCTAATGAAAAATGGAGAATGTGTGTCAACTTCACCAACCTCAACAAAGCTTGTCCTCAGGATAGCTATCCATTGTTGTACATTAATCCGTTAGTGGATTTCACAACTGGTTTTGAAGAGTATGCCTTCTTCGATGCATCATTCTATTACCATCAAATCCTTATGAATCTAGAGCATAAGGAGAAAATAGTGTTCGTTAGTCACAGAGTAACTTACTACTACAGAGTAATGTCGTTCGGTCTTAAAAATGCTTATGCAACTTATTAAAGGTTGAACGTTCTCAACTCTTATAAAGTTTGGTCTCAATTTGAATCCAAAGAAGTGTTCTTTTGAAGTTCGATCAAGCAAGTTTTGGATTTTGTAATTTCTAAGAGTGGAATAAAGGCTAATCCGACCAAATCGAGGCCATACTAAAGATGGATCCACCAAAGTCAATTAGAGAGTACAGATGTTGAATGAAAGATCACAGCTCTTGCAAGATTCATTTCTTATTCAGTTAAATGGTGCCTCTCATTCTACAATGCATTAAAGAACTTGAAAAACTTTAAATGGACTTTGGAGTGTCAATCAGCCTTTAAAGCCCTTAAACAGTTCCTTAGCTCTCCTCCCTTACTCAGCCGACCGCAGTTGGGTGAAACATTGTTCATGTACTTGTTAGGTTTTGAAGGGCCCACCAGCTTGATTTTAGTTAGGAAAAAAAGTACTCAATAATTTCCTATCTATTACACCAATAAGGTTCTTTGAAGAGTTGAACTAAAATACCCGATTCTAGAGCAATTGGCTCTAGCTTTAGTCACTTCGGCTATAAAATTATGCCTCTATTTTCAAGCACATACAATAGTTGTTCAAACTAATACTTATCTTAAGAAAGTAATACAGTGACTGGAAGCATCAGGGAGAATAACTGAGTGGGTAGCTCACCTAGGTAAGTTCGATGTTTTAGCTAATTTTATGGTTAAGCTACATGCTCCTCCCACCGAGCCAAGTAAGGTGTCCTGGAATTTGTATGTAGATAGAGTAGTGTTCTCAGTAAGAGTCAGAGTTGGAGTTGTTTTGACAAACCCTGGCAGAATTTCTATTTAGGGAATGGCTCGAATATCTTTCCCAAAATCAAATAACGTTGCAAAATATGAAGCACTGTGTTTTGAATTGCAGCTCACCCTTAAAGTAAAACCAAACTCTTTACTTATTCATTTGGACTCTTAATTAGTTATCAATCAATTACTAAAAAATTTTAAAGCTAAGGAGTAAATGATGGTAAAGTATTAAGATCTTGTATTTGTATTACTGTCACAACTAGAAAAAGGTTAGAGTTTATAGGCTATTGAGCAGATACCTCGGGAAGAAAACAAAGGAGCTGATTCTTTGGCCAAATAAACATCTTTATCTAGCACTATACAAATGATAGTTATAGTATGGGTTGTCATTATTCAGCCATCTTATGAGACTTATTCAGTTCAGTTCAATGAGCAGATGGATGGATGGCGGTTGTCAATCTATCAATTCTTAGATCCAGGTGCTCTTTCAAATGACCAAATCGAGGCTAGAAAGATTGTTTGACAATCTAGCCTTTATGCTATTTTGGAGGAAAATTTGTTTAGAAGATCTTATTCACATCCCTGGTCATTATGCTTGAGTCGGAAGAAGGTAATTATATCCTCAAAGAAATTCATGAAGGCATCTATGGTGCACACGAGGGTGCCCAAATAATAGCTCAAAAAGCCCTATTACAAGGATATTATTGGCCAAAGATGGAAGCTGATGGAAAAGAGTTAGTGTAGAAATGCGATAAGCACAAGCAATTTGGGAAAATTATTCATCAAAGGCCAGTTCAGCAAACCCCGATATATAGTCTATGGCATTTTTCATAATAGAGAAACAACATACTGAGACCTTTTCCATTGGCCACTGGATAAAGGAAATTCTTATTTATCGCAGTAGATCACTTTACCAAGTAGGTTGAAGCTGAGCCCTTGGTAACCATCACTCCAACAAAAATAATTAAGTTCATTTAGAAACCCATTATCGCTAGGTTTGGTATTCCACATACTTTTATTATTGACGATAAGAAATAGTTTTATAATCAATCTTTTAAGAATTTCTATGAAGAGTTACATATTCAACTCAGTTTAACGTCAATTTATCACCTACAATCAAATGGCATAACCAAGGTAACCAATAAGACTATCTTGACGAGATTGAAAAAAAGGCGTAATGAAACTTAAGGCCTTTAAGTGGATAAGCTAAACAATGTACTATGGGCATATTGAACATTTCCTTGTTCATTAACAGGCGCAATGCCCTTTTCTCTAACTTATAAAGTTAAAGTAATTATTGATGGAATATGACATGGTATGAATGTGATGATAATGCAGCGGAAAAACAAAAATTTTTCATCATACATACCATACAAATCCAAAGCAAGAATCGAAACATGCAATTTTAGGATTGTATAACTTACAATTTATGATGACTTTTGAAAATTGAATTTGACGATGCCCAGCAACTAAGGTGACTTTATCCGCCTTAGGTTTCAATCACCAATGCCAAGGAACAGCCTTTAACGCCACTCCCTCTTTTCTCACACACACACTTGCAAAGATGGCTTAAAATAGAGATTGCTAGCTCTCTTTTAAGTATTGTGTAATGGCAATTGTTTGAAGCTACAAGACTTGATCTTGTACTTCTTTTAGGTGCTATTAATGCCTAAGAACACAAGAAAGCAAGGAAGAATCCTTCTCCTTGTGTATTTTGGCCAAGAGAGAATTTTTGAGGGAGAGAATGATTTCACGCCAAAAGCAAGGTGGCTAGGGTTTTTTTTCACGCCAACTTCTATTATCTCTAGGGTTTTATTTTATTTTAATATATATGCTTATCCTTTGGCAAGTCTTTGATCTAAATTCAACTATCCTAAGATAATTAATTCAAACTCTTTCACTTCCTAAAGATAAGTAATATATTTTGAATTAAACTCCTTTGAATTTAAATTCAAATTTAAAATAAAACATAAGAAATTTAATTAAATGAAAACACTTAATATAAATAATAAACATGTGCCAAAATTCCTTGATTTCCCTCTTGGAATTTCGGCCACTTCATCAATTATATAAGTGATTTAATTTAATTTAAATTCCTTTAGGCTTTAATACTCAATTAACTTAATTAATGTAACATAATTAATTAATTGAAATTAAACCTTGTGGGCTGAATTTCTCTCTCTCATGGACCAAAGCCCAATAGCAATTTTATAACCCATTACATACATTAATTTGACTTTAATTAAAAGCCCAAATTAATGCCCAATACTTAATTTAAGTATTTTAAGCCCAATGCTTTGTGTGCAATCCTATAGGTCCATTTAATGTTGGCAATGAATTAATAAATTAATTCAAAGGCTATATATATTCTCTAGCAAGATATTATAGCATTCCAAATTAAATGAAAATGCATATGGCATTTAGTGACCTAATGCAATTTTGTATAGTCCCTTACCCATAAATATCAGAATTAATATAAGGCATGGAACTAGTCATCCTTATATATATTAATTCCTTTCTTGATATTCCAATGACACTGAACTCTCAGATAAATAATGATTACTCATTATTTTATCTCGGTATGGCCATACACTTCTCAGTTCACTGATCAAGTGGCCGATGATATTTTCTCTCTTATTGAGAGGGGTAATCCCTTCACTTCTCTCATGCTCTCTAACATGAATTAATGCATACCCAATCATACCCGTACTTGTCACTCTGTTACGAGCACGTTAGGTGTATGTCAAAGTACACAATAATTCATAAAGAGTTTCATAGAGATTTCAGGTCTAAGAACTCCGATACAAAACTTGCATATGAGAAACACTTATGACTTGTACCATGTAGTGTTCTCATGAGCGGATCGTATCCAGATACCATGTTCTTTAACATGTATCTATGATCTCTGATTGACACTCTTGTCCTAATGATCCGTAAGACAGAACTCATAATATCAGAGAGAGCATACTAGTCTTAATTCATTGTTATTCCCATAACAATGACTGACTAGGGATATTTTGAATGATGTCTCATTTGTTTCAAGGTCTTACAACCATGTGCCTCACACATGATAACTTAAACCGAAACAACACTCTTGGATAGTTTTATCAATTGATATGTACAGGAATACAAAGGATAAAACAAAATGCCTCATTTTATTAATTCAAAGTGCTTTATTACAATGCATTGGGGCTAGGGCTTACACTAACAATTATTCCATGTGAGATTGAGATATCAAACATCAAAATCGAGTAGTATAATGAAGAAGCAAGTAAAGATTTGTTGTTGCACCACTTAGAAGTGTTAGAAGAAAAGAGGGAGCATGCCCAACTCCAAGCTATTGTACACAAACAGTGTATGGCATCATACCATGGCTACAAGTTAAAGCCCAAAACATTACGTGTTGGCAAACTCGTTCTCAAAAAAGCTATTGAAACACAAACTATAGATGGTGTCAATAAACTAAGTCCTAATTGGGTAGGAACATATGAGGTATATGAAGTTGTGAATTTTGGAGCTTATCTCCTCAAAGACAAGTCTAGAAAGTTTTTACTACACTCTTGGAACATTTCTAACTTGAAAAAATATCACCAGTAACAATTAGCTCAGTTCGGTAGTTTCACCAAGAGCACTCTTTGTTATTTTTATCTCAGTTTGGTAGTTTTGCCAGGAGTACTCTTTGTTATTTCTTAGCTCTATTCGATAGTTTCTCCAGGAGCACTCTTTGTTATTTCTTAGCTTATTTCAGCAGTTTTGCCAGAAGCACTCTTTGTTATTTTTAGCTTAGTTTGGCATTTTTGCTATAAGCATTCTTTCTGCTTTTTGCTCAAACTTGGCAGCTACGCCATGAGCATTTTTATGTGTTAAAGCTCAGCACAACAACTAAAGCCATGAGCCTATTTATTAATAATATAAGTAGCTCAACTCAATAGTTTAAGCCACGAGCATATTTATTACTTAACTATTTATCAGTTTGTTACTCAAATTGAAGCTCAGCATTTATTTTTAGTGCCCTTTGATCATATTTACATTGAAATTCATTCCGTATACTATGAATGATAAATTATTACTTAGTTTATCAGTATTACTTATCAATTTGTTTGAATGAATGTAAGAAGCATATACGAGCTAAAGAATGTAGCTAGACAAGAAAAAGTCATCAAGAATAAAGAATAAAGTGAAGAAAATATGTCATTACCACAAAAAGAAACAAACAAAACAAAGTTCATTACAACAAGTGCCAACCTCAGCTATTAAATTTGGAAGAGAAATTCTAACTACCCTTCGTCGGGCTCGACCTCCTCCATCTAATCAAAGTCCTTATTTGGAAAATTATCCTTCATAACTTGGATAAGTTTGTTCCCATAGGATAGGCACTTATTAGCAACTAGATCATTGATTTTATCTACAAGCTCGACAAGCGTCTTCTCTAATTCGACATAGTTCTTCTCTAGGTTTGCCTTCTCTGCCTGGCTTTTCTCTAACTCAACTTTGGAGGCTTGATGCTCCTCCTTTTCCTTGGCAAGAGAATTCTCTGCCTTAGCAAGCTTTCAAGTAACCTCTTCAGCTGCCTTATAGTTAGACTCTCTCGCCTCTTAACTTTAGCCTCAACCTCGGAAGCCTTATGCTTCCAGACATTGGCTACATACCCGACCTCTTTTAGCTTCCTCTCTAGCTCAGCAACAGTCTTCTTCTCCTCTTTCAATAAACCCAGGAGCCTACTCATCTTTCCAATAACAACATTTGATAAAATCGAGCTCTACATATGAAATATGTTAGCACACTTTAATTAGTGGAAAAATAAGAGTAAAAGGGGTTCAAAAATGATACCTCGACTTGATGCCT
Source organism: Excoecaria agallocha (assembly GCA_037975025.1). Taxonomy (NCBI): domain Eukaryota; kingdom Viridiplantae; phylum Streptophyta; class Magnoliopsida; order Malpighiales; family Euphorbiaceae; genus Excoecaria; species Excoecaria agallocha. Next base: position 1,664,778 of record CM075820.1, on the reverse strand, counting down.
TCTCATGACTGTGGACAGGCAATCAACTTACAAATTCAGAAAGGCTACCACCTCGTTCTATATGTAAGTAATTAGCGAGAAGAAACTATTGAACTCAGGGTTGGAGGAGTTATAAAATCAAGCATATTGCTGCCAAAACCCTCAAACTTCATCTATCAACTTGTTAAACCTTTCATTCCAATTTGGAGGGGGAGAAGATGACTCTTTCTTTAGATTTTGGGAGGATGAAGGACCAAGTAGCAACACTGAAGGCCTACTGGCACCAACCGAAAGAGACAAATTAGCTAGAAGAGATGTTAGAGATGCATTAGATATTGTTATTGTGTTTGAGGGACTATTACTTGGAGGGCTTATAATAAGGTGGTTTTGTGCTGAACTTTCAAAAATAGCTATAGGAGTGAATGGATTTTGTCCAACCTCAACTGGTGTTTGTGTTATACTTGCCTGTCTGAGGTTTTCTACAGCCCTGTTTCTTTTTGCTTTCAATTTTTTGCTAAAGGATTGCTTGCTCGCTCCTTTTATAACTACAAAATAAGAACACAATGAGAAAAAAAAATAAATTCTATTTTAACATAATAAAAAGTGGTTACCTTATTTCTTTTTTTGATCTACTCTTAGAAAGAAGGGATCGAGATGTTTGTGAATGTTTATCTTTTCTTGGTTGAGCTCCCTCAATTGATCTAAGATCTTCTTTTCCTCTTCACTTAGTAACAAAGTATTGTCATTTTTGTTGATAATCCAACCCCAGGAAGTCCAGATCAAAAAATTGCACTCGCTCTTTACAATAAAGAAGCAGTCCTTCCAATACTTGAAGGAGTTCGATTTTCTTGAAAAGACACCATATCCAGGTCAGGCTTAGATATAATTGTGATCTTCAATCATCACTCAGAGCCCAACCACATGGATCACTCTAAATAATCTGATAGTCAGGTCAATACCATGCTCGGTAGCCTATATTTGCAGAGTTGATAAGGTAAGTCAGGCATTGGGGTGAAGCTGCTCGATTATGAGGTCGTAATAATTTAAAAGTTACGCCTTGAACTGAGTTAGTGGAAGGGTGACTCTGGCCTAAAAATTAGCCTTATAGAGAACTAACTTTTTCTTTCTATTGAAATTTACATTAGCTCAGAGATGCTCGCTAGGGGTTTGAAAAATGTATTGGATAGAGTGCCTAGTTTTACTCTAAGTTCGATAAGGTTATCATTTTTATGGATAACCTAATTCTATCTTCTCGTGAGTTGGCTTGTGAAGCTCTTCTTTTGGTCTAGGTGTTCTTTAGACTAGAGCTTAAAATGCGAGAATTTCTATTAGCCCACTCTTTAATGACGCACTAGTGGCAAAGATGCTCAAAGTGTTGTCATCTAAAAAACCATCACTAATCCTAATGTCACTAGTTACTACTGACCCCCTCATTCTAAATATAAATAAATAAGGAAGCAGAAATATAAGAATAAGGGAAAGATCTAAGTAAGTAACCTACAAGAATTGAAGATGAAACTAAGAAAGAAATGAAAAGCACAATAACGTAGTGGAGCAAGAAAAAACGAAGCGAGATAGGAAATGAGAGTAAGACTGCAAAACCAAAAAAGGTGAAAATACAGAAATAAGGGAGGTTTTTATAGGATGATGGTGCCGTCTGATGGATGACATGTGTTCGATCCAGATGGACTTAGGTTTACAGCTTGGAGATATTAATGCCATTATGCGGGAATTGAAGTGCAATTAATCACAGTTGTCACCCTCGCAAAAAATGAAAGGATATTATTGCAATAGTTATTTCTATCAAGATTGAAAAGACACCTCATTTAAAGCAGGTGTCAGACCTATCAGCATCCTCATAGTTGAGATGTCCCTACAATATAAATGTCTTATACCTCGAGGGGGACTTATGATAACCAAACTGGGCAACCAGGTCCCTCGAGCAGCCTGATCCTCAAGTCATTCGACTAACTCTGGATCCGAGCTGGTGCCCAAGCGACATCGTATGTAAGGATTCATAATTAGCTAAAGAGGGTAGAACTCCTCTTTTAGAAATCTAGCTTAGTTTCCTAATTAGATTATACTTCTTCCTCGATGGGCGTCCTGTTGATATTAGAATTCTTCCTAGTTAGGAAATAAAATCCTAACTAAAATGGGATTCTTATCTCTATAAATAGATAGGATATCAAGTACTTCTCTCTTTCTTAGTCAATTTTACTTTCAAATGCATTCTTTAGAGCTTATATCTAACTTAACCGTCACAGCTTTCACTCATTCAAATTCTCTATTTTTAGATATATATACATACATACATATATGCACATATATACACATATATGTATGTGTGTGTGTATATACATACATACATACATATATGTACATATACGTATGCACACACATACACACACATATATACATATATGTATATATATGTATGTATATATATATATGTATATGTATATGTATATGTATATGTATATGTATATGTATATGTATATATATATATAGATATATATATATATACATATATATATATATGTATATATATATATCTATATATATATATACATATACATATACATATACATATACATATATATATATACATACATATATATACATATATACATATATGTATATATATTTATGTGTATATATATATCTATATATATATACATACATATATATGCATATATACATATATATGTATGTATGTATATATATATAGATATATATATATATATACATATACATACATATATATACATATATGTATAAATATATATACATACGTGTGTGTGTGTGTGTGTGTATATAATATATATATATATATATAAGTTGTAAAAAAAAGTTGATTTATAAATTATGACACTATTTATGCATATTGGGTTGTATAAGGATTTGATATTATATTGTGATTTGATGTATAAATATTATGAATATTAGTCATGTGACACGAGTATGGAATGTATGTATGTACATTACAAGAAATTACACCTTTTATGATGCAAGAAATTGTCATAAAAGGTTCCTTTTTGTCGATGAAAGGATAAGGTGATGAATTTTAGTCATCACAGAAAACGTCACGGTATCCACGTAACTCAAAAGTTTCTGTGACAATTTGGTTATTTGTCACTGTAAGTATCATTTTTTATGACAAAAATGATTATTGTCACCTTTGTTTATTACTTTTCATAACAAAAATTATGTCATAAATAAAATTATACTTCGTCACATGATATTATTTATCGTCACAAAAGATTGAAATTTTTTATGACAAATTTAAGTTTTGTCCTCAAATTAAGTATTTTTAATGACAAAAATATATTTATAATTAAAACCATTAAATATTAGCTATGTAATTGTCATTAGAAATAAATGTAATTTTTGTCATAAAACAATTCATATCATCACTAAATCTAATACTTTAAATGACGATCAATGATTTCGTCATCAAATTAATGTATATTAATGATGAATATAAATTGTCATAATATTGACAAATTAGTGTCATAGATATGGAGAAAATAGTTTTCACAAAAAAGATAGTTTTAGTGACAACTTTTATTGTTATTAAATAACACTTTTTTATGACAAATATTGATATCGTATTTGTGAACATTAGATCGTCATTTACGAACTAACAAGTCGACAAATTATGACAAATATACTTGTTGTATATTCATTCCACTAAAAATGACACATTTTAAATTAAATGTTATACAATCAATTAACTTTTTAAAGGAAATTGTCAGTCAACTAATATAAAGTATTAATTTAAACAAAAGGTCAATTAAATAAAAAAATACTACTTAATGCAAAAAATTAAAATATCACAATCCATAATTTAGAAATAAACTTTGTTCAAACTTCAAAATGTGCATCTTATTCCTAAAAAAAATCGTATATTAGAACCAAAAAAACTAATTTTATGTAAATGAATAAAATATATATTTTGTACTAGGCAAATGACAATACATAAACAAATGAATGGCGCTTTACGAATGGCAAAACCAATGTCTCAAACTATGATTAGCATTTCAATCTTATGAATAAAAAATATTTGCACACTGAAACATTCAACCATATGCAAAACATAGAACAAGAACAACATAATAATATGACATAAGAATATCACATGTTCCAAACATTTGGAAGAATAAAACAAGGAAATATAAAAACAAATGTTAAAAACTACAACTATTTTCAAATACTTTCAACTATTTTCATATCATTGAACATAGTAAAAATAAATGCACAAGTATATATAACTTACATTAGAGAATTCAATCAACATTCATCCCATTTGCTTTTAAAATATCAATTAGCTTATGGATAGTGGAATTCAACTCGCTTACTTTTGTCTCACAATCAGTCACCTGACTCTTAAGTATGTTCACTTCTAACTGAGACTCACTCTTTTCTTAAGTATCAGAAAGTTCATTTTGAAGCTTTTGTGTAGCAAAGTAATTTAATGATAAGCGCCTTGAAGGAGCTTTGGGACTATATCCAAAGCCTTTTATATAACTAAAACCATGGCCAATGACTTCTTGAATAATTTCATCTTTAGTCTTTTGAATGTCATGCTCTTTATAATGGTTTTGCTTTTCTATCAGTAAATTCTATCACAAGGAAGAAAATAGAGTTTATGTAAGTCTCAAAAACAAAATAATTACATTACATAACTTATATACTAATTACTTACCCAATATTCTTCTGCTTGTTGAGATGACCAACCTTTTTGTATTGAATAATGGGTTTGCTTGTAAAGATCAATCCTACCACATGATTCTCCATTCAATTCATTTTGAAACTGTTATAAAAACAAAAAAAAACATAATAATTATAATAATAATTAATTCAATTAATTATGTTGACATAGAAATTTGCAAAGATAAGTTAACAAAATACTTATAGTTTCATGTTGGCGAATAGTAAAAGGCTTTCTACCAGATATATGGAGAGCTTGGACCTTTTCTTAGTTTGAAGGATTTTTCACACAAAAGTCTTTATATTAAGAAAATGTGAAAACTTGTTAAGAGAAATAAAATAGTTATCAAAACATATATTTACATCTTCATTCAACTACATATATATTATCTCGGTCATATCTTTACATTTTACGACAATAAAACAAACTTAAAAATATATACCTTGAATTTCTCTAATGCAAAATTGTCACAAAGTTCTTTCCATTTTTTTAGCACCAACATACTTCTCAGGCTTATTCATCTTAGCCTCCTCTATAGAATTAAACTTTTTAAAATGTTGGTGTAACCTATAACGCTTTTGTAGAGTACTATTTTTGAACCTTTCTATCAAGTAATCTTTGATACCTGGATCATCCATGTACATCTACATTTATTCAATTTCTATATATTAAATATACAAGAAAAATAGGACAAATAATAATGTTTCATAGAGATTAATATTTTAATTTACATTCAAATGGCGAAAAGCTTGGATCTAAATCATCTCTCTTCAATTCCGACCATTTAACAGGTATTGAAATGACATCTCAGGTTACAACTCCAATTTAACTCCTAAATTTTGCAGACGCATCTGTTGTTAGTGGCCTTCCTATATCGGTATCCATATTAATCTTCATTTTACTTCCTATAGTAGTCATGGCCTTCATAAGATTTTTTCCCATAGTTTGTTCTCGACCCCTATTTTTAGAGTTAGTTCCTATAAAATGAAATAACCAAATACTACAAAAAAAAAATGCAGAATAACAATAAAAATTAGCGAGGATAAAAAATTTTTGTTGCTAAATGCACCATTTAGCGACAACTTTGTGACAAAAAATGATTTTTGTCACAAATATTGTAAGGGTTAAGTTGGAAAACAGATATTGCGACAATTTAGTGATAAATAAATTTTGTTGTAGCTAATTTTGGGCGCCAAAATTTTTGCACAAAAAATAGCGACGACTTTACGAGCATAAAATCCTCGCTAAACATTTAGCGAAGACTTAATCCTTGCTAATTTTGCGAGAAAAATCCTTGCTAATTTAGCGAGGAAAAATCCCTCGCTAACGTTTAAATAAGGTGGCATTTGATAGATGAGCCATTTAGCGAGGACGTAATCCTCGCTAATTTTGCGAGATAAAAAGTCTAGCAAGGACAAATCCCTTGCTAACGTTTAAATAAGTTGCATTTGATAGATGAACCATTTAGCGAGGACTTAATCCTCGCTAATTTTGCGAGAAAAAAATTCCTCGCTAATGTTGAAATAGTTGGCATTTGATGGATGAACCATTTAGCGATGACTTAATCCTCGCTAATTTTGCAAGAAAAAAATTCCTCGCTGATGTTGAAATAGGTAGCATTTGATGGATGAATCATTTAGCGAGGACTTAATACTCGCTAATTTTGCAAAAAAAAATTCCTCACTAATTTAGCGAGGACAAATCCCTCGCTAATGTTGAAATAGGTGGCATTTGATGGATGAACCATTTAGCAAGGACTTAATTTTCGCTAATTTTGTGAGAAAAAAATTCCCCACTAATATTGAAATAGGTGGCATTTGATGGATGAACCATTTAGCAAGGACTTCATTTTCGCTAATTTTGTGAGAAAAAAATTCCCCACTAATATTGAAATAGGTGGCATTTGATGGATGAACCATTTAGCGAGGACTTAATCCTCGCTAATTTTGTGAGAAAAAAATATCTCGCTAATTTAGCGAGGACAAATCGCTCGCTAACGTTGAAATATATGGCATTTGATGGATGAACCATTTAGCGAGGACAAATTCCTCGCTAATGCCAAATTCAAGTGACATGTGAAGGTTATTGCGAGAATACAAGTTCTTGCCAATTTAGCTATGATTTATTTTCTCGCTAATTAGTGAGAAAACATGTCCTCGCTAACAATTGGTTCGGTTAGCATGTTAAATGTGGACTAATTTGCTAGAACTCATGTCTTAGCTAATGCCTAATTGAAATTTTATTTACATTTAATAGGACTGAATTTCACTCTAACTATTTTTTATAAAATAGTTTTTCAATAAAAAATTTGATAATTATCTAAAACTATATCCTACTTATTTTTATATGATTTTAATTCTAAATATTTCGTATATCAAAATTACATATAACAATTACCCCTAGCAAAAATTTGTTAATTAATTTTTATTTTTAGTATTTAAATTTTATTTACATTTAACAGGATCGGTATTTAATTTAATAAATTTATATCTAGTATATTTTTTTCATAGCAAAACTTAGATAAACTAAATTGCTATTATTTGAATTAACTAAATTATTATGTTTATATTCAATAATATCATTTATTATTAATTATATAATGAAGGAACTAAATTGCGAGGACATGGTTCTCGCAAAATCAGCTAGAAAAAAGATTCTCGCCAATCAGCATAAGCCATACATTAGCTAATTCTTCAAATTTTTGAGCGGGATGTACAAAATTGTTGGTGGGATTTATTTTTTCTGAATCCCTAAAACGTTCTTAGCTCTATGCTGCCGCCTTTTTCCCCTCCCCCTCTCTCTTTCTCTTTCTCTTACAGCCCAATGTAGCCCGTAAGATCTCCATCCGCATCGCTTCTGTTGAATTCGAATTCTCCAATCTTCATGCTTAACTCTCTGATAAAGATAACCTTATCGCTGACCTATAATCTCAGATTTAGTCTCTAATAAAGATAAAGATAACTTCGCCGATCTAGTTTGTGTTCTCAAAAATGCATTTCGCCAAGCTCGATCACTCCCATATTTCGCAAGCTTAGTGAATAGGTAAGAAATCTTATGACGTACAATTGCCAGGTTCGATGAATCTTACTAATAAATGACATTTTTCCTTCGTGGTTATGGGATTAAAATTATCACTGTTCTTGTTTAAATTTATTTCTGGTTCAGATTCAATAATGGATTTCATGAAGATCTTTGACCAAACTGTAAGGAGTTGGGGTTGTTGTTAGATGGGTTAACATCGAATTTAAAGGAAAATTTTTTTTTGAGCAGTTTTATCCTTATAATTTATCATGTGTGTATTTTAATTATGTTTTGCCACATAATTATGAGATGTTTTTTATTTAAGGGATTTTGGTGAGATGGAGGAGAACCCAACAAGTCCAGCAGGAGGGAGCCATGAAAGTGGTGGCGAGCAGAGCCCCCACTATGGGGTGAGGGAACAAGATAGGTACCTGCCTATTGCTAATATAAGCAGGATCTTGAAGAAAGCCCTGCCTGCCAATGGAACTAAATATGCTAAAGATACTGTGCAGGAATGTGTGTCTGAGTTTATCAGTTTTATTACCAGCGAGTGAGTTGTTTGAACTATCACTCCCTTATATTTGTGATTATGGGTCTTATTGATAGAAATTAGCTGCTCGACAAATTATATGAGTGGTTTTTGACCCTTCATGGTTCTTTGACGAGAAGGTCAAGGGGTTTGAATGAGAGCAAGGGACGGGGAAACCGTGTGCAATAAATAGCACAACTCTTGCTTAGCAGCAAGCTCCGAAAGTATTATTTGTAATATTTTTTTGAAAAACTAGGGTTCTCTCGTGTTGATTGTAACTAGTTGATTCAATTCTAGGTCTTTGTTTTATGAATGTGGAATTAATGCTTTTTTAAAACTGAGGGGGTCAGTTTCGTTCTTGGTACTTGGGGATCTTGTGGCAATGAGGGCTTATGTACTTTTTCTTTACAGTTGTAAGATGCTATTTTACTATGGACACTGTACTTTTGTTTCCAGAAATGGGGAAGTCTTTCTTATTTTTTGATTGTGTTTGGCAATTGGATTTTTTGGTTAGAAGCTGCAATTACTCTTGGAAAATAGGATTTAGTCAGTTTAGTTCATGTGGTTGAAGTTCTGGGTACCTGATTGTTATGTGATGTGATTGTTTTTCATTTTGTTTTGTAGAGCAAGCGATGAATGTCAGAAGGAGAAAAGGAAAACAATCAATGGGGATGATCTATTCTGGGCTATGGCCACATTAGGTTTTGAGGACTATATTGAACCACTTAAGGTGGACCTAGCTAGGTACAGGGAGGTAATTTGGCTTTCATTTTGGATCGTATGCTTACTGCTTCGGTTTGATTGATCTTGTTTTATTTATTTAATTTGTGATTAACATGTTTCTGTTTTATCTTGTTGGTCTTCTTGGGCGACTTTGATGCCACAGATGGAGGTAACTCAACCTTTCTGGCTTAAACTAATAGATTTTTAAAAAAAATTAAAAGTTATGACATTTTTATGAAGTTTGAACTTACATTATCAGCAACCTTTGGCAGGGAGACACTAAGGGATCTGCTAGGGGTGCAAATGGATCTGGTAAAAGAGAATCGGTAGGAGGTCTTCCTGGCCAAAACCCACAGGTTACTTTCTAGAAGCCTGTTTTAGGAATTTTATTCTGGAGGCTAAAATCTTCTTATAGCAGTTTAATAGTTTAATAAGTGGCTAGTTGTTTCTTTCTTCGTGCAATAATGGTAAATATGATAGTTTGCACTTCAGGGCTCGATGAATTACATTAGTTCCCAGGTATTATTCTCTTTCTAAAGTTCTTAAGAATTCAGAAGTGGTAAAGATTGGAGAGTAATCTTTTTCAAACTTATGCCTGAATTCCTTGCATTTACTTTTTCCAAAATATAACAACTCTTTTATGTTATTTCTTCGCATGCATTTTCTGCAAATATGCAATTGCTAATAGAGAAGAGCTAAAACTCCAAGACTGACAAGAAACTCGGGAAACTAGTAGAAAACTTGATAGAGAACATAGATGTCAGGCAATGACAATGGAACTGCGTTGGTGAACGTGCATTCAACTATGGTTTGCCTTTTCAGAGTAGAGAGACATTAGCTTGTGTAGGTTTTGGCAAATCATTTTAGAGTAGAAAGCAGAAGATAGGTTTGTCTACACTTATTTTTCATTAATAGGAGAACTAATTATGGAGAGAAATTGAAGGTTCGACAGCATTATAGTCTGACCGTTGTTGGTAGCTGATTGCAAGGGTTGTTTGGGGGCTTCTAGCTCAATTAATTGTTAAATTTCTCCATCCCCATTCCTCTTTTATTGATGCTGGAATCTGGATTGTGGAGACTCATCCTCTGGGTAGACATGGGCCAGAGTTTGCATTTATAATGATGATAAATTTTAAGCTACTTGTCTTTCATCTCCCTGAGAACCCGATTCCTTTCCTTTAGCCATTGCTAAGGATATTGCCACATGCACTACCTTTAAGCATCTTCCAACATGTTAAAAAGTTTGTCGGTTTCTAGTTTAATATGGTCATTTGTAACACTACATTACCTGGAACTTAAGATTTTTATTATTATTACTAAAAGAAAAATAAACATCTGACAGTGTAGAGAGACATTAGCTTGTGTAGTATTTGGTTGTATAGTATTAGTATCTATTGTTTAGCTTGCTTTATTATATATAGTATTTGGTGTAACATTGTATTAGCATGTGTTATTTTATATTATGTTTGATGTGAAATATTGTACTAATAAACAAAATTAAGTTGTGGTGTTGTTATTATTTTAGACCAAAAAATTGTGGTTATGCATATTTTAATTTTTTATTAAAAAAAATAAAATCTAAATAAGCTTTATTATTTTCACAAGAAATAGAAAGAGAAGAAAATGTGGCATTACAATGAAAAATTATACATAAATTAGTAATTTTAAGACTTGATAAACTAAAATAACAATGAAGAATGGAATATAATGCAATTGCCCAATAAGATACATCACCGTCCAGTTTTTTTTTTTTTTTTACTTCATTGTCCCCCACCCCCCATTTTGTTGAATTTTTAATTTTTAAACCCATAATGTAAAAAATAAAAATAAAAATTGAAAGAAAATTTGACCTAAAAAGAGACCGGAGATGAAGGCGACATTGGAGATAGGAAAACATCAAGATTTGCCTCTCAATTTTATAATACGGTGTTTATCACATAAATTCAACAGTGGATTGTGTATTATTTTATATGATGTATGTAGGATCATGGGAGCTTATGGTGTTATATTATTTTCATATTAATTTTTTATAAAACCTTTCACATACCGTATTTGGATTAGCTTGTATTATCTCATGTGCAATACATTGACAAACTTTGGAGAAGCCGGGGAAGTCAAAGCCTGCTGATCCAGATGTGATTTATATTTGTATTGATTTGCATACTATATTTGGGCTGATTCGATACTTGGTTTTATCCTTTCTGGCTGGTGATTCAATCCTCTATTTTGGTTTCAGTTTGAATAGCGCCTATTAAGTTCTAAATACTCTATTGAGACAGACATAACTTGCACAAAAAGATAAGGCTGAGATTTTAGGTTGTGGTCTGATGTTACTCTCCAAGTCAACTTGAAAAAAGAATAAGGAATTGCTCTGCATATCTTTGGGCTGAGGTAGCAACTGTGTCCTACAACGATCAAAGATGTTGCTGTTAATATTTTGGAGACTTCGAAGAAAAACTAAGCTAGAAATCCTAATATGTGAACTTAATCTTACCTTGGAAAGACATTTATAGTTTATTTTGTTAGTATGTCCAAGAAAAGTACACAGTTGATGCATAATAGAGAGGTTGGATGTTTTTCAAGTTATGAAATAATTTTATGAGCCGTTTATGACTTTTAATTGTTACTATTATATATAGATGTATTATTAGCAATATCATACACTTGTAAATAACAATTTATTCATTAACATATTTATATATATATATTGAGTGAATATAAATTTATTATTTTTTAGTTTATTATTTAAATAATAAAAATTTCATATTAAATTAAGAAAACAAAAAATTTCATATCAATATTTAGCGGGGATAAGTATTATGCTAAATTTAAAAAGAACAATATTTGTCACAAAATGCATGCTAAAAGTTAGCAAAAAATTTATCCAAGCTAAAATTTAGCGATAATTTACTCATTGCAAAAATTAACGAGAATAAATTCCTTACAAAATTTAGCGAGGATTTTAATCTTCATTAAAGTTAGTGAGGACTAAATCCTCGTAAAACTTACCAAGGACTTTAATCCTCGCAAAAGTTAGCAGGAGCTAAATCCTTGCAACATTTAGTGAGGACTAAAATTCTCGCTAAATTCAGCTAGGATAATTTTTATTACAAAATTTTTGTCCTCACTAATTTAATTTAGTGACCAAAAATCATCATTTATCTTCGCTATTTTGCATTTTTCTTATTGTGAAAGTCAAACATATATAATGCCTTAAAACAATGCAAAATAACATAACATATATATGTCTAATTTAAAATTTAGAATTAAAAACCTATGTCTAGTGAGGAATCAAGTGATGATTCTTCTCATGGAAGAGTACTTGAATTTCCTTAGCCAAGTGATGAATCTAGTGGTGAATCTTCTGTTGAAATTCGATTGGGTGTCTTTGTTGTGATCTTTAAGGATTTTTCATTTACTATAGTAGATATTTTCTTAGTTCTTGCATGATTCATCCTATATAAGAGCACTCTGATGTTTGAATGATTGGATGACTCAAAAGGTGAATGTATGGTATCATTATTTGCCGATACTATCTGAATCCTATTTTTTGCATGTCTTTTGATGGCACCAGGAGCCATTGTCTAACCTATATGGATTTCATTAATAAAAATAAATTGATCCAAGGACTTTCTAAGTGAGATTTTTAAACATATAATATAAATATGCAACATCAAATTAAATCTAAAAAAGTTAAGACTATCATATGGATAATACTATATTAAGCAAACAAAATCAATAATAAATAAATGAACAATTTGTGGCATAAAAATTAACGTTAAATAAAATAATTACCTCTTAAAAAATTAATTTTTTTCATGAGCACCATTTAGCCTTAATTAGGCATTTCACTAATAAAATTAACCTGTAGATCTAGAATAAAATGTTATCGAGTGTTCACATATTGTTACATTCTTATGTGGCAAAAAATTCAACAGGTGTCACAGTTTCTCATATAAATTCAATATTTATCAACTTGAGTGGTGCAATTATATATTTTTAGTTGAAAGTCCTATTCAACTAATATGCCACAGCATGGACATAAGTCATAAAGCTAGATAAATAGATAATGAAAAGAAAAAAAAAACAATTAACACCAAATGTAAAATAACATATAGAATCATTAGTAAATACAACTACCATGTGAATAATTAAGTCATATAACAAAAAAGAAGATTTTAGAAATAACAAAGAAATCACTAGTATTTGCAGAATTCATGTAATCCTAGGAAAACAAAATTTATAGCTTAAGCAATAAAGAAAGTGGAAAAGAACCTAGAAATTAAAGAACAGATTGCAGCTTAAACCAATGGTTATTGAAACTGCAATCTGCCTTAACACAGGTGCAAGGAGAATAATAGAATGAAAAAACCAAAAAACACAAAGTTAAAACAACCCAAAACAGCCAAACCTAGAAAAACGAAAAAATAAATAAAAACGAGAAGCAAGAAATCAATGCAACTCTACAAACATCTAGGCAGAATAATGACCAATGACCAAAAAACTAGCAAGGATAATATCATGACAATCCAGAAAGCTAAGGTAGTCAAAGCAGTGTACAGAGAGACATTGCAAACAAACAAAATCTCCTGGGCAAGAGCAACCAACAGCTTCTTCATCAGAGAAATAGGCAAAAGATGTAAATAACGCAATAAAAGAATTAACAATGTACCTTACGATTTCATCAAAGATTTAATCAACAAAATGAGAAAAGAAAATTAAGCTCAAATTTTAGTAACAGGTATAAGAATTAACAACAACATAATAATAATAATAATAATTAAAGTAGAAATCGTAATGTACCTTCTTTCAAAGAACACAGTCATACATTACTCTGTCTCGATAGTCTCTTTTATAAAGCAAATTAATCTTGCACAGACACAAGAACTGAAACCCAACTGTGAGAATTTGATGATTTAAAAAAAAAAGAAAATTGAAAAGAAAAATCATGAAATTTAATAGATGCAAATAACAGAGGAAAAAAAAAACTTACTCTTCAACATAGAAAATCAAATTGGAAACTTAAAATTGCTTAATCAAAAACCTAAATTTCTTTAATTTCTTTGTGCTTATAGAATTGTAGTGAAAAAAAAAAAAAAAAAAAAGAGGAGATGATAAGGGATTGAGAGATTGGGTAAGAGATGGAAACCGAAAATTTCTGCCAAAAAAAACCCATTCCCACCAATTTTTTTCATGATTTTGGGATTTTTCCTCTTCAAAAATCTTAGTTTCCTTTTTATCAATTTGTTTCCTTTCTCACGCTGATGAAAAACTGAACAAAACAATAAAACAATGTGTCTGCTATCCTCAGTTGATCTGCCCATGTTAACAATGTCGTTTTTCCCAATAGGTAAAACACAATGTTTACAACTTTTTAAATTTAGATTAAAAGTAAGGACTTATATGAGGGACTTAGGTTTGAGGAAGGCTCCTGGCTATACTTGGGTTGATGTGGGGTCTGGGTTTTCACCATTTCTAGCGGCAGACACATCAAGTCCCTATGCAAATGAACTTTACCCATTATTGGATGGGTTGACCGAACTAATGAAAGATTCTGTATGTGTTTCCAGAGAAAATTTGGATATTGATGATCTACTGGAGGAAACAGGATGATTCCCAACCGTGTTATGGACATATTTCATGTGAGTTGGTGGTTTTTTCTCTGTGGCAGCTATTAGTTAGCAAACTGAAGGCATATTGTTTTAAGACACTTTCTAGACATGAATTTTTCTCAAGTGGTGTATTGTAATTTTCATGAGATCCATTACAGTGTGCAGATTAGTCTAAATTGTCGACCAACAAAGGTTCATGCAGGATGGAACATTTTTGAAAATGCCACATTTATTTTTTGTTGATTTAAATTGTTTGCAACAACTTAAATTTATCTGAATTCTTCTGTAGTTGGAGAGAATTCTAAGTGCTTCTCTTTTGCAGGTGTTAAAGTCAGGACAGCCTCATTGTTTTCTTCATGGATACTAGAAAGATGGTTGCAATCTGACAGGTGTGTATTAGTGGTTATGCATATTGGATTTTCTGTTTACATGACTGTCACATATAAACGTAAAGGAAATAATTAGTTGTTATGAATAGGATATGGACAAAATTAGTTACACAGTTGTCCATCTAAGCTGGCAAGGAATATTCACTCATTCCTCTGCTGCTCATAGCCTTTTAGCTTTTATTCTGGCCCTTATCTTTTAGCTATATGTAACCGTCCTTTCCATGAGTGGACCATCAGCTGCTGGTGTGTCCAAAGACTGTAACAAGGTGGATGCAATGAAGGCTTGGCCTGCATCCTATGATGGAGATTCTTCTTTATAACAGCTGATTACTGAACTGTCTATAAATCTGCAATCCTCTCCTAACCACACCCTCCCAAATGGCATTCTAAGGTACAGAGGCAAGATTCTGGTTGGGCCAGCAACCTCCTTACGAGCACAGCTTATTGCTGCATGCCCTGCATTTCCTACTGGGGACCACTCCTGAGTGAAGTGTACCCTAGTGAAGCTACAAAGCTCATTTCACTGGCCTGACACGTGCCAACAGATTTAAGGATTGGATAGCTAAGTGTGACTCTTGCCAAAGGTGTAAATCAGAAAATGTGGCATATCTAGGCTGACTTAAGCCCTTATCCATACCCACACAAGTCTGGAAAGAGATCTCCATTTATTTCATTGAAAAACTACCCGAATCTGCTACTTTTGACACCATTTTGGTGGTTATAGACAGATTCTCTAAAATGGCACGTTTTTGGCCTTTGGCTCATCCTTTCACAACTTCTACTGTTGCTCAAGTCTTCCTAGACAACATCTTCAAGCTTCATGGTGTGCTCTCTACCATTGTTTCAGATAGAAAAATGTTTTTGCTGGTGTTTTTTGGCAAGAGCTCGTGAAACTTCCGGGGTCGAAACTGCTTCACTGCTCTGCTTACCATCTTCAAACAGATGGTTAAACAGAGTCTTAATAGGTGCTTGGAGACCTATCTTCACTGCATGTCCTTCATAAACCCAAGCAATGGTCCCATTGGTCAAGTCTAATTGAATATTCGTATAACACCAGTCATCACAGATCTATCAACATGTCACCTTTTCAAGCTGTCTATGGCCTACAAACAACCATTCCAACTGCTACTCAGAGGCTTATTAGTGTTGCAGCTGTTGAAGTTATGATTTAATTATGTTTTAAGCAAGGGAGACAATGAATGCCTACCTCAAGAACCAACTCTCTATCTCACAGAACATAATGAAACAGCAGTCTGATAAAAAGAGGTCCGAGAGGAATTTCAAGTGGGTGACTGGGTTTATTTGAAACTCCAGCCATATCAGCAACTAACAATTGCAGTTAGGAAGTCGCTAGATACTAAGGCCCCTATGTCATCATTGAGAAGGTTGGTCCTGCTGCCTACAAGCTCAATTGACAAGGTGGGTGACAACATCTGCCCCCTAGCCAACCTTCTTCCTCTGGTTCAAGGAGAATTTGCTCTACAACAAACCTGTTCCTATAAACCATGGCACCATGACTCGCCATCAATTGATCGACAGAGCCCCTTCTTTGTTGCAGACATTTTTTTGACCCGCCATTATCTGTTGCAAGGGAGAGAGAGACACAATGCGAATAAAGTATTATTTAAAGGCTGTTTATTTATGAAAGAGAGAATATCCGGTTTCATCTTCATGGGGATGACGGCGTATCGACGGTGCGTACCCACCATTGTGGGCACCCGACACGCCCAAAATAAATCTCACCGATGCTCAAAAATTGTCATTATTAAAATGATAATAGATTATTATTAAAATTTAAGTGTTAAAATCAAATTTAAATACTAAATCATGATCAATAGATTGTTATTAAAATTTAAATGTTAAAATCAAATTTAAGTACTTGTATTCAGCTTTTTTTTTTTCTTTTTGTTTTTCTATTTAATGGAACAGTATTATTATGTACCAACTGCTATTTTTTCTTTTTGTTTTTCTATTTAATGGAACAGTTTATTATATACCAACGGCCATCGTTATATTGCTTTTCCTCGTTTATTTACAAGGGGTGTGTGAATATATAAATAACAGAAGTTGCTGGAATGATCCCGCTCCCCCCTCAAAAAAAAAAAAAAAAAAAAAAAGGAGAAAAGAAACGGAACCTGGGGGAGGGGGGGAAGGGAAGAATTCCTATCCTCGGGCAGCATGGGTGAGTATTCTGACATACATTTTGGGGTGGTTGCAGCTGTGAGTGAGAGTTTGTAAATTTCTGCACAGGTGCATTTCCCAGAAACTATATTTAACGGTTAAAGGAGATTGATAACTTATGGAGCCCAACTGTGTCGTTTTATTCTCTTGAAATCTGTATATGTATTAAGTAACAGCAACATTTCATGCGGCAAATCCTCTGTATGCAGCTCTTCTATTTGTGATGGAGCCAACGGAATTGGAGATTATCATAGCCCGTACAGGTCGAGGACTAACATGCACAGAACCTGTTTGGTGAAATTTCGAACCTGGATGTTCATATAATTAGTTTCGTATAGGATAGTTGAGAATATCAGCTGTTTAGTAGTTTTTTATAACGAAGCAATTGCCATGTCGTCTTCCTGGACAGGAGGCCATGCTCATACGTTTGAAGTGGAATATACAAATAACAGCTTCAAGAGAATGAAAAAAAATAAAAATAACAAGATGAATTATAGAGAGGAAAGAGAGTGCAGGTGCCTTTGGGGCCTATTAGCAAGCATATGGACACCTGTAAAATGCTCTTTTTTTTTTTTTAAATAGACACCTGTAAAACCTTTGCTTAACATCCACTATTACCAATTTTTTTATATTATTATTTAATTTTTGTTTGTTGGATTTTTTAAAAATTCATATAATTTAGTTTTGAATTTTAACATTGATATTTGAATATTTAAAATTATATATTGAATTTTGGAATTTTAATGCTTTTATATATTGGATTATTAAACTTTCAAACTTATATATTGATTATTTGATGCTTTTGTGCCTTTTCTATGTTTAAAATAGGTTAGAAATGAATTTTGAGAGTTTTTGGGTACCTGTGGCGTCGTTATAGTGTTGGATTGATTTTTTGGGTTGAGTCACGATCTAAGGCCATGACTTACTTGAGTCAGGCCCTTGACTCGTAAGTTAAGGCTGTGACTCATTTGTGAGTCACACCCTCGCCCTTTTTCTCTTTTTCTCTCCTTTTGCTCCATGACTACTCCATTGGCCTCTCCTATGTATGTAACTCAATTCCTCGATCCATTTTTCACTCATTTTCGTTATTTTCATGATTTTTTATTTTATGTATTATTTATTTTATTCATATAATTTCTTTTTTGTATTTTATTCATGTATTAATTTGACATTATATTTATTTATTATTCACATTAATCTTATTATTATTATTATTATTATTATTATTATTATTATTATTATTATTTGCAATTTATTTAAATACTTTAGCATATGCGTGCCTATAAACGCTGCATGAATTTTGGATGCATAATGCATTTTAAGTATTTTGTCTAATTTATTTCTGTTCCATTAAATTAATTATTTACCTAATTTATTTGAATTAATTAGTTATTTATCGTTTATTATTTGATCTAATTCATTATTAACTCACATTGTTATTTTTTATCCTTTTTAATGCCCATAACTCATCCATATGGCGAGTTGGGTTGGAAAATAAGGCAAAGCAAATTAGCTTAGGGTTTATTTATTTTCTCATTTATTATTATTTGGGCTTGAATAATTATTATTTTATTTTCTTTCGTTATTGCAAGGCATGTAATAATAAAGGATTTTACATGCTTAAATTAAAAACAACACCAAAAATTTTTCTACTTAATCAATTAAGTTTTTTTTTCTATTAAAACAGACTAATGTTCACTTTATTTATCCCTAAAATCATACAATAAGGTTTTTATAAATATGCATGAGGAAATCGGTGTTTCCAATTCAATAAATAGCTTAATCTATGTATGTCTTTTTCTCTTGTATTATTCTATCATGCATTTCTTTGTTCATTACAAAAAAATGATTTTTTCGAGTGATAAATTAAAAAATCACGAAATAATTTTATACAAGTTTGATGGGGATTTTTTTTATAATAAAAGAGACCAATGTCCTGATTTTTACCTACAAAATAATATGTAAAAATTAAGAATTTTTCTCTATAAATACAAATGATTCTTTTACCTTAAAATTAACTAACATGATTCTTTTTCTTCAAAAGTTGCATGGACTCAATGCCCTCATTTTTTATCAAAATACATCAAAAATTTTGTCTTTTTGTAAATATGTATAAGAGAAACAACGTGCTCATTCAAATGAACTCAATTAATTTTGCAATTTATGTATGGTTTTATCTTTACATTTTTTCTTATATTCTTTAATGCTTTCGATGCCATGCTTTTGTTGCTTTCAATATATATGCTTTATAGCTTTTCGATGTGCTTGAGTGTGTCTTTCTTTTCTGAGCATGATAACTTGTGTGAGGAGAGAGAAAATAAATTAATCACTAAAACTCATTTATATAACACTATATAAAGATATAAATAAAAGTAAAGTTCCAAACTATCTCTGGTTTCGGCCTTAAAAGGTTAGAACTCATTTTTTTAATATTTTATTGGGTGGCGACTCTGTGGTACTTGCCTCGTGGTGCTCAGCAGACACTCTCGTAGGTTGATCATCAATAATAAATGGGAATAAAATCTTATTTATTTTGAAGCGATCGACCTTCACAAGTTGAAAGAACCTTTATCCGATATCGAGCCCTAAAAGCGGGCTTTTGAGAGTAAACTTAATGCCTATGGGGTTTGGCATGTGTCAAAGTGGTGACTCCACTAGGGATCATGAGATTTTGCTCTGAAAGTACATTTGGTTGGTTTAATATAAATGAGTTTAGAGATTAAGATGTTTTATCTCTTTTCAAAAAATTGCATTGCATTCATACTAGGGCCTTAGAATTAAGTTAGGCATCCCTCTTTTAACCTCGGTGTAATCCCAAAACATGATCCTATGTTCACTCAATGTAGGAAAGTGTTAGGAAGGACCACCAACCCAAGCCTTGTACCTTTTGATGTATCAAATGGTGATCCGATAAGTCATGTTGGTGATGAACTAGGCCCATTGGCAGGGACCACGTTTGGTAGCTTTAAAGCTGTATCACCAGATCGAAAGCCCATGTAATGGCATATACACTTCCACTAAGGGGCATGTGCCATAATACATTACTTGTGATGTGGGCCTTTATATATTGAATAAATCCTAATAAATTTAGATGTTTGCTCATTAAATGCTTTCATGCCCCGATGGGTGCATTTCAATTTATTTGGATTATTTAAATACATAATGGCCATAATCCATTGGCATGCGCTTTCAATAAAGAAAGGTTTTGTTGTTTGTTTTTCACCATGCATCATACATGTTCATTGGGCTCCCTGTTAACCCATTAGCTAATCCTGCCTAGGAAAGATATCATACAATGTCTTGTGTGTGAGTAATAAGGTTGGGAGATTTTTTTCCTTTTCTTTTGTATGTGTTTGCTGCATCCACACATGCATCCCTAACAACTAACAAAAATAATGGTAATAATAAAATATGCATGTTTTGTATACATTTAATTTTGTGTATGTAATTATTTGCCATAACATGTACATCTCATTTTTTCTACATAAATTTTTTTCATGCATCATTCTAACCATCTGATTTTTCAGCCATCTTAGATTCGCATAGGTGGTTTAGGGGTCTAAGTTGCTGTCCTATCAAAGAACCTCTATTAGAACTATTGGAATTAGAATTAGACACAAATTTGAGGTTTGACTGACATTTTTAGAGTAACTTTAGAGCACACAAAAATGGCAAATCTATCGCATATTACAACTTTTGATTCTTAAGAATTGGATAGGAGGTTTGATGAGTTAGAAAGGAGAGTCATGTGCGTTATTGATGGAATGATGCTCACTTTAGTGCCATCTGCTAGGCCACAACCCATAGTTTTTGCCATTGGACAAATACAACTGGTTGCTGGTAGGGTGCCTCTATTAGGGGTCTGAAATTGAGAGTTATTCCTATTGCTAACACTAGGGGTAAGGCACCCCTTAATTCATCGGATGAACTAAGAAGAGTCGAGGGGTGCATGCTGGAATATGACTTAATGCCAGAATAGGTTTAAGATCCGGTAGTAACATGAGTTTTAAAAAGTAAAGCACCCAAGATAGAGTATGATTTGGGAGATGTATCTATTGAAGAGTATGACCTAGAGCCCATGTAAAAGGGATGAATTTCATATGTATGAATTTATATTCTTAATAAAAGGCATTATTCATTTATTAATGCTATGTTTAAATACATGAGTTTGTAAATCTTAAATTAATAAATGAAGTTCTTGATATTATAAACACAGTGCAAAGACAATCATGAAAGTGCTTATGATATGAGGTGTCTATTGCATGTAAATGTGTTAATATCTAAATAACCCTAATCATAGAATTAACAAGATAGGACATTGTTAATTCGGATATACTAGCACATGTTATGCTTCTTGAATGGTTCAAGCAGTGGTTCTCATAACTGTGATTATGAAAGATAATCAAAGCTAACATATGGATGCTTGTTAGAAGAACAAGTTCATTGGAGATCTGCAAAGAGAATCCTCACATGGATATTAAATCTATGTCAGTGAGGAATCTCTTCATAGCAGTTGTGCAAGTATCCTTAGACTTGAGATCACCAAAGTTATCTTAAGTAGCAAGTGGTATATTTTTGACTCTATAACTGATTACTTCCAACTGGGAGTGAACATAGTTATGAGATTGGGTATATCATGACCTACTTGAAGATAGTTAAGTGATTGACAAAGGATTCACCATCCTAGATTTAGTAAGCAAAGTTATCTTGCATGATTCTATAATTGCCATGTTCAGAGAATCTCTGGCCAGAGTAATATGCCAAGATAGATAGAGATCTATGGAGGTCATTTTGGGAACAATGGTTAAATTAATAGAACATACATAATTAAATTTATATGAGTTGACAGAAATTCATACTCAGAATCTAATTGAGATAAGAGTGGTGAAAGGAGTAATTGCACGGTAACTGTTTCTATGGAAGGGTATAGTCAAATCACTTGACTTTCCTGATATTTGGGTAGTCATGATGCCTAGCTAGAGGCCAATCATGACTTGTATAATAGTGTATCAAGAATATGAATAGGGATTGATAAAATGATTTAAAGAAGTTTAAATCATGTGAGTTTCGAATGGAACTCACAATTACATATTATACTGTTAATATGGATAGGAACCCAATAGGTCACAAACATATAGAGAAAAGGATAAAATGGTAAAATGATAAGGATAATAATATTTGATATTATTATACGAATAGAGAAGTGAATAAGAGAATAATTAATTAAAGAGTTTAATTAATTATGATCAAATAAAATTGTTCGCGAAACTTTTGAGAAATATTCTGTAAAATTGGACCTAATTGAAATAATGTATTTCATAATTAATTATTATTGGACTATAAGTATTATAGGGCTGATATAATAATTAATAGATCCATTGGAGGAATTACAGAGGCCCAGAGAAGTGAAGTTGGCGCAGAAACCCTCCAGAAGAAGGGCCACACGCCAACTCCAAACAAAAGGCCTATTTCTTGGAACAAAATAAATTAAATATGTTACATAAGTGTTATGAATCCTACATATTTAATTTGGTTGGATTTGAAATTCATTTGGGTAATTAAATCCAAGTATATGTACAAAAGGCTTAGTTTGTGGGTTTTGTGCGTAGTCTTTTGTGAAAGGGCTTAAATTGGATTTAATTAGGCCCAAATAATTATAAATAATTTCAGAAGCCCAATTAATAATTCTCCAGCAATTTTAAAGAGCCTAATCCCATTATGAAGTTGAATTTTTTAACCTAACTATAAAAATCCAAGAGATGTGGAATTAGGGTTAAGTGTGAACAATTAAGAAAAGCTTCTTCTCTCTTTTCTCTCAACCCTAGCCTCCATCTTCCCTAGCTAGCATCTTGGGATTTCGGCCAGCCCTTGTTCCTCCCAATTGTTGGTTCTTTCATTCCTTCTCTAGTGTGAATTACTCATTGGAGGTGTTCGATTTTGGACACTGTGGTTTGCGACAACCCGGTGAGAAGTAAAATCAATTGTTCAACAAAAATCAAAGGTGATTTTTCTTATTCTAATTAATATGTATATTGTAAATTCATGGAAAGATCAGATATATTGGTTAAAAATTTTAAATTCCACTTATGTATGAGATGCATGTAACCGATAATTCCCAACATAGTATCAGAACCTCGGTTTTGCCATGAATATACAATTCTATATTTTTCTGCGAAATATGTTTTATTTTTGAGTTATTTATTTCATAAACTTTAAAATATCAGATTTGATTGTTCATGAATGAGAAATATTAATTTCTGAATATATGTGTGATCAAATAAATAAAACGAAAACAAAAACGATTCTTTTGAGAAAGGGATCATGGTTTTGGCGTGAATGGCTTTTAATTTTAGGGACTGTTCTAAATTAAAATTTTATTGATCAATTCTAAGATCATTTTGATGATAATTTATGTGTTTAATATGTGATATTAAGTCATAGAATCAAACGAAATTAAAATTGAACAAGTTTTGCATGAAAACTAGTTTAGTCGAAAAGTTTGATAAATTGATGTTCTTGGTGTGTTCTTGATGTATTCTTGTTTAGAACAATTTTTAATCTTCTAAATCTGATATATTAAAGTGTTTTTAATTAATTTGATTAATTAAAATGGCCTTAAATTAATTGGATTAATTTTAATTCATTAAAATCACTTAATGGGCTTAATTATGTTTACGGACATGGTTTAAATTAGTGAATGACTTGGTAGGCCCAAGGAGCTGATTTAAATTAAATATTATAAACTATAATTAAGTTTATTAATGGGTTTTAAGGGCTGGAGTGGGCTTGGCTCATTCCAAAAGGCCCAAATGGTCCAATAGACACAAAATTAGTTTGCGTGTGAACACACTTTAGGGTTTTATTGTGTGGGTTTCAGCCTACCCTTGTTTTAAGCCCAAAATTGATTTTTTAATTATTTGATATGATTAATTAATTAAATAATCAATTGATAATTAATTAATAATTAATTGGATTGATAATTAAGGCAAGAATACATACATGCAAAAAGGTTTCCTAAAATGAAAGTTTCCAAAATGAAAAAAGTTTCCTAATTTGATCACATTATTAAAATAAATCAAAAGTTTGTTTCAAGAGTTGAAACAAAGTTAGTAATCCATTATATGTTTTACTTTATGCATTAGAAATGCATATAAGGGTGTATGATTGGCATGATGGATAGTTATGAACAAAGACCAATGTCATTGAGCATTATGCATGTTTTGGCCCAATAAGGACTTTCATGTCCCGACCACTTGTTTTTGATTTGTATTTATTTTTAAAATTGTAATATGTAATTAGATTACTTAGATTAGAATTAGAGATAGAGATGAAGACCACTATCAAGGAGCAAGATGGGCCGGATGGAGATCCAACAAGCTTGAAGATAATGTAATTATTTCTTACTTGTTTGAATCATGCATACTGTCTAGGTGTGACCTTTTGATTTCCCTTTTGGCTCGGGGAAATCAATGTAGTAAAGTCTATAACTATACCATATTTGTATGCTTATATTTATGTGATAGATATAGGATGCATACCAATATAATGCCAACTATGTATGATAAAACTTAATTAACTAAAACCCTCAAATAAATACTAAGGTATATAAGCCTTCCATTAATTTGAGGAGAACCAGAGTTCTTTATAGTATGGGTTATTGACCACAGTCAAGCTCACGTTATATCAAATATGTTCAAGTCTAATTAAATGGGTCATCTTAGCTAGCCCATTAGTTTGTTGACTAGAGTCAAGGCTAATGGTTCTAGAGGTAAGATTAGGGAATGCATATATGATATGCATGCATCAAGAGTTGATAACCTAATGATCCAATAGTTGTGAAGAGACACAATTGGTATAGAGATACCTACCTTTCAAGGGTATGGAGTTTGGCTTGTTGACCACAGTTAAGGTCAAATTACATATCAAGGATTGGATATTGGCCCACTAAAAAAACCATCGGGATTTTCTCGGATTAAATAGTAAGGGCTATTAATTCGCAATAAAATAGTGGGAGTAAATGGATTAATTAAAGACCTAATTAATGCATACATATATATGAACATACTCTCATATGTTTTCTTTTTCACATATAGGTTATCATCATGAGCACATCAAACATTAAGATACGATCAATCCTTGATAACAAACTGGTTGGCAACAACTATTCTGACTGGATCAGGCAAGTGAGAATTGTTCTCAGAGCTAAAAAGATCCATTATGTCTTGGATAAAGATCCACCACCACTTCCATCAGATGATGCCATTGATGAGATCAAAGGCACTTATCGTAAATACATGGAGGATAGTGAAGCAGTAGCATGTCTGATGCTAAGTGCTATATCTTTAGAGCTTTAGAAGCAACATGAGATGATGGATGCTAGAACCATCATTTTGCATCTAGAGGAGCTTTATTCTTCTCAGGCTAGAACTGAGCAATATGAGATTGCTCGAGCTCTATTTAGCTGCAAAAATGGTGGAAGGCACTTCAGCTGCTACTCATGCATTGAAGATGTATGGGTATATTGAGCATTTGAGTAGACTTGGCTATGTAATGGATAATGATCTATACATAGATTTAATCTTGTACTCGTTGGCTCCAAGTTATGCACCTTTCATGCTTAACTTCAACATGAACAAGATCCAAGTTACCATTCCTGAGTTACTCAACATGCTCAAAACAGCTGATGGATCCTTTAAGAAGGATCCAAAAAGTGTCATGGTTGTCACTTTTGCTAAAGGCAAGAAGCAGAAGAAGAAGAAGATAACCAAGGCGCAGCCAAAGAATGGTGGGATCTCTAATAAGAAGGTTGCCAAGAAAGAGAATCCCAAAGGAACTTGATTCCATTGTGAAAAGGATGGTCACTAGAAGCGTAACTGCAAGGCCTATCTAGATTCTCTAAAGGAGAAGAAGCATGCTGATGCTTCTACTTCAGGTATTCATATGATTGAAATTAATACTTATTCTATTGCTTCAAAACAATCTTGGGTATTAGATACCGGATGTGAATCTCACTTGTGTAATGATCTACAGGGGCTTAGAAGCTTTAGAAGAGTTAGAAAGGCAGAGATATGTTTGTAGTCAGCTACTGGACAGAACATCTCTACAACGGTTGTGGAGACTTACCATTTGCCTCTTCCAAGTGGATTAGTATTGGAATTAAATAATTGTTATTATGTTCAAGCTTTATCCAAGAGTATTATTTCTTTTTGTTATTTATTAAGTGATTATGACATTTCTTTAAAAGACAAGTGTTGTTACATTTTTAAGAACAATATATTTTATGCAAAAGCTATCATTGAGAACGGTATATTTGTTCTTGATTTAATTAAGAAAGTGCATAATGTGGATACCAAGAGAATGAAACATGATAATCTAAATACCTCATACTTATGGCATTGTCTTTTAGGCCATATAAATGAGAAATGCATGACCAAATTATACAAGTCGGGTGATTTGGAATCATTTGATTATGAATCATTTGATACATGCGAATCTTGTTTATTAGGAAAAATGACAAAAAGCCCCATTTATTGGTAAAGGAGAACGAGCTAAAATGGTTTTGGACATAATACATTCAGATGTATGTGGTCCAATGACTACACATGCCAGAGGAGGTTACTCCTACTTCATTACTTTCATAGATGATTATTCCAGGTATGGATACATCTATCTAATGAAACATAAATCAGAAGCATTTGAAAAGTTCAAAGAATTCAGAAATGAAGTAGAGAAACAACTTGGCAAAAGTATTAAAACACTTATATCAGATCAAGGTAGAGAATACTTAAGCCAAAAATTTCAAGATTATCTTAGAGATAATGGGATTTTATCTCAGTGGACTCCACCATATACACCACAATACAATGGTGTATCTAAAAGGAGAAATCGAACATTATTAGATATAGTTCGATCAATGATGAATCGAGCATGCTTGCCTAAGTCTTTTTGGGGATATGCACTAGAAATTGCTGTTTATGTGTTAAATAGAGTTCCTAGTCAATCGGTTGATGTTACTCCATATGAGATGTGGAATAACAAGAAACCCACGCTTTCTCATATGAAAGCATGGGGTTGTCCCACTTATGTGAAGAGGACAATATCAGACAAACTAGATGTTAAGTTTGACAAATGTTTATTTGTAGGATATCTAAAAGAAACCTTTAGATATTATTTCTATCATCCCCTAGAATAAAAGGTGTTTGTTTCAAGGCATGCTGTCTTCTTGGAAAGAGAATTTCTCCTATGAGAGGACAGTGGGAGTAAAATTTAACTTGGTGAAGTTCAAGACCCACAAATAGAAGTAGATCAACCCATTGAACCCGAGACTGAATTTCATTATGATGAGATTACAGTTGAACCTGATTATACACAAAATCCTAGAAGATCTACTAGGATACATTCTATCCTTGTGAGATATGAATTTCATGTTGATTCAGATAGAGGCATAACTGTAGTAGAGGACAATGAGCCTACAAGCTATCAAGAAGTTTTGAACAGTTTAGAACATGATTTATGGCTTAAGGCTATGCAGTCTGAAATGTACTCTATATATGAGAATAAAGTATGGACTTTAACTCAATCACCTGAAGGGATAAAACCCATAGGGTGCAAATGGGTCTTCAAAAAGAAGACCGACATGGAAGGTAATATAGTTACCTATAAAGCTCGCTTAGTAGCAAAAGGCTATCGTCAAAAAGAAGGTATTGACTATGATGGAACCTTTTCTACCGTAGCGATGCTTAAGTCTATAAGAATACTTTTAGCCATTGTAGCTCATTATGATTATGAGATTTGGCAAATGGATGTGAAGACAGCTTTCCTAAATGGAAATCTGACTGAGGATGTGTATATGACACAACCGAAAGGGTTCACATCAGGAAATGGCGAAAAGGTATGCAAGCTTTAAAGATCCATTTATGGATTGAAGCAAGCCTCTAGGAGCTAGAACATACGATTCAATGAGACAATCAAAGAGTTTGGTTTCTCACAGAATGAAGATGAACCTTGTGTGTATAAAAGGGTCAGTGGGAGTGCAATTGTCTTCCTGGTTCTATATGTGGATGACATATTGATCATGGGAAATGATATTTCTCTTCTCCAATCTGTTAAAATATGGTTATCCAAGCAATTCTCCATAAAAGACCTTGGAGAACCATCCTATATACTGGGAATAAGGATCTATAGAGATAGATCCAATAGGTTGCTAGGTCTTTCTCCAAGTATATATATAGATAAGGTATTATAGAGGTTCAATATGGATCTCTCTGAGAAAGGGTTTATACCCATGGTCATGGGAAACACCTTTCTAAGTCTATGTGTCCGTAGAAACTAGAGAATAGAGAGAGCATGAATAGAATACTATATGCATCGGCAATTAGATTTATCATGTATGCTATGTTATGTACACGTCCAGATGTAGCATTTGCTTTGAGTGTCACAAGCAGATTCTAATCCAATTTTAGAGAGGAACATTGGGTAGTTGTCAAGAATATCCTTAAGTACTTGAGAAGGACTAAGGATATATTCTTGATATCTGAAGAGGGCAGTTTGGAAGTAAATGGGTACACAGATGCCAGCTTTTAATCTGACAAAGATAATTGTAAATCACAGTCTGGTTATGTGTTCATAATGGGAGGAGGAGCAGTTAGTTGGAAGAGTTCCAAACAAGAAACAACTGCTGATTTCACGATAGAAGCTGAGTACATTGCTACTTCGGAAGTAGCCAAAGAAGTAGTCTGGATCAAAAAATTCAAATCTGAACTAGGAGTGGTGCCTAGTATTGTTGATCCGATTCCTTTATATTGTGACAACAATGGAGCCATTGTGCAAGCAAAGGAACCAAGGTCTCATTAACGATCCAAGCATGTTCTTAGACACTACCATCTTATAAGGAAAATAGTAGCCAGAAATGATGTGATAATAGAAAGGGTCCCTACAGATGATAATGTGGAAGATCCGTTCACTAAAGCACTTTCTCAGATGAAGCACGATCACCATATAAATAGCATGGGTTCGAGACATATGAGTGATTGGCTCTAGTGCAAGTGGGAGATTGTTAGAGAGTATGCCCTAGAGCCCATGTAAAAGGGATGAATTTCATATGTATGAATTTATATTCTTAATAAAAGGCATTATTTGTTTATTAATGCTATGTTTAAATACATGAGTTTGTAAATCTTAAATTAATAAATGAAGTCCTTGATATTATAAACACAGTGCAAAGACAATCATGAAAGTGTTGATGATATGAGGTGTCTATTGCATGCAAATGTGTTAATATCTAAATATCCCTAATCATAGAATTAACAAGATAGGATATTGTTGATTTAGACAGACTAACACATGTTATGCTTCTTGAATGGTTCAAGCAGTGGTTATCATAACTGTGATTATGGAAGATAATCATAGATAACATGTGGATGCTTGTTATAAGAACAAGTTCATTGGAGATCTTTAAAGAGAATCCTCACATGGATATTAAATCTATGTCAGTAAGGAATCTCTTCATAGTGGTTGTGCAAGTATCTTTAGACTTGAGATCACCAAAGTTATCTTAAGTAACAAGTGGTATATTTTGACTCCATAACTGATTACTTCCAACTGGGAGTGAACATTTTTAGGAGATTGGGTATATCATGAACTGCTTGAAGATAGTTGAGTGATTGACAAAGGATTCACCATCCCAGATTTAGTAAGGGAAGTTATCTCGCATGATTCTATAATTGCCTTGTTCAGAGAATCTCAGGCCAGAGTAATATACCAAGATGGATAGAGGTCCATGGAGGGCATTTTGGGAACAATGGTTAAATTAATAGAACATACATAATTAGATTTATATGAGTTGACAGAAATCCATACTCAGAATCTAATTGAGATAAGAGTGGTGAAAGGAGTAATTGCACGGTAAATGTTTCTATGGAAGGGTATAGTCAAACCACTTGACTTTCCTGACATTTGGGTAGTCATGATGCCTAGCTAGAGGCCAATCATGAATTGTATAATAGTGTATCAAGAATATCAATAGGGATTGATAAAATGATTTAAAGAAGTTTAAATCATGTGAGTTTTGAATGGAACTCACAATTACATATTATACTGCCAATATGGACAGGAACCCAATAGGTCACACACATTTAGAGAAAAGAATAAAATGATAAAATGACAAGGATAATAATATTTGATATTATTATGGAAATGGACAAGTGAATAAGAGAATAATTAATTAAAGAGTTTAACTAATTATGATTAAGTAAAATTGTTCGCGAAACTTTTGAGAAATATTATGTAAAATTGGACCTAATTGAAATAATATATTTTATAATTAATTATTATTAGACTATAAGTGTTATAGGGATGATATAATAATTAATAAATCCATTGGAGGATTTACAAAGGCCTAGAGAAGTGAAGTTGGCGTAGAAATCCTCCAGAAGAAGGGCCACACGCCAACTCCAAACAGAAGGCCTTAGAGGCCTATTTCTTGGACCAAAATAAATTAAATATGTTACATAAGTGTTATGGATCCTACATATTTAATTTGGTTTGATTTGAAATTCATTTGGGTAATTAAATCCAAGTATATGTACAAAGGACCTAGTTTGTGGGTTTTATGCAATCTTTTGTGAAAGGGCTTAAATTGGATTTAATTGAGCCCAAATAATTATAAATAATTCCAAAATCCCAATTAATAATTCTCTAGCAATTTTAAAGAGCTCAATCCTATTATGAAGTTGGATTTTTTAACCTAACTATAAAAATCCAAGAGATGTGGAATTAGGGTTAAGTGTGAACAATTAAGAAAAGCTTCTTCTCTCTTTTCTCTCAACCCTAGCTGCCACCTTCCTTAGCTAGCATCTAGGAATCCAAGATATGTGGAATTAGGGTTAAGTTTGAACAATTAAGAAAAGCTTCTTCTCTCTTTTCTCTCAACCCTAGCTGCCACCTTCCTTAGCTAGCATCTAGGAATTTTGGACAGCCCTTGTTCCTCCCAATTGTTGGTTCTTTCGATCCTTCTCTAGTGTGGACTACTCATTGGAGGTGTTCAATTTTGGACACTATGGTTTGCGACAACCCGGTGAAAGTAAAATCAATTGTTCAACAAAAATCGAAGGTGATTTTTCTTATTCTCATTAATATATATATTGTAAATTCATGGCAAGATCAGATATATTGGTTAAAAATTTTAAATTCCGCTTATGTATGAGATGCATGTAACCGATAATTCCTAACAGTATCACCTAGAATTTTAGTACAGTCACTAAAGCAAATGGAAAGGATAGAGATGCATGGTCTCTTATTGCTAATTAATATTCTCAACCTTTTAAGCCTGGGAAAGAAACTTGATGATATTGAAAAGGAGATTACATCAATACGGGCTAGGCTAACAATTGCCTTTGCTCTTTTCAAAGCAAAAAGTGTGAGCAAATTGATTGATAACCCTGAAAAGGTAATTTCTATTCTTTCAAGAGATGTGGTCCCTGTTCCTAATTTGTAGTCTGAGGTACCAATTGTTGAGAAGATCAAACCATGATTGGAGGAACTTCTTTAATAGGGTCCCCACTAGCTGCAAATAGTGAGAAGATGGTATATCAAGTCTTGCCCACCAGTTGGAATGATAAGGGATACTTGACTATGAAGGATGAATATACAAGTTTAAGGGGTGGTTATTATGATGATTAACAAGGGTATAAAATCTCAAAGTATGGTGATAGAGGTAGCAGTAGAGATGAAGGTAATAGTGCTACAAATATGTTAGTGATGAGAACCATTCCACAGTAGTGCCCAGATGTGGGAGAACTGCTATCATGGTTTTTTAAACATTTTATGCAGGAAGAAAAGTTATAGTCTTTGCCAATTAAGCTAGGCAAAACCTCAGGGAAACCAGGATATAGAGTAGACTGGTATTGTGTTTATCATCAACAAATTGGGCATAGAACAGATTATTGTCGCGCTTTAAAAAGGCATATCCAGGACATTGTTAATCTTGAACATATGAGACCAGAGAAAAAGAGAAAGGGATGAGTTGTGTTATACTATTGTCAGTTTTTGTGTTTGACTCAAGCTCTCCGGAATGGTATGTGCCTCGAGATATATATGGCATGTAAATTTCTAGACATCACCCACATGGTTATAATGAAAGCAGAATAGAGAACTACGAGATGTAAATATTATTAGCACAAATCTTAGAAGCACCATCTAGGGAAAGGGAGCTTGAGATGTTGGAGAAATTTTTGTAAGAGGAAGATGTAATATAAGCCACCTTTGTAATGATTAATAGATGCTTATATTTCTTTAATCATGTTAATAATATGAGCCTTTTTTTTATGTATGCAACATCTTATCTTATTGCATTATGTATGGCAATAATTATGGCAATTATATAAGACATTAATTTAATAAGCATTGCTCCATTTGATCTTAAGGAAAAATAACATCTTGATTGCATCCAATATGACTCTTGAAGTGAGAATAGCTTGAGAGAATAAAAAGAAAGGAAAAATGAAGAAAAAAAAAGAAAGATTCTTTGCCTGGACCTAAAGTAGCATGTCAAGAGTTAACAAAGACATTATGAGACAGGCTGCCCAAGCTTAACTAAACCATAGATCATTAAGCAGAAAATTTATAGACTTAAAGTAGAAGGCAAAAGATAAGTTAAAAATTCCAAATGTCAAACATCGAAGAAACTGATGGGAAACCAAAGCTATAGTACTTGGAGGTGTCAAAATTTTTTAAAAATGCCTTAAAAAAGAATCGAAGAATGATCTATGAGTTGTCGCCTTGCCTCATTATCTTAAGTGGAGTATGGTGCAAGAAATAGGTTGACAGGAATTAGTTAAGAAACAAAGAGAAGAAAAGGAAAAAAAAAACTTGTATAGAAGCTTGCACGGCCAAAATGAATGAAGAAATAAGACGGTAAGCAAAATTTCAAAAAGTAATCTTTTCTTCTTAACATATGGGGACGAGCACCACATAACCAATCAAGATTGAGCTTTAACTACTAAAGATTACTTCAAGATCTCAACTGTTAGAGTCAAAATGAGTAGACCAAGGCCTTCTGTAATTTAAAGGAGAACTCACCATTCTTGTCAAGTTCACAAAGAAGAAGAAGGTCTGGTTAATCCTCTGGAAAGTGGGTTAAGGGCCATTGTTTGGTAGCAACAACTCCAATCAAGTGCTTCAGGTTAAATGAACTAAAGTCAAACCCTTTGAACTAAGGATGCTATGGTTAGAAGGGGTAACCATTTCTCAATAGCAATGATTAGAAAGGATTTAATGAATCGAGCAAATTCGATAGAATGAAGAGGGTTCCATGGCAAAGATAAAAAAAAACAACAAAAAGAAGAGAAAATATAGCCCTGCAGGTTAAAAATAAAAAAAAAACCAATCTTGCTAAAATTGGGCACCTCGTTAGGGCAAAAGTCGAAAAAAGGCATCCTAGGCAGAAATTAGGGGTCAAAAGAAAATACTCCTTTGAGATTGATAACAGGAGTCGAATGCACACAAGATATCACCCCTTTGAGATTGAATGGAACATATTTTATTGCATTACATGTTTGAGTATGATTGCTGCTATTGCTATATGATGTATGCAAATAAGAGTGCATACATAAGCTATGCATGAACATATGATTAACATATAGAAAAAAACTTATTGCATACATAAGGGCATGTATCGAGTCTAAGTTCTCAAGTGAAAAAGGGCAACACCTTATCTAAAAAATACTTCTTCTAATGTTTTCATCATCCCCATCGAGGCACTATGTTAATGATTGTACACTACAAAGGAGAAATGCCTCTTAATGTCCGAAATTTTGTTCTTGATGACTATCGCAAATGGAATCCAACGCGGATCGATAGGGACAAAATGGTAACACTTGAACCAGATGAAGTAGAAATGCTCTTATGATGTTTCTAGGACTATAGGCACCTAGAGAAATAAGGGCTTATTAGTGAAGATAAGGTTCAATTAACCTCTCCTTTGGCAGTTGGCCCACAACTCAAGATGTAAAGGAAGTTTTTTTTGCAGTCTGATGATAATGCATATGTTCTCTAGTTTTGTTAGTTATATGAACTTGTTTCATATGATCCTATTTATCTGTATCATGCATGCCGATAATTATGATATAAGAAATTAGCTCAACAAACATTGCTCTCTTTAATTTCAAGAAAAAAAGACATTATGAGTGCATCTGTTAGGACTTGTGACATGACATTTTGGAAAAAATGAGTGATAAGATGGATGATAAAAATGAATGATTGAAAAATCTTTATCGGGAACTAGACACACTAAGAAGTGACAAAAATGGTCCCACTTGTTAACAAACTCATCAAGCTAGAGAGACAATGGGAAGCTGTCGCCCTTCATTTACCTAAAGCCTAGTTTAACTAAATTCCAAGCCTAACTTATCAAAATAGAAGCCCATACTTGTCTAAATAGTAAAACTGATCAATCCAAAACTTAAAAAAAACAAACAATAGGCAAAATTGGAAAAAAGTACCCTAGGCAAAGGTTAGGGAATGAAAGAATATGCTTAGCTATGAAAAACCATAAGGGTTGAATAGTAGTAGAAATTGAATGCACCGAAAATGTTGCTCTTTTCAAATTCAATAGAGCTTGTGTTTCTACATTAAATGTCCAAGTGTTAATTGTGGCTATCACTATATGATGTATGTAAATAGGCATAAATGCATAAGCTAAATATGAGCATATAATTAACCTATTAAAGAGAACCTATTGCATGCATAGAGACATATGCTGAAGTGGGCACATTCCAAGGCAGTAATGGCAACACTTTATGTGACAAGCATTTCTTCTATTGTTATTCTTATTGTGATATTTTCACCAAGAACACACTTTTCTAGGTGCTTTGGTGAATTGGATGGAATGTGTAGTCTAGTGAGAATGAGGTTCTCTTCGATGGAAGCACAATAGAGATAGATGGCCTACCTTTGGAGTAATAAGAAAGTTCAGAAAGACGACAAGATAAAAAAATACTAAAGAGGAAACACCTAAAGCAAGCTTGCCTAAAGCCCACTTAAAAAATATTTTTGAAGAGGATCTTTTCAGAAGGAGAGTAGCATTCCATGTGATGAATACTTTCTAAGGGCAGTTTAAATGTTGAGGCAGTAAGACCAGTACTCCATATACTTCGGTAAAGTCGAGGTTAATTGTTGTCTCATTTGATGATGAAAATCACCAAAGCCATTAACAATGGGGTTATACATAAAGTCTGTAGTTACTAGGTTTATGATGAATACTCCATCAGAAAGAAGCACCTACTGTCCTATGAGAGGTGTTTGAAAAGATTTAGCAACCAATTTGTCTTCTAGGTCTTATGCTCGAAGATGAGAAGTGGTCGACATGCGCTTTGACAACCTTAATTTCTATGTCAAACATTCCAGCAGGGGTGATTTTGAAGCCAAAATTAATAATGGGTTCAGATAGAATGTGTTTTGAAGCTGTGCAAGTGATGTGCATTCAGGCTATTGATAAAGAGCCATTATACCACAACATTTAGGCTTGTTCAGAAGAAACCAATCTCCTTAAAGGAAGCTTTTTTTTTTCTTTAAAAAAGACCAAGAAGGATCCATAAGCTCTTTGCCCATTTTATTAGCATGGATAGGGTTTTGGGGGGGGGGGTACACCAATGGCATACATTTGGGATACACAGATGAGAAAGAAGCCATGAAGGTTACGGAAGAAACTTGTGATGGTGTCTATATAGCTTATGTGAATGGCTTGGCACTTTATGCATTAGAAGATTCTT
Organism: Excoecaria agallocha; assembly: GCA_037975025.1. Taxonomy (NCBI): domain Eukaryota; kingdom Viridiplantae; phylum Streptophyta; class Magnoliopsida; order Malpighiales; family Euphorbiaceae; genus Excoecaria; species Excoecaria agallocha. The sequence continues at coordinate 1,628,866 of CM075820.1, read as the reverse complement.
TTAGATTCCCACAGATATAGACTTTTCTAATCCAAGACGTAAATGTTATAGGGTAGTACGCCCAACAGTGTTAGATGGTCTAGAATTTTATGTTGACGTCCTAGGATATGTAAAGTCGAATCCTTTAAGCAATCAGGCCCCTAGAAATGGCTAGGTTTACTGAAGTACAATTGCGTATTAAGACATGGATTCTTTTGTTATGCCTAATTCTAAGCCAGCAAAAGAAGAAGAAAGAAAAGGAAAAAGAAGGAAGATACTCGATGCCATGAGTTTTCCTTTGACTAAAATAGTAAGAAAAGCACAAAAAGAGGTCCTCTAAAAGGTGTCGACCTTTGAGATTTGGGCTGATAGGTCACCATGTGTATTTTGGGGTTGTAAAGCAAGCACTAGTACTTCAACTTAAACCCTCCTTAGCATATGAAGCAGGAACAAAATTGTCAGTAAAAGTTGAACTTCAGTTCTTGATGGGGATTAGAAACTTTCAGGATAAGACTCAGAGATAGATGAAATATTACACATTCCAGCCAAGTTGCTCTAATCAACTGCAGGGCTATTCATTTGCACATTATGCCTAAATGAGATAGTAAAATTACACTCCTTAAGTCTCGATATGCCGAACCCTATAGGTATCTCTCTCCAAAGAAGATGATAGCCTGATACAATGCAGTTGATAGGAGGGTACCTTTAAAGGGCAAGGATTTCTCACTGTGAATTATGCTTCTTCAAGTTGTAATCTAAAATCTGGTCTTGTACAGACTATATAGGAATAGACATCCAAGCTGCCCATCTAGTGGTAAATAGAAATTTTAGCCATGGACATAGCCTATTGTGAATGCTTTTGATCATGCCAAGCAGATGATAGCCATCGGTTAAGTTCTTCAGGATCAATGGCAAATGTCAGGTAGGATAGATCAACATAAAAATGCCGTCATAAAGATGGTCATGTTAGTGAAGGGTTATCCAAAACATAGATCTTTTAAGAAGAAGGAACTGGTTTAGGAAACCAGTCTGGCCATCGCTGATGGAAGTTCAAGTTGCTTCCCTTAGAGGGTTTTACACACAGCTTGAGACACAAGCTAGAGTTCTAGGAGTAGAAAATCTATTCTTAGTTACCATAGACCCTTCAGGTAGGGGGCACGACTTCTGAGTAAAAGTATAAGATTACAAGATCAGCATAACACAACATTCAATGAATGAATGCATTACAGTTTGTGGGGGAAATGAACTTTCTTTTGTCAAAAGTGCAGCAATGATTGATTATCTAGCTTGAGAATAATAAGAGAATTCAAATAAAAGTCAAAGTAGAAAAAACTAAGGGAGATAACCAGAGAACGCTTGCCTGAAGACTAGGAGGTCTGAAGAAGACAAACATGAACCATCAGCCAACTTGCATCCAAGATAAATTCCTATAACCACCTATGGTATAGCTCATACATCTCATGCATACATTCTTGCATTTATTCATTGCATGAATACATTCTTGCATTTCTACATTTTCACATGCAATCTTACATTTCATGCATTCCTACATTCCTGTATGCATTTTTGCATTTCTACATGCAGTCTTGCATTTTTTCATGCATTCTTGCATTCCCACATGCATTCTTTTGACACCAGTGTTCTGATGTACATAACTTCTCACATGTGTATACACACACATACATTCCCCTTTACACGCATTTTGTAATTGTTTCATATACAATTTTTTACATGTGTTAGTGCACATAATCCATTTGCACATACTTTACACATAATTCGTTGCATTTTTCTCGCATGTATAACTTCTTGTGTGCATCTCTTATATGATTTTTCGCATGTTGCTTCACGCATAATTCTTTATACACACACAATTTTTTTGTATATATCTATATACATAACCTTGTAGGTAAATAGAAAGTAAGCTCCATTATCTTTGCCTCAATGATTCATCCGGCTTTCCATGTGCGGCAACTTGGAGGTTCGAAGATTATTGTCTCCTTGATACACTCAAAATGATTTCTGCAGCATAGTCCTTTCTTTTAAATACAAGGAGTATTCTTATTAAAATAGTTTGGTTTAAGTTTAATTCATTTTACCAAGTTATGTCCAAAGTTTTGACATAATTGCTTCTTATTAATTTACTTTCAATTTGAAATTTTACTTCAACCAAGTAATTCTCAGTTGTGAATGGGTTTGATATCAATTTTAGAAATATGTTCTTCATTCAAATATAAACTGAATAGGAGGTAGGTATATTTTATTTTGATACACTGAATTGCATAAAAGGCTTACCTATACCATGTAATTTTCAAAATTTGAGCACTTTGGGCCTATTTTAAAAATAAAAAAATTTGTTTACAATTAAGGGGACTGAGTAAAACTCATTAAGAGCACTAAAACCTTTTTGATTACCCATCAAACGACCTTAGGATAAGACATGACCTAGAAAATGATTTAAGTAGCCCTTCTTGGTATAGCTCTCTAAATGAGTTTTCCTATCTTAATGTCATAGTCGCTTGCTAGCCTATTAAGCCTTTATTTCGAGCATCTTGAATGCATGCTTATTTTATTGTTACACATATTGAAATGACCCCTCAACCTAAATTGGTTTTAACTTCCCCTTAAGAAGATGACCATTGTGATAAAAAATCGATTTCATATTTTGAGAATAGGGAAGATTAGTTTATACCAATCTCGATATAAATCTTGTTCATAAAGAATTGAGGTTATTTGATGAAATGAACATGCAAAAGAAAAAAGAAGGAAAAAAAAGAAATGAAAAGGAAAAAAATAAGAAAAAAGAAATGAAGAAAAGAAAGAAGAGGGAAATAGAAAACTCTCACAAACAAGACCTCAATAAAGACCACAATAAAGGAAAAAGGGAGACCTTGAGTTAATACCCCTCGAATAGCTTTAATAAATAAAAAATCATTAAGGCCAAATGTAAGAGGGATTTGATTAATTAGAAATCACCAAAATCAAATCCAAGAGTCCTTTGATGATAGCCAAATGGGTAGAGATTAATCCTTTTGCCAATCAAGATAGCATAGTGGTCATTTTTCTCTAGTGACCTGACCTTTCTTTGATAGCCATTTACCCAAGCCTAATGTTACAACTAATGTAAGACTTTTTGTTTTTGGGTTTGGTCTCATCCAACCTAGTGGAGATGACCTTTTAGTAAGGTTTGGTATGCAAGAAGAGGCATATGGTGTTTCTTGAGCTTCAAGCTGGAAGCCATTAATGCATTTATGCATTTGAGTTAAATCTCATCCTTAACATTGCATTCAAAATTTGCTTTCCAAAAATCAAAAATTCCATTTTGACCTTTAGCATACATATATAGAAATTGCTTTTTATACATTATGCTCATTTTTTAGTTTGGTGGACCTTGGTATTCACATACTTACTCTCCTATTCTTTTATTGGAAATGACCCCTTAATTTGTCTTATTGAGATTAAACTAGTTCAAAATGTGTTCCATTCAACTTATTCAAGGATGAGTAAAATTTCAATTTAAAGTATTTGATGAGTCGTAATTACTTTAAATTTTAGATGCTTCTTGGCAGGTCACTCTTTGCACACATCACACATGTGGCACTCGTCGTACACAACTCACATATGTATTTGTGCGTACACACATGAATTTCGCACATATCCTGTACTTATATAATTTCTTGCACTTACTCACGTGAGTAATTTCTTGCAAGGAAATGAGAAAGCATTCTGTATGCCAAAGTTGGTCATAAAGCAGTGGACATTTAAACATGGAAAAAGCTCCCATAGGAGAGATTAATCTAATTTAAATGAAAGAAGTAACCTATGAAGCGAGGTTATCTATGCATACCATGCCTAGGGGCATTTATCAAAAGATGGCTATCCTGCTCAAAGATAGGTCTCCATAAGGGGAATCACACAAATCCATAAAAGGTAAGAACCTTATTCAATTGTAACAAGCACACTAACATCTAACCTTTTTACAGGTACCAAAGTCCTCTTAAGAAGTAGTAAGTCCTTACAAGTAAAAAATCCTCTTACAAGGCATTTAACCTATCATCAATCCTAATTCTGCATGCTGATAAGCTGGCACTAATTAGATAGTCTCGAGAAGACTTGACATGCCGACAAGCTGGCATCAACCAATTATCTTTCTTGATTTTGCATGTCGACAAGTTGGCACTAATTAGATAGATACAAATAACTCGTCTTGATTCTACATGCTGATAAGTTGGCGCTAATCAGACAGTCAACAAAGGATTAAAATGTCGACAAGCTGACGGTAATTTCCAAACTAAGGGTTAAAAAATTGACAAGTTGATGGTAACTACCTAAACCAATCAAGGTTTAAAACACCAACAAGTTGATGGTAACTACCAATTAATCAAGGGTTAAAACATCGACAAGCTGTCAGTAATTACCTAACTAAGGGTTAAAAAATCAACAAGCTGATGTTAACTATCCGACCAAGGGTTAAAATATTGACAAGCTAATGGTAACTACCCCAACCGATCAAGAATTAAAATGTCGGCAAGCTGACGGTAACTACTTAATTAACCAAGGGTTAAAACATTGACAAGCCGATGGTAATTACCCAACCGAGAGTTAAAACATTGACAAGCTAATGGTAACTAACCAACTAGAGACTTATTGCCTTGAGTGATACATGTTCAATGCAATCAAAAGCTCACCATCTTAAGTATGCATCTTCTATCCTTTACCTTGAACTTTGGCTAACTAGGTACTAGTGCACTAGCCTCCCCAAAGTTATGGGAAATTGTAGACATTGGGTCCTGAGGTGGCTCCTAATCAGAGTTCCCTAATGAGGAAGCAATTTCTCATAAATAGACAAGGAACGAAAGTGCTAGGCTTTCTCCTGGATTTTATATTTTTAAAATGCTTTTTAAGCTCTCATACGGGTTTTAAATGTTTAAAAATTCTTTTTGGGTGTTTTTTCCTCTTTTCCCTTTGTTAGTGAGGTCAAAACAGGTTTCAGGGGTTAAAAAGTCAATGGTAAAAGTCAAAGTCAAAGGTCGTGACTCGTTCGTGAGTTAGTCCCTTGACTCATGAGTCAAGGCCATGACTCACCTCCTGGCAATCATTCTTACATTTTTTAGCACAAAAATAGGGGAAAAAAGAGGTTGAAAAAATCCTCTTGATCTTATTTAAGCATTTAATTTTCTCAGGGATATTTAACCAAAGATAACAAATTTTTTAAGGGGGTCTCTTCTCTTTCTCTTTCTCTTTCTCTCTCTCTCTCTCAACCAACACACGCACACTTTGTTTCTTAAAAAACCAAGTTACAAAGGAAGCAAAAATAGGAAGAGAGCTAAGAGCACTAGTTTCTCTTTTTCTTTGATGGAACCAACACTGAAGGCAATATTCTTAAGCCCCAAAATCAATTAAATTAGATGTTAGATTCAATTTACAGTAAGTATTCAAGTTATTCTAGTAAATATTTGAAGGAGTTTGGGATACGTCTATGACTCACAAGATGAGAAATTGGCCCCGATATAAATGAGAATATATCAGAATAGGAAATAATATATATGTAATTATTTCCATATTGGAGTTTCCCTTAATTAAAAATAATTGGTGGTTATTAATATGGATAGTTACCTAATTTAATTTAGGTAACTGACATATTAATGATAGATATTATTTCATTTACTTAATTTGTGTAACTACCAATTTAATTCACACTAATTAAGGTAATTTAATCTTACCTTAATTGGAGCCTTATATAAAGGCTAAAATTCAGCATTATGAGAATGTAAGAAAAATCTCCATACCAAAATTCTATCGAATTGCTTCCGCACATTTTTCTCTCTTTTCGTTGGGGTTTTTAGTTCGTGGCATTAAAGCTTTCATCCCGAAGTTTGCGTGGCATGGGTGAGAACTAGATCAGTGATGTAAAAAAACGAGCAATCTCCATATTTGTGAATCTACGCTTCAAGAGATATTTATTCGTACTTCTCATGATATGTTATGGCATATTTATTTCATTGGTATCAGAGCCAGGTTTTTTACATTTCGATGTTTTTATTTTTTTTGGGATCTGTATTTTTTGAGAAAATTCAGACATGATTATAGGCTGTTTGGTATACATATTGAATCTTTTCTATATGTGTATTATTTTTTAATTTTGGTATGTATATATTTTTTTTTGTGTTTTTAGACATAAAAAGTAATAATTTAAAAGTCCATAATTAAAATTTTAAGTGGGAATTTTTTATTTATGACCATAACATTGGACTCAGTGACCCCAAAAACTCCCGTAGAAAAAATTCGATGGCCTAAAACCACTGGAAAGGTGGCGTATGGCTTGTACATGCCACCAGTGTTGGGTGCGTCCTCAGCATGCCCCAAGCCCACGAGAGCTGAGTGAAATGTCACTCAGCCACATGGACCAATAGGGGAGTGAAATGTGGCTTTATGGTGAAGCACCACGTGTCAGCTGGCATGGCAATGGGGGGGTGGGTCCACTTGGTGCAACTGGACCAACCAAAAGTTGACATATGGCATTGTGTGGTAGCCTGTGGCATTGACACATGGTAAAGGTCCTTCCACGTGGCTTGTACCATGCCACTTGGTGTCCACATGGTAGCTTGTAGTGCTGACATATGGTGTATGATTCCTAACACGTGGCTTGATGGGTCATGCTAGATGGGCCAATGACTGGCTGCCACGTGGTAGACTGTAGTCATGCCATATGTCAATTTGTCAGTCTAGTGGTTGCTTTGTGGACCAATGAGTGACTGCCACATGTCAGCTGGTCACACCATGTGGCCAGACGTGGCCTAGTGGGGTCACACCATGTGGCACTGTGCCACAGCTGGAATGTGGCTTATCTGTCGCATGTGGGGCGCGTAAGGGCCACTCTCATTAGCGCGTGTGGGTGCATGAGACCTCTTTTGGCCACCATTTTTGACCCAATTTTTCGTAATTCTGCTTTTCATAATTTTTCTATTTTTTGTGATTTTAAAAAAAATTTTGTGTAATAGAATTATTTTTTGTAAATTATTTTATTGAAAAATTTATGAAAATTTAAAGAAAATGTATTTTTTACCTTCTTTAATTTTCAAATTTATTTGAAAATTAATTATGTGGATTTTGTAAGGACCCAATCATAACCCTAACCAAATTATAGTAAAGTAACGAGAATTATGGTTAATTAAGCAAATATTGAATTATTTTGCATTACGTTAAAACCCATGATGGGGATTTAATTGAACCCTTAGTCTCACTAGACTGTGTATAGTATGAGTAGGGTATCGTTCCAAAGGGAACGGGGTAAATTTTATATTGACGTAACAACAAGTAAATGGATAGGTAACAATTTCAATTAAAATCATGCAATTAATGTAAATACTAAACTACTTAAAATATATTAAGTTAATTTTGGATAATAGATTACTTAAAAGATGGGATGAACATACATTATAGCCAAATAAAACAAGTTCATCTTTGAATTAATTAACAATTGTATGAATGATATGAATGGAGAATTTAGCCAAGATTCTTTAAAGCAATTCTCATTGTCAATAAAGAAGTTCTTACTTAGAGTCTATAAGCATTCTCATGTCATTATAGAGATAAATAAAAACCATTAAGTTCTATGCCAATTCTTTAACCCCTTAAAGTGAATTCCTTATCTCTAAGTGAATTCAATGCTTCAAGTAAATTCATTTAACTTTCCATCAAAGAATTCCAACTCTCATTGTGAATTAAATGACTAACATACTTAATATGGTGATCAAGCATACTAAGCAAATCAAAGCACTTAAACAAACTTAAATCATACTTCATACATAAATAAAATAAACATTCAATAGACAAAGATAAGTAGATGAATAACAACTTAAATTAAATAGTTATAATGTATCAAAAGAACTTAGCCATAAACAAAATTACAATAAAGATGAAATAAGAGACAAGAAAACATCACTTCCCATGGTTTACTTTCTATTTTGACCTTCTGATAAATCTCTTATTCCTTTGGCTTTGCTCTTTTGTCATCCTTTGAAAACTAAGTAAAAGAAAAATCCAAAACAACTAAAAATGTTCTTAAGTAAACAGTCAAAGGAATTCTTTAATTTTTTTCATCTCTTTTTTCCTCTAGATTTTTTCTCCCATCTATATAGGGCTTGACTCTACAAATATGTCCCTTGATAAGTCATGGAAGGTTGCTCTGAAAGGACATAATGTTTGGCTGAAAATTCGGGTGCAACAGTTATGACATTTGAGAAATAGTTTTCTTGTCCGACTCGTGAACACCCTCATGAGTCGTGATCTTCAGCTATTCTTCTGGACTCGTGATTTCTTACTTTAGTCGTGATTTGTGTTGCTCTCCTTACTGAGTTGTGACTACCTTCACAACTCATGAACTACTGCTGGAACTCATGAATGGCTTGCTCTTTCTTCTTCACTCCTTCTCCACTCGTGAGGCTCTTCACTGGTCACACAAAACTATCGAAGTCTTGAACCACTTCACTAGTGATCTTTTTCTTCAAAATTTCACCATCTTCTTCCTTTTCTTCACACTTCACCAATTTTAACCTAAAAACAAACATAAACACATAAATTGGACATAAACACATAACAATACATATAATATTACATACTTAACTACATAAATAAGAGAAAAACACACATAAAAAGATAGACATTTTACATGACATCAACCTATTAGGGGTATTTTGGTAATTTCAGCATGTATGTAAATTGAGTATGGTTAAAATTAAGACTAAAGAGGGATATAGTTGAAGTAAATTAGAAGTTTGGGTGTTAATGTTAAAAGAGATAAGTTGATAGGGTCAAATTGAATAAGGGCAATTTTGGAAATTCACACAATGAGATATTTACCTCACTTTCTCACTCAATAGCTTCTTGGAGAAGGAAAACAAAGGGAATTTGAGATTGAGGGGATCGATATTTTTGGGAGAGACAACTCTCTCTCTCTCTTTCTCTCTCTACTGGTTACGGGTTGGAGAATGGAGCTAGGGTTTGTGAGTGAAGATTAAAGGTAATGTCTTCAATTAAAGATCTCTTCTTCATTTATGAATTTTGGTTATAAGGGATTACAAGATCCTGTTGTTATCCCTATGTGTGAGGAAAGGAGAGAAGTTGATAGATCAAGGATAGGAGAAGGAAGAAAGAGCTAGATCAGTGGACTTCCTAAGGAAATAATGCTGGTATTTGAGGTATGGGAACTTTATGTAGATAGTTACTTTATGATTTCCTTCCAATGTTCTTATATTTGTTCCCTTAGTAGAAATTAAGGGTTAAATTGTAGAGATTTAGACGAATTTATAATGAATTAAAACTAAGTGCTTAAGATGAGACCTGAGATTTGTGTTTTAAGCTGAAAATTGAGGTTTTATCCATGGCTGTCGAAGTCCCTTGTGTGGCCACGTGACTTGTTCCTCTTCCCTTTGCATGGCCATGCATACCCATGCTTTCTTATTTCTTCAGTGCATGGCCGTGCCTTTTGTTGTTCCTTCCTTGCGTGGCCATGTGCCTTCTTTTGGTTGCCTATGCGTGGCCATGTGATTTTCTATGGATTCCTATGCGTGGCCGGGTGTTCCCTTTGGTTCTCTATGCATGGCTACGTGATGGCTTGAGTTTTTCCTCGTGTGGCCGCGCCTTGCCTTTGCCTTTCATCTTTGTGTGGCCACGTGCATGGTTTACCTTTCCTTCTGTTTGGCCACGCGTTTAGCCTCTGTTCTCCTTGAGTGGCCGTGTATGCCTACACCTCCTTCTTTGGCATGGCCACTCACATGTTTTCTTTTAATGGTTCTATTACACACTCTAAGCTATAAATTCCTTATGAATCATGAATTCCGTATTACAAAATATAATTGGAGAGAATTAAATGGACCATAAGTAATGTACATGATGATGGAATATGACATGGTATGAATGTGATGATAGCACAACGAAAAAACAAAAATTTTTATCATACATACCATACAATTCCAAAGCAAGAAACGAAACATGCAATTTTAGGGTTGTACAACTTACAACTTTTGATGCCTTTTAAATATTGAATTTGGTGATGGCCAGCAACTAAGATGACTTTATTCGCCTTAGATCTCGATCACCGATGCCAAGGAACAACCTTTTACGCCACTCCCTCTATTCTCACACACACAATTGTACCGTCGGCTTAAAATCGAGATTGCTAGCTCTCTTTTAAGGTATTGTGTAATGGCTATAGTTTGAAGGGGTAATCCCTTCACTTCTCTCATGCTCTCTAACATGAATTAATGCATACCCAATCATACCCGTACTTATCACTCTGTTATGAGCACGTTAAGTGTATGTCGAAGTACACAATAATTCATAAAGAGTTTCATAGAGATTTCAGGTCTAAGAACTCTGATACAAAACTTGCATATGGGAAACACTTATGACTTATACCATGTAGTGTTCTCATGAGCAGATCGTATCCAGATACCATGTTCTTTAACATGTATCTATGATCTCTGATTGACACTCTTGTCCTAATGATCCGTAAGACAGAACTCATAATATCAGAGAGAGCATACTAGTCTTAATTCATTGTTATTCCCATAACAATGACTGACTAGGGAGATTTAGAATGATGTCTCATTTGTTTCAAGGTCTTACAACCATGTGCCTCACACATGATAACTTAACCTGAAACAACACTCTTGGATAGTTTTATCAATTGATATGCATAGGAATACAAAGGATAAAACAAATGCCTCCTTTTATTAACTAAATGTTTTATTACAATGTATTGGGGCTAGGGCTTACACCAACAATGTCCCACTAGCACTAAACCCAATTGGGCATAGCCTTAATACCGAATGCTCTCAAATGAGCTTCGTGCAGATTTGGATGCAACTATTTCGTCAAAGGATATGCTACATTGTCTTCACTTGCTATCTTGCTAACCTTGACGTCGCCACGATCAATGATTTCTCTGATCACGTGGTACCTCCTGAGTATGTGTTTGGATTTCTGGTGTGACCGGGGCTCCTTAGCTTGTGCGATGGCCCCGTTGTTGTCACATAAAATTTCTAATGGGTCTAGGATGTTTGGGACCACTCCTAATCCAGAAATAAAATTTCTAATCCAAACAACTTCCTTTGCAGCCTCACTCGCTGCAATATACTTAGATTGTGTAGTTGAGTCGGCAACGGTCTCTTGCTGCGAGCTTCTTTAGCTAACAGCACCACCGTTCAAAACATAAACAAACCCAAATTGCGATCTTGTATACTGAGTGCTGGTCTGAAAAGCAGCATCGGCATAACCTTGTATGACGAGCTCTTTTCGACCACCATACACCAATAAGTGATCTTTAGTCCTTCGCAGGTACTTTAGAATCCCTTTTACAGCAGACCAATGCTTCTCACCAGGGTCTTGCTAAAACCTACTGGTTATACTCAGTGCATGAGCAACATCCAACCTAGTACATAACATAGCGTACATGATAGATCCAATAGCAGATGCATATAGGATTCTACTCATATTGTCCCTTTCCTCGTTGGATTTAGGGCACTGTTCTTTAGTCAAAGGAACTCCCAAAGCCAAAGGTATGTACCCTTTCCTTGAGTCTCCCATACTAAAATGCTTTAGTACTTTGTCTATGTACTTTTCTTGACTTAGTCCAAAAAGCCGATTCGATCTATCTCTATAGATTCGAATACCAAGTATTGTCTCGGCCTCACCTAAGTCTTTCATTGAGAAACATTTTCCCAACCATTGCTTAACCTTTTGCAATGTTGGAATGTCATCCCCAATGAGAAGGATGTCGTCCACATATAGGACCAGAAATACTACTATGCTCCCACTAACCTTCTTGTACACACAAGACTCATCTTCTTGTCCAATGGGTTCTTGTTCCACACCTTGTTGTGAACTTGACCCCATTTCCAACTTATCCTCTACAAGAGTTTGTGGCACTCGAATTTCTTCAAGTTCTATTTTACTCCCACTGTCTTTCTTGAGAAGGAACTCCTTTCCAAGAAAACAGCCTTGCGAGCAACAAATATTTTTTGTTCTCGGCTTGTGAGTAAAAGTAGTATCCCTTTGTTTCTTTAGGATAACCCACAAACAAGCAGACACTGGATTTGGACTCTAGTTTGTCAGATGTTAATTTCTTAACATGTGCTTCACGGCCCCAAATCCTGAGAAAAGACATATTGGGTTCTTTCCCAGTCCATACCTCGTATGGTGTCTTCTCAACTGCTTTAGTTGGAGTACGGTTCAATAGAAACGCAACAGTTTCTAATGCATAACCCCAAAAAGAGATAGGAAGATTAGCTTGACTCATCATAGATTGAACCATGTCCAACAGAGTTCGATTTCTCCTTTCGGACACACCATTCCATTGTGGTGTTCCAGGAGGAGTGAGTTGTGAAATAATACCACACTCTTTTAGATGATTGTCAAACTCTTGGCTTAAGTATTCGTCACCTCGATCTGATCAAATGATTTTTATACTTTTGCCAAGTTGGTTTTCTACTTCGTTCTTAAACTCTTTGAATTTCTCAAAAGTTTCAGACTTGTACTTCATTAGATAGACATAGCCATATCTACTGAAGTCATCTTTGAATGTCACGAAGTAGCTAAAACCACCTCTAGCCTATGTACTTAAAGGTCCACATACATCGGTATGTATTAGTTCCAATAAGTTATTAGTCCTCTCACCTTTCTTGTTAAAAGGACTCTTTGTCATTTTTCCATGCAAACATGGCTCGCATGTGTCATAAGACTCTAAGTCAAATGACCCAAGCACTCCAGTTTTGTGGAGTCTTGAAATACATTTTTCGTTTGCATGTCCTAAACGACAATGCCAGAAGTAAGTAGGGTTCAATTCGTTTGATTTAACCCTCTTTGTATTAATGTTGTATATGGACTCTTTGTTTTGTAAATCAAGGATATAAAGGCCATTTTGCAACATGGCATTGCCATAAGAAATGCCTTGGTGACGAATATGAGCATTGCCATTTTTAATAACAAAATCAAATTCATCATTATCCAAACATGAAATTGAAATAATGTTTCTGCTCATAGCAGGCACATAATAACAATTATTCAAAACAATACAAATTCCGGAAGGTAAAGTGAGGTGATAGTCGCCTATCTCCATGGCAGCAACTCGTGCTCCATTCCCCACACGGAGGTCCACTTCATTCTTCCCAAGTAACCGCCTATTTCTTAGCCCCTGCACATTTGAACAAATGTGAGAACCACAATCGGTATCCAATACCCAAGTGGTAGAAATAGAAAGGTTAATTTCAACAACAAAAATGCTAGAACTGGACTCCTTGGCTCCATTCTTCTTTTGTTCTTCCTTGAAGAGAGCGCAATTCTTCCTTCAATGCCCTATCTTGTTGCAATGGAAGCAAGTGCTCTCACTCTCTTTGAGTTTTGGCGCCTTGGGCTTGGATTGGGCCTGAGGTGCACTCCCAACTGACTTGGGTTTTCCCTTTCCCTTTCCCTTAGCGGGTCCCTTCTTAATTCCCTTTTGAACCATTAGTACGGGATTGGTCTTTCGAATGTTCTCTTCAGCATTCTTAAGCATCCCATGAAGCTCAGTGACTGACTTGTTCATTGCATGCATGTTATAATTCATCACAAATGGATCATAAGCAGCAGGCAATGATCCTAAGATCAAGTCAGTGGCCAATTCTTTTGGCACTAGTACCTCAAGCTTTTCAAAAGTATCAAGATACCCTTTCATCTTGAGTACATGGGTACTAACAGGAGTACCCTCAGCCATCTTGCAAGAAATTAAGGCCTTTGTTGTCACGAACCTCTCGTGACGAGCTTGCTTTTGGAACATCTCCTTGAGGTGCACCATGATCGCATAAGCCTTTTGGTCCATAAATTGCTTTTGCAATTCAGGCACCATAGTGGCTAGCATCAAACAGGTCACATCATTAGAGTCACTTTTCTTGGTCTCAAAAGTTTCCTTTTGAACCACAGAAGCGTTCCTAGCAGGTTCCTCAGGTAAGGGTGCATCTAAAACATATGACTTCTTCTCTTGCTTAAGAACTATTCTTAAGTTTCGAGACCAGTCTATGAAATTGGTGCCATTTAATTTGTCCTTTTCAAGGACCGATCGCAATGAGAAATTTTTGTTTGAAGATGCCATTTTCAATCTACAATAAAATTTAGCAAGATTAAATGAGGTCTTATTATAATCCCACAAACCAAATTAATATCCCTTTAAATAATTCACGTTAGTGATTTGATGTGGGCTAAGATCCACTTTTCACAACAATCTTATTAGTCAAGCTGAGCTTGTACACCTAACAAGTGAAGTTACTTAGGTAGGAAAACTCCAATCATGTCTCGTACATGACTCTTGGATCAAATGGGCTAACATCTTAAGATGTTATAGCACAAACCTATTTATTAGTTGCCTAGGTTCGGGTATCCCTTTCCATGTTAAGTCCAACCTACATTCACAACCCATGCCTCACAAAGATAATTGGGCGCATCTAGGACTCCTAGTCTACATGACCGATGATCGATGCCTTGACATGTTTCGAATTAGGAAGGCAACTTTGTGACTTACTATTTTAGGGATTCATTTTATTACGGCTTACATGGCATATGCTTTGTCATCCATACATAGCATGCATATATAAATAATTGCATAAAGTAAAGCGTGACAAACATGGGCCCAAAAACCTACAACTAAGATTCTATACTATTACATAAGAATCTTCGAGTTGGGCTTCTCCACTCCGATGGGCTTCGTCTTGATTTACAAAGTCTTCAAGTATATTCTATTCTAAGAAATAAATGAAACTTTTACAATAAAATATAATGGCTCGCAGGCCATATTTAATTACAAAAACCCAGGGCCCATGAATGCACCATGCATATCCATTCATCATACCAAACTAGCAAATAAATATACATAACATTCATGGATAAAACAAACTCCAATTTTATTTAATTTAGCCAAGCCCATTAATGGAAATTGTGTACTTGAACCTTTAAGAGATGACCCCATGATGGGCCTGGGCCGAAGCCCAATGGACTGAATCCTCTTATTGAATAAGTTTTCTTAAAAGCCCAAAACACAAACTAGTTAGATTTGTGCCATAAGTCAACTCTAGTATAATTTCCAATTTTGCCATTTTTAATTTTATGTCATCAAGCCCATAAACATTAAAAATACATATGATATGTACCAACATGAATTAAAACACAAAATCATGAAGAACATATATACATGGTACACGGCATGCATATAAAACAAACAAACAACAAAACTAGTTGTTTGATGCTTATGTGATGCCACAAAAATGCACAAATACTTAAAACAATTTTATGAGTCATTTAATAAATTAAATAAGGTCATAAATATTGATTTAATATTCTGTACCATTTTAATCTAAATGTGTTTTTACCATTTTAATCAAAACAAAACAAACAATGTTGATTAAACATGTAACAAACACAAACTAGACATAGTTTTAAGTGATTTTAAAATTAATCAATTAAATTGTCATGGACCAGAATTAAAACCAAATTTAAAACATGTCCGGACCTGATATTTAATCTTTAAAAATCACTTACAAACATTCCAAAAATGTTTTTACATTTAATAGTTAAAAACTAGTTGTAAAACTTACAATTAACATGCCAAATGCACCTAGTTTTAATATTAACATGTACCATCAGGTATAAATAATTAAATCCGACCATTACCATCCCTAATAACATCTTAGGACAGTATATTAACATGTCATATTAATTATAATATCTATCTTATCAATTAAAATCATTTTTACACCAAAACAATGCAAAAAACTCAAAACAGAAAATTTCAGATTTTCATGTTTTCATAATGACGATTTTAATTAATTTTTTCATGCATCTAAAGCACTAAAATAAGCATTTTTAGGCTCTGATACCACTGATGGAATATGACATGGTATGAATGTGATGATAGCACAATGGAAAAACAAAATTTTTTATCATACATACCATACAATTCCAAAGCAAGAAACGAAACATGCAATTTTAGGGTTGTAGAACTTACAACTTTTGATGCCTTTTAAATATTGAATTTGGTGATGGCCAGAAACTAAGATGACTTTATCTACCTTAGATCTCAATCACCAATGCCAAGGAACAGCCTTTTACGCCACTCCCTCTATTCTCACACTCACAATTGCACCGTCGGCTTAAAATCGAGATTGCTAGCTCTCTTTTAAGGTATTGTGTAATGGCTATAGTTTGAAGCCACAAAATTTGATTTTGTACTTATCTTAGGTTGCCTTTACTAACCAAGAACACAAGATAATTAGGAACAATCCTTTCACCTTGTGAAAATTGGACCAAAAATTAAGAGAGAGAGATGGATGTAATTCACGCCAAAATGCAAAATGGTGATTTGCTTTTGTTTTCACGCCAAAAGCAAATTGGTGGCTTGCTTTTGTTTTCACGCCAAAAGCAAAAAAAAATCTCTTTAGGGTTTTATTTCCTTTAATATATATCCCTTTATTTTCTTAAGTGATTAAGCTAAAATATACCACCTTAAGATAATTAATTTTAGCCTTTATCACTTATTTAAAATAAGAAATATATATTGATTAAAACACCTTAAGATAATACATTTAATCCAAGATAATCCTTTTTGATTTAATCTAAGATAAATGTAAGACATATTAATCAAATAAATCACTTAATAAAAGAATTAATCATGTGCCGAAATTCCATTGATATTATCTTGGAATTTTGGCCACACCATCCAATTATCAAGTGAATTAATTTAATTAAAATCCTTTAAGCTTTAATACTCAATTAATTAAATTAACACAAGATAATTAATTAATTGAAATTAAACCTTGTGGGCTGAATTTCTCTCTCTCATGGACCAAAGCCCAATAGCAATTTTATAACCCATTACACACATTAATTTGAATTTAATTAAAAGCCCAAATTAATGCTCAATACTTTAATTAAATATTTTAAGCCCAATGCTTTGTGTACGATCCTATAGGTCCATTTAATGTTGGCAATGAATTAATAAATTAATTCAAAGGCTATATATATTCTTTAGCAAGATATTATAGCATTCCAAATTAAATGAAAATGCATATGGCATTTAGTCACCTAATGCAATTTTGCACAGTCCCTTACCCATAAATATCAGAATTAATATAAGGCATGAAACTAGTCATCCTTATAAATATTAATTCCTTTCTTGATATTCCAGTGACACTGAACTCTCAGATAAATAATGATTATTCATTATTTCATCTTGGTATGGCCATACACTTCTCAGTTCACTGATCAAGTGGCCGATGATATTTTTCTCTCTTATTGAGAGGGGTAATCCCTTCACTTCTCTCATGCTCTCTAACATGAATTAATGCATACCCAATCATACCCGTACTTGTCACTCTGTTACGAGCACGTTAGGTGTATGTCAAAGTACACAGTAATTCATAAAGAGTTTTATAGAGATTTCAGGTCTAAGAACTTCGATACAAAACTTGCATATGAGAAACACTTATGACTTATACCATGTAGTGTTCTCATGAGCGGATCGTATCCAGATACCATGTTCTTTAACATGTATCTATGATCTCTGATTGACACTCTTGTCCTAATGATCCGTAAGACAGAACTCATAATATCAGAGAGAGCATACTAGTCTTAATTCATTGTTATTCCCATAACAATGACTGACTAGGGATATTTAGAATGATGTCTCATTTGTGTCAAGGTCTTACAACCATGTGCCTCACACATGATAACTTAAACCAAAACAACACTCTTGGATAGTTTTATCAATTGATATGCACAGGAATACAAAGGATAAAACAAATGCCTCATTTTATTAACTAAGTGTTTTAGTACAATGTATTGGGGCTAGGGCTTACACTAACACATGAAGTTTATGTTAATTAAAGTGGTGGTTAATAAGCCATAAGAGTTTTTAACAAAATAATTGAATGGGGAAGTCTTTCCAAGGCATTATAAAGGACATAGGTAAACGTTAATCTCATATTTGATTACTTTCACTACTTGTGAGACATAGAATACATGTATATAATGTATTGAATAAAATGAATGTGCGATGACTGAATTGAGTATAATGATGTAAAGAGAAATGGTATTGAGGAACCACTCAGGTACATTATTCTTTATAGAATATGTTTTTCGTGGGGAGTCATGTGCACATGGGTTATATGACTATATGTATGATTTCATTCTCATGAACTATCATCGGGTATTACCAAGTCAACCTTGAAATGCAAAGGTTATTGTTACTTCATGATCTTATATTCAATGACGTGTATTACATTAGGTTCCTAAAACATTGTTTTGATCTAGTATTGCATAATACTCAGTTACCATTATGCTAAAGCATTCTAGTGTAAGATATAAGTTATCCATTGGCTATGCAAGTATATAAACATGTGATATGCATTCTTGAATATCAGGGCTTTAAGCCAGTATTGCTATGTAAATGAATGATATGTGTTCATTTATGGAAAATGATTTAAGAAAATGTTATATTAAATAAGGAAGAATATGATGAATTCAAGACATTCTTAAAGTGATAAAGCCTGCAGGTCTTAGTTCAGTTGTGGATTAGATAGGCATGCCTAGAGGGATTCAGCAGCTGCCATAGTTGACCCTGTTTGGGTCTTATCCCTTATGGAACTATTGTTCGACCCTATTTGGGTCTATTGTTTGTTCCTTGTTGGAACCATTGCCGACCCTGTTTGAGTCTATTACTTTGTTCCTTTATGGAACCATAGTTCGGCCCTTTGGGTCCATCGTTTGATACCTTCGGTATCCATTGTTCCCGTTATCCACCCTTTGAACTAGCACTTAGGCAAGCTATTAAAAGTTAACAAATTCAGTAATGTACTACTAAATAAGGATATATATATATATAGCGATTGCTTCACCTATGTAATGTGAACATGATAAATGGCTTACTATATTGCTTGATTGAATTCCTTTTTGGCTAGAATGATATAAATGAAATGCAGTTCTCTACTCTTCATTATATAACTATGATTGCATGACATATGTGAAGTATTGATGCCTAAAATAACTCTTATTCATGATGTATGATATATATATGCTCCCTTATGTTTTGATTGAACATTAAAGGTATCTCATACATAATAAATGTGATTAAATACTTACGATGAAAACTTTACTATCGATTACTGAGATCTGGATGATTGTAAGAATAATACTCATGTTTAAGATTGCAGATTCAATTGGCATAATAAGGGTGAGATCGTTTAATATTGTAGACTTATATATTTCCCTAATTTGAAGGGTTTAATGATTTTATGATATTTTATTAGAGTTTATTCTTGGAGTTGGGTTCCCCACTAAGCTTTATAGCTTAGCACGGGTTTGTTATCCGTGTAGGTACTAATTAAGCTCTAGTGGATTGATAACTAGTGGCTAGTCAGCCTTTGAAGAGAAGATCTGACTAAGTGCAGTTGCTTAAGGATTTCATTATGTATTTTCTTTGGCATTATGTTAGGCCTTTTAATTATAAGTTGGTTCAAGTTATTGTGGCATGTAATAATTATGGTCTGTACTGTTTATTTTTATCCTTGCCTTATCTTTTCTGGGTTATGAAGTTGATGATTGATGTTCATACATGGTTAGTGGAATTAGGGTGTTACAAATTTTGTCCTTATATTTGATTGAAATGAGCTTCAATCATTCTTTGTTTGTGTGTGAGTGTACTAACAATTTTTTATTCTATAATATGTAACATATATGACGATGATAAGGATGCCTATAGTTTCACATAATCCTCAAGGTGTTGCCCTGGCCAATGCACGTATGCATGAGGTCCGTAGCATGAGGTTTCATAAGAAGGCCAGAATTGATGATATTGATGCTATTGTGCATCATATGCTCAGAATGCATAGGAAGATGCAATACTATATTTGGGTTGGTGGCTTTGATAGGGGTTGGATACAAGACTGTATTTGGGTTGGTGGCTTGGATAGGGGGTGGAATCATAAGCTGCTTTATGATGTCATGTGTGAATCATTTAGCTACCATATGGAACTCTAACTTATTTTTTGAGTGCTGGAGTGAAAATTATAAAGATTATATTATCCAATTTTTATATAAGGTAGTGAAACGAGGAGTGTTCTAGAGCAACATTATGTTTGAGATGATGCTCAGGAGTGGGCGTATAGTGAATCACCCATGATTTCATGATTACACATAAGGCGTGCCCTTACAATTAATGCATATGATTAGGATGACAGTTCTAGTGACTAAGATAGTGTTAGGTCTATAAAGATCCTAATTTTATTGATATAAGTGTCATGATACTATCTTTATTTGTGCGGAATTTTATATTAAGAGTTATGTTTCCTAATTTTGTTTTGATATGAGACATTTGTGTCTTATTTTTTGGATTTATTAGATTTTATAATAAATGAGTTTATTTTATTTTGGATATTATAATGGCTTATAATTTTTATGATGAATGTGTTTATTTTAATATTATTTGTCATGCGATCTTTTATGAGTAGAATAGTTGCTTGATTATTAAGTTAAGGCTTAATTTTCTATATCACATAATATCCACAATTAACTTAGAGAACTTAACTTCCAATAAATCAAATTTACTATGCATGAAATTATTAATATGTAAGGTTAGACATTAGAACCTAGAGGGTAAATGGATACTTCTAGTAACCTTTTTGATTTTGAGCCTAATAGATAACCTTATTAGATTTTAGATTCAGATGCATAGTAAATAACATGTATTGCCATATTCTTCTTAATAAGTGCAACATATGTTCTATTTTGATTAGAGGATCTAAATGACATCCAAATCAATAGTCACTGAATTGAACAAAGATATGAAATTGAATGATGTGCTTGAGGAGCAAAAGGCTCTAAAAACTTAAATTTCAATTATGACTGAACTTGAGGCTGGGTGATTCTGCTCAACATAAGTAGGACCAAAATGCCTATGCAACATGGAAAAAGAAGAACTCCATTGCTCGGATCATCCTCCTAAGTGTGATGAAAGATGATATCACCATGCAATTCTGCTTATATCGAAATGCAATGGATCTATGGGTCGCATTGCAGGAGAAGTTTGGAGGAGTGTCTCTAATTAGACTTCGATCTTTAACGATCAAATTCAATACTTATCAGAAAAGGCTTGATCATTCAATACAAAAATATCTCTGAGAAATGGAGAATATGATTTGTGAGCTTAGTGATGCAGGTCATAAGTTGACTGATGAGCAATAGGTTCAGGCTGTCATCTGATCTTTGCCAAGGAGTTGGGAGTACATGAAAATGCAATTGACTCACATGGATAACATTAAGACATTTAAAGATGTCGCTAGACATTTGGAGTTAGAAGAGGACCGTTTAGCATTGATCAAGGTCAATGCTGAAGTGCATATGGTACACTCCAATTATGGTAAGAAAAAGTCAAAATAGAACAAAAATAGGAGCTTCCATGGAAAAGGCAAAAAAATGGCTCAAGAGCCTAAAAAGCAGAAAGTTAAGCAGAAATGAAAGGGGTCCAAATGCTAAAGGAAAGTGAACATTTCTAGGGTGAAGTGTTTCAACTGCCAGCAGAAAGGTCACTATGCAAAAGATTTCACTGTGCCCAAACAGGCACACTATTCTGACTCAAGAGTGAGTAAAATTTATGTATCAAGTTCTGTATTTTTAACTGAACTTCATCCTTTCTGGGTGGTTGATTTAGGAGCAAAGGTCCATGTGACAATGGATCGAGATGCCTTTGTTAAGTTCTGACGAATAACTATTGACGCAAAGTGGATTTATGTAGGCCACAATGCCAAAGTGGCAGTTTAAGGAATTGGCACATGCAAACTAGTCTTACATGAAGGCTGAACCCTGCTCCTACATAACATGTTTTATGCTTCTGATATTTGTAGAAACATAGTTTTTGTTTTAACTTTAATGAAACTTGGGTTTGTTATGCTTTTTAAGAATGATAAAGTTAATGGCTGGTGTCTAGCAAGTGTACTAGATTGACTAGTAATATAGAAAAATAAGATTAAGACCCCAAATATTTATCCAAGGGAAACTATGAATCAATAGACTAAAAAAATAGTAACTTAGCAACTAAAAAAACAAGTAATGCAGAGATTTAAATAGAGAGTTCTAAACAAAGCAAGTAATGTAAGTTGGTAAAAATCAATATTAAAGACAACTTTTGCTAAAGGACTATCCACCTCAACCAATATTGTAGTAACTCATGCTAAAAGGAATACAAGGTGGATTATGAAAAACCAGTGATAAAAGGCTAAATAGCTTATTCAGACTATCAATCTATATATTAACTTCTTGTTCAGAATGATTAATACATAGCATAAAAATATGGTTTTGAGCTCTTAGACCTTCATTAAACTCTTTTCAAGTAAACTTAACTCTAATATATTCATATTTCATCTATTCTCAATTTTAGTTCGTCTACATGAACACACAATTACACCTGACTTAGAATACAATCATGCATACATATTGAAGAACCAAATTGAGAGCATGCATATCACAAATTATATATAAATCAGATACTAACTATTAATCAAATAAGTTAACAGTTGATCTTAACACAATCATTAGATATGAAGTTGTATGATGTGAGTTGATTTATGTATATTTTATGAATGTTTATGTCTAGTAAATGTTTAGTTTAGCTAGGTTTTTATGTGAAACATGGTGTTTTTATGTGTTTTGTGTTGTAAGTGTGTGTAGGGAGAAAAGGGACTAGAGCTAAAGAAAAGAGGAAGAATCAAGCAAAATGAAGAAGTTCTTATCACGAGCACAGGAGAAGAGTCGCGAGCGTGACACAATAAGGCTTGAAAGAATGAGGTCAATGTAAGGAGAAAAAGTAAGAACAAATAGTGTGTGCTCTATCACGAGTGTAACATCTTCACTGAGCGCGACAAGAAGGGCAACTTTGGTGGTCTTTTTTGAAGAGGCACTTGAAGATTCATGACTTTCTAGCAAGGGTTGCCTATTTTTGGACACACATTTCTAAAGGACACAAATGTTGGAATCCAAAGATATAAATTGACACAAGAAAGTAGTTAAGGAGGGAGATAGAAATTAAAAGACAAGAACAATTAGTCTATTTTTACATTTTTACTTAGTATTTTAGAGAAGAAGACAATCAAGAAGAAGATTATCTACTTGAAGAGTGGAAAAGGGTTGAGAGATTTCTTTTACTATCTCCTATCATTTGCTTCTTCTTGTAAATAGAAACTTATATGTTCTTTGTGAACTTGAACAATGTTATCTATGTTTTCTATGTTCTTAGTAATATACATGATCTTAATTGTAGAATTCTTTGTTAGTACTTTATGGGTGATTATTAGAAGTGAGAATATGATTGAGAGATGTATTCTTTCTTTTAACTAATAAAATTCGTTTATTGAAATATTGCATGAGAGATCAGGATATTGAGATAATTACTATAGGTTGGTTTTTAATCTTAAATAAGTGTGTGTATTAACTAACCATTAATGAGAGTTAAGAAGTTAGAAATATATATGCATGTTTTAAGAACAACTAATTCAGTTTGAGAGAATGAATTAGGACACTAATCCAACTTGGTTTGCAATTTAAGATTGATTTAGGTAAAAAGAACAAGTTCAAGTTTAATTTATAACTTAAAGTATAAATCCCTAATTGTCTTCTTTGATTAAAAATAAAATAGGTTTAATTAGTATATTTTGATTTAGTATAGATTTTAGTTAATTTAATAACCTAACTTATGAACGTTGTAAACAAGAAAAAGGATTAAGTAATAGTGCATGACCACTCATCCTTTTCCTCGTGGGAATGATATCTTAAGTACTATAATCGGTGAACCATGCGCTTGCGAATTTAGCACTAACATTGCACAAAACTAAAAATAATCAACTTATATTAAATGAAGCACAACTGAATCACTACAATAAGAGTTAAGAATTCAAGTATCCTTTAGCAAAAAGTACAAGAACTACTCACACTTCATCTTGAAATTGAATAAAATAAGTTAGAGAAAATGATACAAAACACTTAGAATTTTCACTACTCTTGAGACTTTTACAGAGACTTCAATTGTAGTTTCTAACCTTAAATGCAAAACAAAGTAAACTAAAGTGTTGATTGGTAAAAACTACTCCCTTTCAACTGATGCTCCTTGCTGCTTTTATAGCCTCAAATTGCAAGAATATTGACTGCTGAAGACTTCCCAAACTAGGAAGAGTTAGAGTCCAATTCAGTTTCCATGACTAAGCTCGGTAGAGTAACATTTCACTCGACTGAGTGAAGCTCCTTTGTCCTTGATCTTTCTGAGTCACTCGGTAGAGTGAGTATGTCACTCCACTAAGTGGTGCTTTCCATGCCTTTTTTTCCCTTTTGTCTCACTTGGCAGAGTGAGTCTTTGCTCCATCGGTTGATTGCTCTCTGGATTGATCAACACAACTCTTCCTTTTCCTCTTTAGACCACTCAATAGAGTGAGGGATTCATTCCATTGAGTGACTAGCCTCTGGACTGCGTGATGAATTTTTTCTTTAAAAAAAAGCCTTCAATTGCTAAATTTACACTTTAGCCCTTGTAAATTCTTCTTTTTTTTTTTCAAATAAGGACCTAAAAATAACAAATTAACCAATTAAGCTCATAAAGTATTATTTAAGAAATTTAAAAACTAATTAACCAAATCACTCCAAAATTATCATGCTAAACATATTAAAACACATTAAAAATATAATATAATTCATATTTATCAAATACCACACATTTAGTCTTTGCTCGCCCTTGAGCAAATCAGAAAAAACCAAATTCTCAAAATGATCAAACTTCAACCAAGAATTTTGCATTTCAAAACTAAGCTTAGCAATTGATAAGAGCACTTAACAAGATTATAACTAGACTAAATTCAAACAAGACAATATGAGTTAGTTTCCATGTGTGTGTGCAAGACCAAAACATTTTTACGCATTTTTAAAATCAAAACACAAATGCAAATTCATAGTCAAGCTTAGAATGAATGTACACCTAAGTGTACCAATGGTTTTGCACTTTAAACTTTAGAACACCATAAGCCTTTCCTTTAGCATCGGAACACGAAGGTTATCTCCGCTAAACAACTCA
>CM075820.1:1569585-1603558 GCA_037975025.1 Excoecaria agallocha | reverse complement strand
CTTAATGTGTTTTTGCCATTTTAATCAAAACAAAACAAACAATGTCGATTAAACATGCAACAAACACAAACTAGTCATAGTTTTAAGTGATTTTAAAATTAATCAATTAAATTGTCATGGACCAAAATTTAAAAAAAAAATTAAAATGTGTCCAGACCTGATATTAATCTTTAAAAATCACTTACAAACATGACAAAATTGTTTTTACATTTAATTTTGAAAACTAGTTGTTAAATAAATACTTATCATGTCAACTAGCACCTAGTTTCAAGATTAACATGTACCATCAGGTATTTATAATTAAATCCGACCATGAACAGCTATAAGAACATCTTAGGACAGTATATTAACATGTCATAATAATTATAATACCTATCTAATCATTTAAAATTGTTTTTACACCAAAACAATGTAAAAAATTCAAAACAGAAAATTTCAGCATTGCATGTTTTTAAACGAACGATTTTTAATCAAGATTTCATGAATCCAAAGCACTAAAATAAGCATGAAAATCTCTAATACCACTGAAGGAATATATCACATGGCATCTATATGAAGATCACACAGCAGAAAAATAAAAATATAGATCATTCATGCCACACAATAAACGACATAGAATTGAAACATGCAATTTTAGGATTTTGAAACTTACAATCTTAGATGCACTTTAAATCTTGATTTTAATGATGACCAGCAAATTAGATAAAATTATATGCTTCAGGTCTTGATCACCAATGCCAAAGAAACAACTTTTACGCCACTCCTCTCCATGTTCACACACACAATTACAATGAAGGCTTAAAATTTAGAGTGCTAGCTCTATGTGTAAATAATTGGCAATGGTAATGGATTGAAGCTACAAGATCTAATATTTTTCTTCCTTTAGGTTGCTATTGCTGCCCAAGAACACAAGAGAACAAGAAAGAATCCTTTCCCCTTGTGTATTTCGGCCAAAAGTGTGAGAGAGAGAAAATCACGCCTAGGGTTTTATTTCTTTAGTTCACAAATATATATCATTTGTTTTGGTAAGTGTTAATTCTGAAATTTACTACCTAAAGATAGCAAATTCAGCCTCCATCACTTCTTAAAATCAAGTGACATATATTAATTGAAACTCTTTTAAATTTTAAATTCAAATTAATTTGAAATAAACATAAGATATTTAATCAAAACCATCACTTAATTAAGATATATACATGTGTCAAAATTCACATTGAATTTGTCTTTTAATTTCGGCCAATCTCTCTCCTATTTGAGAATTTTATTTTGATTCAAATGCTATTAGGCTTTAATACTCAATTAACTTAATTAATCCAAGATAATTAATTAATTAAAATTAATCCTTGTAGGCCGAATTTATCTCTCTCTTGGACCAAAGGTCTAATAGCAATTTTAATACCCATTACATACATTAATTTTACTTTAATTAAAAGCCCAAATTAATGCCCCATTCTTTAATTAAATATTTTAAGCCCCATGCTTTATGTGCGATCCTATATGTCTATTTAATATTGGCAATGAATTAATAAATTAATCCAAAGGCTATATATATTCTCTAGCAAGATATTATAGCATTCCAAATTAAATGAAAATGCAAATGGCATTTAGTGACCTAATGCAATTTTGCATAGTCCCTTACCCATAAATATCAGAATTAATATAAGGCATGAAACTAGTCATCCTTATATATTATAATTCCTTTCATGATATTCCAGTGACACTGAACTCTGAGATAAATAATGATTACTCATTATTTCATCTCGGTATGGGCATACACTTCTCAGTTTACTTATCAAGTGGCCGATGATATTTTCTCTCTTATTAAGAGGGGTAATCCCTTTGCTTCTCTCATGCTCTCTAAAATGAATCAATGTATACCCAAGCATATCCATACTTGTCATTCTATTACGAGCACAAAGAGTTTCATAGAGATTTTAGGTCTAAGAACTCCGATGCAAAACTTGCATATGAGAAACACTTATGACTTGTACCATATAGTGTTCTCATGAACGGATCGAATCCAGATACCATGTTCTAAACATGTGTCTATGATCTCTGATTGACACTCTTATCCTTATGATCCATAAGATAAAACTCATCTTATCAGAGAGAGCATACTAGTCTTAATTCATTTGTTATTCCCATAACAATGACTGACTAGAGATATTTAGAATGAAGTCTCATTTGTTTCAAGGTCTTACAACCATGTTCCTCACACATGATAACTTAAACTGAAACAACATTCTTGGATAGTTCTATCAATTGATATGCACAAGAATACAATAGATGAAATAAATTCCTCATTTATTAAATTAAATGCTTTATAACAATGTATTGGGGCTAAGGCTTACACTAACAATATTTAATATGAATTTTCCTAATTATTGTGCAAAAATCAATTTTTTACTATGCTATTACAGACAATTAAATGGAAAGCATTAAATATATTAATACAAGCCTAAAAATAATAAGGAAATCCTACGCTAACCTGCTTCGGTTCTCCAATTCAACCCAAGACAGTAACACGCATATTAAAATATGGCATGAAAAATAATAAAAGTTAATAATGAATTAAATACAATAATTAAATATATAAAATGAATTGATAAATTATATGAACATAATATATTTGAAATAAAAGTATTTATGATAATATTAATCATAATAATTATAAATATTATCATTAAAAATGAGAATCAAAAATATGATTTGAATTAAATAAATTAAATATTGCACAAATATGAAAATAAGCTATTTGAAAATCAAATTGACAGTACCAATTAATTGGAGTAATTAAATAAACATAAATAAGATAACTTCGATAAAATAACCAATAATTAAAACATATTATAAATTAGAGAAAAGGATAAATTAGTAGAGTCAATTTGTTCTTTAAATTAATTAATTAAGTTAATTAACAAATGCAAATATAAAATATAATATTAATAAAATTATTAATATTAAAAGCATATTGTCAACTTAATATTGATAAAATAAACAAAATTATAAAAAAATATGATAACAATTAATAAGCAAATCGTAGGTAAAATAAAGAATTAAAGGATTAAATGATAAAAAAACAAACAAATGAATAAATTAAAAACATTTGGCCAAGGAACAGTGTCATAAGGCACAAAATACTAAAGGACAAAAACAAGCAAGGACGTGAAGTGTGTGAGTGATGGAAGGAGGTGGCATGACAGAGACGTTTAGCGACAGGAGTTTTTGACTATTGCCATAAACTCCTATCACTAACAATCCATAGCAGCAACAAAATGAATTTAAAGGGAAACCTTTTAGCGTTCAAGAAAACCAAGCGTCACTAAAAAACCTTTTAGCAACAAGAAAACTCTTTTTTTCTACAGAAATAAATAAATAAACATAAAATTAATAAAATAAAAAAATTATATATAAATATAATATTATCAAAACATATTAAAAATTAGACAAAAAACAAAATAATAAATATACTAAATCAATTAACAAAGTAACAAAACAATAAATTTAACTAATATATTAAACAAAGAATTAGCAAATAAATAAAAAATTTAATTCGTAAATAATTTGATATGTTAAACTAATTAACAAGCAATAAATTAGCAAATTAATATAATGAAACAATTAATTTCTTAAGCTAATATTATAAATTCATACACAAAATTAGCTAACAAATTAAAATATTTTACAATTAATTAACAATTAATTACAAATAAAAGAAAATAACAAAATATTAAAGTAGATCTACAAAATTAACAAATAAAAATTTGAAAAAAGGATTATTTAAATAATTAATTAAAAACTAAAAATTAAATATACGGGTTTTGGGGCTTCAGAATATTTCATTTAGTGTCAGTTTTGTCAAAGGATAGGGATTTAGTGCTCTATGGCTTTTTTCCAATATTTTATGATTTTTTGCAAGTTTTTTTTTAATTTAAAATTCTTATTTTCCATGGAAGAGAGGAGAGAGAAGAGGAAGAAGATGAAGATGAAGGGAGAAAGCTTCTTTAAAAAGCTCAAAACCACCTAAAATGGGATAAGTATTAACTTAGATTTTTCCCCCTTTTTTCGCTATTTTCAGGTGTAAAATACACTTTAGGAGTGAGTCATGGGCTCCACTCACTGACCATTGACTTTTGTTCTCTTTTTTTAGCTAACTAATCTCTAATCCAAAATGTTTTGCTATTTTTAGGCTCGAAGATGCCATTTTTTTTCGACAAGGTGTCTTCCAGACATATGTTCCTATATATCTTAGATTTCTAATAAATAAAAAATTACTCAATTTAGATTTTTAAATTGGATTTTTTGTCAAAATACTAATGACTGATCTTAGAAAATCTTCAGAGACAGAATTGATATTTTGACTTTGAAAAATTACTAAGAACAATGGGTTTAGAATTAGTCATACTTTCTTAATGAAAGTTGCTCCAAAATGAGTCTAGTTTGTTTTAAAATTGGATTCATCTCAATAGGAGCTCTACGGATAGAGCTATGCCACATTACTATAGATTGATCTAGGTGGAGGGACAGATTCAGGTCATTTATGTTCGAGCCTAATTTTAAGAATCTTAAAGACTGAACTGGGTTTATGTTTTTCATTAAAATTTTATATATATTTATTAAGATTCAAATGGCTCTAGAATCATCTAATTATGAGGTTTGTAGACTAAGATAAAGCCATAACATTCTATAGTAGATCTTCTAGGATTTCATGTATAATTAGGTTCAACTATAATCTCATTATTATGAAATTCAGTATCGGGTTCAATTGGTTGATCTACTTCTACTTGTGGGTCTTGAACTTCACCAAGTTCAATTTTACTCCCATTGTCCTCTCGTAGGAGAAATGCTCTTTCTAAGAAGACAACATGCCTTGAAACAAACACCTATTGTTCTAAGGGATGATAGAAATAATATCCAAATGGTTCTTTTGGATATCCCACAAATAAACATTTGTCAGACTTAATATCTAATTTGTCTGACATTGTCCTCTTCACATAAGCAAGACAACCCCATACTTTCATATGAAAAAGTGTGGGCTTCTTGTTATTCCATATCTCATATGGAGTAACATCAACCGATTTACTAGGAACTCTGTTTAACACATAAACAACAGTTTCTAGTGCATATCCCCAAAAGAACTTAGGCAAGTCTGCTCGGCTCATCATGGATTGAACCATATCTAATAATGTTTGATTTCTCCTTTTAGATACATCATTATGTTATGGTGTATATGGTGGAGTCCATTGAGATAAAATCCCATTATCGCTAAGATAATCTTAAAATTCTTGACTTAAGTACTCTCTATATCGATCTGATATAAGTGTCTTAATACCCTTGCCAAGTTGCTTCTCTACTTCATTTCTGAATTCTTTGAACTTTTCAAATGCTTCTGATTTATATTTCATTAGATAGATATAATCAAACTTGGAATAATCATCTATGAAAGTAATGAAGTAGGAGTTACCTCCTCTAGCATGTGTAGTCATTGGACCACATACATCTGAATGTATTAAGTCCAAAACTATTTTAGCTCATTCACCTTTACTAATAAAGGGAGTTTTTGTCATTTTTCCTAATAAACAAGACTCATATGTATCAAATGATTCATAATCAAATGATCCCAAATCACCTTACTTGTGTAATTTGGTCATGCGTTTCTCATTTATATGGCTTAAACGACAATGCCATAAATATGAGGTATTTAGATTATCTTGTTTCATTCTCTTGGTATCCATATTATGCACTTCTTTAATTAAATTAAGAACAAATATACCATTCTCAATGATAGCTTTAGCATAAAACATATTGTTCTTAAAAATGTAACAACATTTGTCTTTTAAAGAAATGTCATAATCATTCAATAAACAACTGAAAGAAATAATACTTTTGGATAAAACTGGAACATAATAACAATTATTTAATTCCAGTATTAATCCAATTGGAAGAGGCAAATGGTAAGTCCCTACAACTGTTGTAGAGATGTTTTATCCAGTAGCTGATTGTAGACATATTTTTACCTTTCCAACTCTTCTACTGCTTTTAAGCCTTTGTAGATCATTACATAATTGAGATCCACATCCGATATTTAATACCCAAGATTGTTTTGAAGAAATATAATAAGTATTTATTTCAATCATATGAATACCTGAAGTAGAAGCATCAACTTGCTCCTTCTCCTTGAGAGAATCTAGATAGGCCTTGTAGTTACGCTTCCAATGACCATATTTTCCACAATGGAAGCAAGTTCCTTTGGGATTCTCTTTCTTGGCAACCTTCTTCTTGGAAACCCCACCATTCTTTGGCTGCGCCTTGGTCATCATCTTCTTCTTCTTCTGCTT
The DNA here is from genome assembly GCA_037975025.1 of Excoecaria agallocha. Classification (NCBI taxonomy): domain Eukaryota; kingdom Viridiplantae; phylum Streptophyta; class Magnoliopsida; order Malpighiales; family Euphorbiaceae; genus Excoecaria; species Excoecaria agallocha. Next base: position 1,597,220 of record CM075820.1, on the reverse strand, counting down.
ATTGCCTTAAGTAGAAGTGACAACCATGACACCTTTTAAATCCTTCTTGAAGGATCCATCAGCTGTTTTGAGCATGTTGATTAACTCAGGAATGGTTACTTAGATCTTGTTCATGTTGAAGTTAAGCACGAAAGGTGCATAGCTTAAAGCCAATGAATACAAGATTAAATCTATGTATAGATCATTATCCATTACATAGCCAAGTCTACTTAAATGCTCAATATACCCATACATCTTTATTGCATGAGTAGCAGCCGAAGTGCCTTCCTCCATTTTGCAGCTAAATAAAGCTCGAACAATCTCATATTGCTCAATTCTAGCGTGAGAAGAATAAAGCTCCCCTAAATGTAAAATGATGGTTCTAGCATCCATCATCTTATATTCTTTCTGAAGCTCTAAGGACATAGCACCCAGCATCAGACATGCCGTTGGTTCACTATCCTCCATGTATTTTTGACAAGTGCCATTGATCTCATCAATGGCATTCACTATCCTCCATGTATTTTTGACAAGTGCCATTGATCTCATCAATGGCATCATCTAATGGAAGTGGTGGTGGATCTTTATCCAAGACATAATGGATCTTTTAAGCTCTTAGAACAATTCTCACTTGTCTAATCTAGTCATAATAGTTGCTTCCAACTAGCTTGTTATCCAAGATTGATCGTATGTTAATGTTCGATGTGCTCATGATGATGACCTAGATGTGAAAAGAAAACATATGAGAGTATGTTCATATATATGTATGCATTAATTAGGTCTTTAATTAATCCATTTACTCCTACTATTTTATTGTGAATTAATAGCCCTCACTATATAATCAAGAAAACCCGATGGTTTTCTTAGTGGGCCAACATCCAATCCTTGATATATAATTTGACATTGACTGTGGTCAACAAGCCAAACTCCATACCTTGAAAGGTAGGTATCTCTATACCAATTGCGTCTCTACACAACTATTGGATCATTAGGTTATCAACTTTTGATACATGCATATCATATATGCATTTCCTAATCTTGCCTCTAGAACCATTAGCCTTGACTGTGGTCAACAAGCTAATGGGCTAGCTAAGATGACCCATTTAATTAGATTCAAACATATTTGATATAATGTGAGCTTGACTGTGGTCAACAACCCACACTATAAAGAACTCTGGTTCTCCTTCAATTAATGGAAGGCTTATATACCTTATTATTTGTTTGAGGGATTTTAGTTAATTAAGTCTCATCATACATGGCTAGCATACATTGGTATGCATCCTATATCTAATCACATAAATATAAGCATACAAATATGGTATAATTATGGACTTTACTACATTGATTTCCCCGAGCCAAAAGGGAAATCAAAAGGTCATACCTAGGTAATATGCATGATTCAAACAAGTAAAAATAATTATATTATCTTCATCTTGTTAGATCTCCATCTAGCCCATCTTGCTCATTGATAGTGGTCTCCATCTCTATCTCTAATTCTAATATAAGTAATATAATTATATATTACAATTTTAAAAAGAAATACAAACCAAAAACAAGTGGTCGGAACATAAAAGTCCTCAATGGGCTGAAACATGCATTATGCTCAATCACATTGGGCCTTGTCCATAATTATCCATCATGCCAATTATACACCCTTATATGCATTTCTAATGCATAAAGTAAAACCATATAATGGAATACAAACTATGTTTCAACTCTTGAAACTTACTTTTGAGTTATGATCAAATTAGGAAACTTTTTCCATTTTGGAAACTTTCAGTTTAGGAAACCATTTTGCATGCATGTGTTCTTGCCTTAATTATCAATCCAATTGATTATTAATTAATTATCAATCCAATCAATTATTAATTAATTATCAATTGATTATGTAATTAATTAATCATATTAAATAATTAAAAAATTAATTTTGGGCTTAAAACAAAAGGGTAGGCCGAAACCCACAAATTTAAACCCTAAAGTGTATTCACACACAAACTAGTCTTGTGTCTATTGGACCATTTGGGCCTTTTGAAATGAGCCAAGCCCACTCCAGCCCTTAAAACCAATAAACTTAATTATAGTTTATAATAATTTAATTTAAATCAGCTCCTTGGGCCCTCCAAGTCATTCACTAATTTAATCAGGTCTATAAACATAATTAAGCCCATTAAGTGATTTTAATGAATTAAAATTAATCTGATTAATTCAAGGCCCATTTTAATTAATCCAATTAATTAAAAATACATTAAATATCAGATTTAGAAGATTAAAAATCGTTCTAAATAAAGAACCCACCAAGAACACACCAAGAACACACAAAGAACAACAATTATATCGAATATTTTGACTAAACTAGTTTTCATGCAAAACTTGTTCGATTTTTATTTTCTTTAATCCTATGGCTTAATATCACATATTAAAAACATAAATTATCATCAAAATAATTTGAGAGTGGATCAATAAAAATTTAATTAGAACAGCCCCTAAAACTTTTATTGAAAAATCAAAACTCTACACGCTAAAAATATAATGATTCTTTTCTCAAAAGAATCATTTTTATTTTTCATTTTATATATTTGATCACATACATCCATAAATCAATATTTATCACTCATGAACAATCAACATATGATATTTTAAAGTTCATGAAATAAATAACTCAAAAATAAAAATATTATCGTAAAAAAAATATAGAATTGTAGATTTATGGCAAAACCAAGGCTCTGATACCATATTGGGGAATTATTGGTTACATGCCATCACATGCATAGGCGAAATTTAAAATTTTTAAACAATCTAGATTTGATCTTGCCATAAATTTACAATATAAATATTAATGAGAATAAGAAAAATCACCTTTGATTTTTGCTGAACAGTTGATTTTCCTTTTCATCGGGTTGTCGCAAACCATCTCCAATTAGTAATTTACACTAGAGAAGGATTGAATGAACCAAGAATGATTGAACATAAGGGCTGGCCGAATTTCCCTGGATGTTAGCAAGGGAGTGGAGGCTAGGGTTTTTCAAAGAGAGAGAATTTCTTTTCTCTTAATTTCACTTAACCCTAAAATCCTTATCACATGATTTTTTATAGTTAGGTTAAAAATTCACTTCATAATGGATTGGGCTCTTTAAAATTGCTGGAGAAATATTAAATGGGCTTTTGGATTATTTATAATTTATTTGGGCTCAATTAAATCCAATTTAAGTCCATTCATAATGGACTATGCACAAAACCTATAAACTAGGCCCTTTATGCATACACTTGGATTTAATCACTCAAATGAATTCCAAATCCATCCAAATTAAATATGTAGGCTCCATAACACTTATGAAATATATTTAATTTATTTTGGTCCAAGAATTAGGAATCTAAGGCCTTCTATATGGGTTTGGCTTGTAACCCTTCCTTTGAAGGGTTTTTACGCCAAAACCACTTCTCTAGGCCTCTTTTAATTCCTCCAATGGATATATTAATTATTATATCAGCCCTATAACACTTATAGTTCAATAATAATTAATTATGAAATACAATATTTTAATTAGAACCATTTTATAGAACATTTCTAAAAAGTTTTGCGAACAATTCTATTTGATCATAATTAATTAAACTCTTTAATTAATTATTCTCTTATTCATTTCTCTTCTCCTATAATAATATCAAATATTATTATCCTTGTCATTTTACCATTTTATCCTTTACTCTATATGTGTGTGACCTATTGGGTTCTTGTTCATATGGGCAGTATAATATGTAATTATGAGTTTTATTCAAAACTCATATGATTTAAACTTCTTTAAATTGTTTTATCAATCCCTATTGATATTTATGATACACTATTATACAAATCATGAGCGGCCTCTAGCTAGGCATCATGACATCCAAATTTCAGGAAAGTCAAGTGGTTTGACTATACCTCTCACCATAGAAACAGTTACTGGGCAATTACTCCTTTAACCACTTCTTATCTCAATTAGATTCTGAGTATGGATTTCTGCCAACTCATATAAATCTAATTATGTATGTTCTATTAATTTTAACCATTGTTCCCAAAAATGCCCTTCATGTATCCCTATCCATCTTGGCATAATACTCTGGCTAGAGATTCTCTGAACAAGACAAGTATAGAATCATGCAAGATAACTTCCCTTAATAAATCAGGGATGGTGAATCCTTTGTAAATCACTCAACTATCTTCAAGTAGGTCATGATATACCCTACCTCCTAACTATGTTCACCCCCAGTTGAAAATAATCAGTTATAGAGTCAAAGTATATCACTTGCTACTTAAGATAACCTTGGTGATCTCAAGTCTAAGGATACTTACATAACTGCTATGAAGAGATTCCTCACTGACATATATTTAATATCCATGTGGAGATTCTCTTTGAAGGTCTCCAATGAACTTGTTCTTCTAACAAGCATCCACATGTTAGCTTTGATCATCTTCTATAATCACAGTTATGAGAACCACTACTTGAACTATTTAAGAAGCATAGCATGTGCTAGTCTATCCGAATTAACAATTTCCTATCTTGTTAATTATATTTGTAGGGATATTTAGATATTATCACATTTGCATGCAATAGACATCTCACATCATGAACACTTTCATGATTTCCATTGCACTGTGCTATATTACCTAGGACTTTATTTATTAATTTAAAATTTACAAACTCATGTATTCAAACATAGCATTAATAAATAAATTATGCTTTTTATTAAGAATATGAGTTCATACATATGAAATACATCCATATTACATAGGCTCTAGGACATACTCCCTAACAGTCAAGAAAACCAAGATGATGGATCAAATTGGCATGTACCTGTAAGCGATTACGGGCATGAAGATTAATGATTCTTGCAATAGATTTTAAATGCTTAGCATGTAGTAAGCATTCTGTATCTTGAACAAAACTTGTAGTGAATTTATGCATTTATGAATACTTTTGAGCATGTGTTTATGAAATTTTCTGATAGTGTTGTATGATGAGATGGATGATTTTAGAAGTGTTATGTATGCCATAGGAGTATTAAAGGAGGAGGTTGCTATTTGGGAGTGTTATTTTATCAACTTGCAGGTTTAGGCAGCACAGTTTTCAAGCCATTATATTATCGAAATTCACACGTAATGAATAGTAGTCATGTAATGTAGTCAACATTGGTATATATTATATAGAAATTATCTATGAACTAGGGGTTTTACATTTAGTGGTATCAGAGCAAGGTTTAGGCGATCCTAAGATCGGAGTAATATATCAGTTTGGATGAACATCTGAGTTGCTACATGTACATGCCATAAAGGAATAAGTGAGCCTAATATTAGATTTCACCTATCCCTTTTGATATCTTAAGCGACAACAATAACCTTGGGTTTTAGATATGAAAATGATGTAGCGAAGGATACCAGGAGTGGACCCAGTCAGATTAGTGACTAGTATGATGACTACTAATAGTCAGTTTCATTAAACTTAGTTAGCATATACCACCACCAGCTTGTTGTCTCAGTCATTTGCATATACATTAGCATCTCATGACATATATAGACCTATATCATATGTATACGAGCCCTCTTACATACAGACATACAACGTAGTTATACAAACATATAGTCTTGCAATGTGCTTACACGATCATAAATCATATAGTATAACCATGCATGGGCATTCATACAGTCATGCAATTACACATTTTACACTTTGCATAGTTGGTGGCAGAATTGCTATATTAGTGATTGTAGGCCCAGCCCTCTCATACGCATAGCATCAGTCATCATCTCGACTACTCAGGGAATTCATAGTAGTATTGTTGGGAAAATCTCCAGGACATAGTACTCATAGTTGAAACGTAATTTAAACTCAGTTAGTAACAACAAATAGAGGCTATACAGAGATAGAGAGAATACTAGAAAGTGAATGCTCCCTTAGCAGCGATCACTATTTATGCCGTAAAAGGAGAATGTATGTGTTCGACAGAACACAGTTAAAGAAGGACATCATGACCAAAACTTATAGATAAGTTTTGTGTTCAGACAGTAATAAAAACACATTGAACACATTAGCAAGTAAAAGTAAACATCAAAGTGACACAACAGAAGCATCGAGAACTGATCTAATTAAAGTAAATAGGTCAGAACCCAATGAATCAAAGAAGTTAAAAAAAGTCTAGCTTTGACTTGATTCGTCATTTAATGAAAAACCATTGAGAATTTTGTTCAAAAGGATAAACCAATTGAGAAAAAAACTGATACCATCCATCATGGTACCCTGAACACATTATGATGTGAAGTAAATGACTTAGAAACTTGAGTAAACCGTAAAGAAATAGTATTTACTGTTTTGCCATTTAGATAAATTTCGAGGATGAATTTTTTATTAGAAGGGGAGAAATTTAATGCTCGAAACTCTTATATGATAATTCAAGTACATTTTAGAGCGCGAAAAGTAACCCTGGGACATTTTATGGGTAGTTTGGAGTTGAATAGAGTAGGAAAACTCAAAACTATATAAAGGTTAAACGTGCTCAGACCCAACGAGCACATTGACCTAACAATGGATTATAAAAGTAGATGTTAAATGGAGTCCGATGGTACAATTCGGGATAAAATTGAGCTTAAATAGGCCCCAAAAACAGACAAAAAATTTTTCTTCAGTACCGTAGAAGGGGTTGACCAAAGTTTGATCAATACTTTAAAAATAGTAAATGATATCTAAAATTTACCAAACCTTCTAGACCTATTTATTTTAGTCCAAATTAGTGTTTGGAAGTGGAAAATAATTTTTCTGACAGTTTTAAAATTTTGGGTTTTGAACTGGCTGATTTTGGTTCTAGAGCGAGAAGTATACAAAACGGTGTCAGAATGAACTTAAAATTTTGACCATGTGCTACTGCATATATAAGCACATGTGAAACAAAAATTCATGGTATTTTGATGTTCGGAACATTATTTTCAAAAATAGGGCTGAAAAATGGTTAGAAATCAAAATTTAATTAATTGGGGGACCTAAAGGTTATAATAAATTAATCTAAGGAAATGGAAGTCATTAAAATGAAGTTGTAATCCGGTGTGTGCAAGTCCTTGATTTATGGATAGGTATATGTGGCTGAAATGATGCTAAGTAGCTTAATTTCAAACCTTTAGATCACATAGTTAGAGATTGAATCTTGACCCTTCCTTTGAACTACTAAAATACAAATTAGTGAAGTGGAGAAAAACCTAGAAAACTCTCCAAAATCGTGGTTTCTTCCTCCCTTTTCGTCATAAAATTTGAACCTAGGGGAAATTGTGTTTTTCACCATTTTTCTTCCATTCCTTCATTCTCTATCGAATTCTCAAGCTCATATTTTATCCAAATACATAAAAAAATACATCCTCTTTAACCTAGAAGCATAATTGAAGCAAGAGAAGGCTTGGAGATTGAGAATTTTAGTAAGAGAATATAAACCTAATAAGGAAAAATATAGGGAAAGAGAGAAACAAGTAAGAGGAAGGAAGGAGAAAGAAGAAAAAGGGATTTATTTTAAAGCTATTAGGAGGTAAGTGGATACTTACTACACTTAATTACATTTAATTGCTTGAAATTTTCTTATAATTTACATTATGTAACTCAATAAATTTGAGTAAGAATGCTAAATAAATTGAGATAATGTAATAAAATAATAAATTGAGGTGATTTGAGTGTGAATTAATGGAGTAAACACCTTGAAAATAAAGGATTTAATAATTGCCAAACTTTACATAATGATGTATTTTAAGGAAAATTAATGTTAATTAACAAATTAGGTATAATTTAAGTCATATGAGGTTAAAGGAATATAATTAGCATGAATTTAAGCTTGAAAGAATATATAATTATGATAATTATCTTATATACATAATGATGTAACATTATGAAATTATACATAATTGAATAAAATTGTGAAATAAATTGATAAAATATAATAAAATGATGAATTAGCCTAATATAAACCTAAATTAGTGAAGAAAATAAATTAAAGCCAAGAAGTGTAAGGTAGGAAGAATTGAGTACTAAGGTTTAACATAAGCTAATTAAGTAATTAAAGGCACAATTGACATGAAATACACTTTATGATATGAGGAGAATATGGTGGAATTGATTAAAATGCAAAATGATAAGTATACATAATAGTATATAATGATGGACTTAAAGGAAATGTAGGAATTCTAAGGTAAATTGGATATGTATTGTTATATAATGGCTTAAAATGACATTTGAGACATAATTGGCATGTAAATGGAGTAAAAATCAAATGGTATGTGGTAGCTCCTATTGAGTCTGAATGGTATATATATGGTTATTAGGTTATTCTTTTCATTTTCATATGATTTTTTTATGTATTTATGATAAATGTGTAATGACCAAGCATAATTGGATACCATATGAGCATGTAACATATGTGGCATAATGTGGTTAATAAAGAAAAACATATGAAAATACGATATAACATGTAAAATGAAATTGTCCTTAGTGTACAGTGGGTATTCTGGGACCTTAGGATATAATGGCTAGCCATAGGACACACGTACCGTGGTAGCCTTATGAGATTAGTGGAATAGCACACAAATTGGATAACCAACGCACACAAATATAATGGAGTAGCAGGATCTCGGCAAGTGGTCCCTCCACCCCCATTGGAGTAGCCGAATCACGCAAGTGTTTCCTCCAGTTCATCAGTCACATTAGAGTCCTCGTCTCGTATATCCGGTTTGAGGATTTTCACTAGTTATTACTGGGGGCAAATTAGTAATTAAATAAAAAAATAGAAATTATATAATAAATTAAGCAAAAAGAATATCATAAAGTTAATCAGAAAAAAAGTAATGTAAGAAATGTAGTTAATAATTTAGTGAGGGAAAAATGGTAATTACACAAGAAAATAAGGATGAAAAGATAAATTAGATATAAAAAGGAATCATAAATGAGATTAAATATAGAGCAAAATGAAAAATATGAAAAATAGATCCAAAAAGGGCAAAAATATAATAACACAATAAATCAGGGGCAAAAATGTAAATTATCATCAGAAATGCAATTAAAGGAGTTAAAATAATTAAATAAGTGAAAAAAGGGTAAAATCATAAATAGTGAAATTTTAGGGACAAAAGTGTAATTTGCCATCTCATGAAGAAATGCAAGGACCAAAATTCAAATTTTACAATTAAGAGGAAATGAAAGCCAACAAAATCAAATAGGAGTAAATAAGAATTTAAACTAAGTCAAATGTGAAGAATACGGGACTTAGGGACCAAATTGTAATTTACCATCAAATGAATTAATGTAGGAGCTAAAATGTAAATATTAAATTTAAAGGAGAGAATAAAAGCAAAGAGGAATAAAAAGGGGACAATAGAGTAATTTAGCATAATATAGAGTCATAGGGAAAGTTCAAGGACCCAACGGTAATTTTACATCCAAATTAGGATTATACAGTATTAAATATAAGGGACAAGTGAATATAAGAAAATTTTGATAATTGATGAAAATTGAAGTCAAACCAAGTCAAAATGGTGAAATGAAAAACCTTAAGGACTAAATTGTATTTTCACACTAAAGTAAAAATTTTAAAGGAAATTGATGGAAAAATAAGGATCAAAGAAATTAAATAGCAATTTGGAATATATAAGAGAATCAAATCTATTCAATTAGTTAGAGGAATAAATAAGGGTAAAATGGCAATTTACCATACCATGAAGAAATGTTTAAAATTAAAATGTGAAGTGAAAAGTCAAATAAGATAAAAGATACAAAGAGAGTAAATAATGGCAAATTGGTCAAAAGGCAATAAAATTTGCAAGCATAAAATGGTATAAAGGAAAATTGAGCTAATTTAGTAAATTAAGGATAAATTTTTGATTTAAACATAAGTTGATCAAGGAGGACGAAACTATAATCATAAAAAGAAAGCAAAATTAAGGATTGAAATAAAAAGAAATAATATTATGGCAAAATATAGCAGACATGTAATGCCCTAATTCCTTAACCATGGATAATCATCAATCATCATCAAAAGCCTAGTAAAGGTCATGCAGAAATAATAATAATAATAATAATAATAATAATAATAATAATAATACAGGCCATCATTACATGCCATAACAAGATAATTAAGCTTATTGATAAGATAAACATAACATAAATGGCCTTCAAGTATCTTGATATCCTCAAGGCAACTGCATCATGACTGATCCTCTGGAGCTTATCCTGAAACCTACATGGATAAACAAATCCGTGCTAAGCTATAAAGCTTAGTGGGGAACAAAACTATATGTATATATATATACTATTTCCCTGAGTCATATTATCATTGATAAATATACACAACCTTTTATCAAGCACCAAATAACATATGAGGTTGTTACACTGATCATTTGAAAAGACTTCAACCTCAACAACAAATACCTTGTTACATTCATCTAGAGTATTTACTTGACTTAACTCGATCCTGCTTAGACTTGTTTTTCACTAGCATCATCATAGCTTACTATTCATTTTAAACTATTATCATTCATGCATTTCATAATTCTTTCTTCATACAACTCAAGAAATCATGATTATTTATCGTACAAGCTAGACTTGCTTCAATTAACCGATATGACATGCTTAAGTAAGTGCTTATATCATGCAACGTCCCTTTTCTCATTGTTTAACATAATTTCTTCTTACAATCACACAATTCTCACTCCTGTTCCATGCATATGTGTCTCTTAATATTATCTTAACATAGTAACTTAAACCTCTTATAACACCAATTTATATCATACATTACATTTTGTAAGGTCAATGTTATCATTATGTATATATGCGTGCAAACCTTCATTTACATCTTATAATCCTTTTTATCAAGAGGTTAACCGTCATAGTTATTAATGGTACAAGATTTCCACTTACCGCATTAAATCACTTGGTTCACTTAAGATAGAAATTTAACATTAATTCATACTATAAGGGTGTATTTAAGCCATATAGCATCTACAAGTAGTCCTGGTAAGCTTATCTACTTCATATATTTAGTACAATTCTCATATTAGGTTCATAAACTTTACATCCTTTGTGTTATCTTAGCATGGTAACCTGATTCTCTTACCATCTTCAATCTATGTCATGCATTGCACTTGGTTAAATGAATGTTATCATTAAACTTACATGTGTGTAAACATTTATATATATATTTCAACAAACTAGCAGAGTTGCATGTGATTATAAAGAACAAGCATTACATATCATGATTATAAAACAAGGTTTTGATGTCACATGTATGCATTTTATAAATAGAGCACATGAAACTTAGTGTACATGTTATAATCCATGTAAGTTCTAGTACAATATTGTACATTTGGGGTCCATATATTCTCTGTGGAACCCATCGATGGAGTTCTACTCACACGGGAACCTTCCTCGTGGTCGAGGTGATATACATATCTCATAATCATAATGTAATGAACATGGCATCTCATTTCATAAAGACAGTTATAGCCAAAAGGAATTTTAGATAAAACAACGCAATGCAATATGACATTCATCATGCTTATGTTAACTACATGAAGAAATCGATACATATATATTCACCTACATATATATATATATATATATCACTTTATTTCTTGTACTTTTATCGTCTTTAATAGCCTGCCTAAGTACTAGTTTGAAAGGTGGGTAATGGATACCCGAAGGTATCAAACTATGGATATCCAAAGATATCAAACAATGGACCCAAACGGGGTCAAGCAATGGTTCCAGCAAGGAACACACTATAGACCCAAACGGGGTCAAGCGATGGTCCCATTAAGGAACAAGACCCAAACGGGGTGAACTTTGGCAGCTACGACTGTATCCCTCTAGGCATGCCTATCTAATCCACAATTGAACTAAGACCCGCAGGCTTAACTTTTTGAGATATCTTGGTTTAACATATTCTTCTTTACTTAGCACATCATTTGGCTTAAAGCCACCTTTTTATAAAAGAATGCATATCATTCTTTTCATTAAAGAATGCATCAATTTTGATTAAACATACTTTTCTTTACTTAATACAACATATTTGCTTTATGCCATCATTCATATAAGAGTGCACGTTATTCTCATCATACTTCAAACATTGAGATCTAGGCTTCAATACACATGTATGCTATCATATGATCTTGTAGTTACATCAACTTTCATTCATTCATAACATGATAGTTTCAGGTTTGAACAAATAATAATATGTAATATTTCATAACTAGCATTACATGTGTCCGCATGCACATCTACATATATATGTAGCTTAAATCATGAACATACATGCTTTCATTACTCATCTCAACTGAACAATATATAGAAATTACATAACTCATGGATAGTTCTCGATGACGTACCTTGTTACTACTTCCTATGAATAGCTCCCTATTCTCATAATTATTCACATTTAGACATGAATATATATAGCAACACTCAAGCATTTATGGTCCATATACTAAAATAAATGAGTTCTCTTACAGTTTAAGGTCAATGCATGTTTCGTTCATTTGATTCTCTTTCAGGGTTCATCAAATTATAAACAATCCGTTATACACCATAACATTGTTAGATGTGTATATATATATATATATATATATATACTTCAATCGTCTTACTTGTATTTTCATCTTATGACATCTTATACTTATTTGGGGTATGTGTGATCATGTCATCATAGTCATTAGCACACTACTGACTGGCATGAGTTAATCATAATATAGGTCAGGCATGAACAAACAGGCAAGTAGGTTCTTATACCTCAATGCTAATCATAATTCTTCTTATGACCTCGAGGGCATTCAAGCTTCTACGGTTTCATAATTAAACATAAGTCATATTGGCCTATTTTTTTTATCTTAGATTTGCAGCCTTGCAACTATTATCTTATTACAACTAAGTTCAATCGCAATATTTAGATGGAATCATTCCTTGACCTAGTACATACCTCATAGCTACTCTATAGGTCACATTAATTAACATAACATTTAAATTATTGTATTGCCTCCTGCTCTTTCTTTAAGTTTATGCTCATTAGGCCATAAAAATACTTCTTAACAACATATCTCATATTAGTATCCCCATGCACAAAGGCCCCTTTAATTAAAAGTTCAAGTGGTCTTTACATCATGTTTTTATAGGTTTATTCTGATAAAACTTTTTAGTCTTCTATATACATACTTAGAAATTCTCTAATTAAATGATCTTGCCCTATACAACAATTTGATGGTGTAAATGACTTACAATTTAGTTCAATACATTCCCTCTTATAAGTTCATTCATATCCTTCAAATTCAAATAATAACCCAATAACATACTATACATCACTTTAATGTTCAAACTCCCTCCACATTACTCGTGGTTAACTTGTTTATCTCAATTATACACCCCACATTATTGGTTCATAGGTTAATGAATGCTTTTATAGTTTGGGTGAAGGAGAACTATTTGAAAAGATGATGTATAAATGACTAACTAGGGATATTTATAATGAAGTCTCAATTGTTTCAAGGTCTTACAACAATGTGCCTCACACATGATAACTTAAATTAAAACAACATTCTTGGATAGTTCTATCATTTGATATGCACAAGAATACAATAGATAAAACAAATGCCTCATTTATTGACCTAAATATTTTACAACAATGTATTGGGGCTAGAGCTTACACTAACAATCTCCCACTAGCACTAGTCCCAATTGGGCATAGCCCTAAGACCGAACACTCTCAAATGAGCTTCGTGCAGATTTGGACATAACTGTTTCATCAAAAGATCTGCTACATTATTTTCATTGGCTATCTTGCTAATCTTGACGTCACCACGATCAATGATTTCTCTGATCAGGTTGTACCTTTTAAGTATGTGTTTGGATTTCTGGTGTGATTGGGGTGATGGAATAGGACATGGCATATATTAATACCCATTACATACATTAATTTGACTTCAAATAAAAGCCCAAATTAATGACCAATCTTCTATGTAAATATTTTAAGCCCAATGCATTGTGTGCGATCCTATAGGTCCATTTAATATTGGCAATGAATTAATAAATTAATTCAAAGGCTATATATATTCTTTAGCAACATATTATAGCATTCCAAAATAAATGAAAATGCAAATGGCATTTAGTGACCTAATGCAATTTTGCATAGTTCCTTACCCTTAAATATCAGAATTAATATAAGGCATGGAATTAGTCATCCTTATATATATATATATATATATATATATATATATATATATATATATATATATATATATATATATATATATATATATTAATTCCTTTCTTGATATTATAGTGACACTGATCTCTCAGATAAATAATGATTACTCATTATTTCATCTCAGTATGGCCATACACTTCTCAGTTCACTGATCAAGTGGCCGGTGATATTTTCTCTCTTATTGAGAGGGGTAATCCCTTCACTTCTCTCATGCTCTCTAACATGGATCAGTGCATACCCAACCATACCCATACTTGTCACCCTGTTAAGAGCATGTTAGGTGTATGTCAAAGTATACAGTAATTCATAAAGAGTTTCATAAAAATTTTAGGTCTAAGAACTCCGATGCAAAACTTGCACATGAGAAACACTTATGACTTGTACCATGTAGTGTTCTCATGAATGGATCAAATCCAGATACCATGTTCTAAACATGTATCTATGATCTCTAATTTACACTCTTGTCCTTATGATCCGTAAGACAGAACTCATCTTATCAAAGAGAGCATACTAGTCTTAATTCATTTGTTATTCCCATAATAATGACTGACTAGGGATATTTAGAATGAAGTCTCATTTGTTTCAAGGTCTTATAACCATGTCACTCACACATGATAACTTAAACAGAAACAATATTTTTGGATAGTTCTATCAATTGATATGCATAGGAATACAATAGATAAATTAAATGCCTCATTTATTAAATCAAAATGCTTTATAACAATGTATTGGGGCTAGGGCTTACACTAACACGGGGCTCCTTGGCATGCGCAATGGCTTCGTTATTGTCACAGAAAATTTCTAATGGATCTAGGATGTTTGGGACCACTCCTAATCCAGAAATGAAATTTCTAATCCAAATTGCCTCCTTTGCAGCCTCATTCGCTGCAATATACTCAAATTCTGTAGTTGAGTCTGCAATGGTCTTTTGCTTCGAGCTTCTCCAACTGACAGGACCACCATTAAAAATAAAAACAAAACTAGATTGCGATCTAGAATCTTGAGTGCTGTTCTGAAAAGTAGTGTTGGCATAACCTTGTATGACGAGCTTTTTTTGACCACCATACACCAATAAGTGATCCTTGGTCCTTCTTAGGTACTTTAGAATCCCCTTTAAAGCAGACCAGTGCTTTTCACCAGGGTCTTACTAAAACCTACTGGTTATACTCAGTGTATAAGCAACATCCAATCTAGTACATAACATAACGTACATGATAGATCCAGTACCAGATGCATATGGAATTCTACTCAGGTTGTCCCTCTCCTCTTTAGTTTTAGGACACTGTTCTTTAGTCAAAGGAACTCCTAAAGCCAAAGGTATGTACCCTCTCTTTGAGTCTCATATACTAAAATGCTTTAGTACTTTATCTATGTACTTTTCTTGACATAGTCCCAAAAGCCGATACGATCTATCTCTATAGATTCGAATACCAAGTATTGTCTCGGCTTCACCTAAGTCTTTCATTGAGAAACACTTCCCCAACCATTGCTTGACATTTTGCAATGTTGGAATGTCATTCCCAACAAGAATGATGTCATCCACGTATAGGACCAAAAACACTATTATGCTTCCACTAACTTTTTTGTACACACAAGGCTCATCTTCATTTTTGATAAAGTCAAATTCTTTGACTGCTTCATCAAAACAGAGATTCCAACTTTGAGATGCTTGCTTTAATCCATAAATGAATTTTTGAAGCTTGCAAACCTTCTTAGGATGCTTGGGATTGACAAAATTCTCAGGCTGTGTCATATACACATCCTCAAGTAGATTTTCATTGAGGAAAGTAGTTTTGACATCCATTTTCCATATCTCATAGTCATGATATGTAGCTATGGCAAGCAAGATCCTAATGGACTTGAGCATGACTATAAGCGAAAAGGTCTCATCATAGTCTACACCATGAGTTTGCCAAATACTTTTTGCTACTAGTCTACCTTTATAGGTCTTATTAGCTTTTAGTTTAAATAGCCACTTACATTCAATTACCTTAGCACATTCTAGTGGATCAACCAAGGTCCAAACCTGGTTATCATAAATTGATTGCATCTCGGATTTCATGGCTTCAAGCTAATTTTTTGAGTCTGGGCTCTCAATAGCTTCTCAATAGGTAGTTTGATCCTCGCGATCAACTAACTCAATAGTGTCACTGTCGGTGAATAGAAATTCGTATCTCTTAATCTCCCGATGTACCTTATCGGACCTTCTAGGTTCTTGTGCAATGGGTTCTTGTTCCACAACTAGTTGTGAACTTGATCCCATTTCCAACTCATCCTCTATAGGAGTTTGTGGCACTTGAATTTCTCCAAGTTCTACTTTACTCACATTATCTTTCTTGAGAAGGAATTCCTTTTCTAAGAAAATAGCCTTGCAAGCAACAAACACTTTGTTCTTGGCTTGTGAGTAAAAGTAGTATCCCTTTGTTTCTTTGGGATAACCTACAAACAAGCAGACAGTGGATTTGGACTCTAGTTTGTCAGATGTTAATTTCTTAACACGTGCTTCATAGCCCCAAATTCTGAGAAACGACATATTAGGCTCTTTTCCAGTTCATACCTCATATGGTATCTTCTCAACTTCTTTAGTTGGAGTATGGTTCAGTAGAAACGCAACGGTTTCTAATGCATAACCCCAAAAAGAGATAGGAAGACTAGCTTAACTCATTGTTGATCGAACCATATCTAACAGAGTTTGATTTCTTCTTTCGGACACACCATTCTATTGTGGTGTTCTAGGAGGAGTGAGGTGTAAAATAATTCCACACTCCTTCAGATGACTGTCAAACTCTTGGCTTAAGTATTTGCCACCTCGATATGATCAAACGGCTTTTATACTTTTGCCAAGTTGGTTTTCTACTTCGTTATTAAACTCTCTAAATTTTCCAAAAGTCTCAGACTTATGCTTCATTAGATAGACGTAGCCATATCTACTGAAGTCATATGTGAATGTTACAAAGTAACTAAAACCAACTCTAGCCTATGTACTTAATGGTCCACATACATCGGTGTGTATTAATCCCAATAAGTCACTGGTCCTCTCACCTTTCTTATTAAAAGGACTCTTTGTCATCTTTCTATGAAAACATGGCTCGTATATGTCATAAGATTCCAAATCGAATGACCCAAGCACTCCAAATTTGTGGAGTCTTGAAATGCATTTTTCGTTTGCATGTCCTAAACGACAATGCCAGAAGTAAGTAGGGTTCAATTCGTTTGATTTAACCCTTTTTGTATTAATGTTGTATATGGACTCTTTGTTTTGTAGTCAAGGATATAAAGGCCATTTTGTAACATAGCATTGCCATATAAAATGCCTTGGAAATGAATATGAATATTACCATTATTAATAACAAAGTCAAATCCATCCATATCAAAACATAAAACTGAAATAATGTTTCTGCTCATAGCAGGCATATAATAACAATTTATTAAATCTAAACAAAGTTCAGAAGGTAAAGTGAGTCGATAGTCGCCTATCTCTATGGCCGCAACTCGTGCTCCATTCCCCACACAAAGGTCCACTTCATTCTTCCTAAGTAACTTCCTATTTCTTAGCCCCTGCACATTTGAACAAATATGAGCACCATAATCGGTATCCAATACCCAAGTAGTTGAAATAGAAAGGTTAATTTCAACAACAAAAATACCAAAACTGGATGCCTTGCCTCCATTCTTCTTTTGTTCTTCCTTAAAGAGAGTGCAATTCTTCCTCCAATGCCCTAACTTGCTGCAATGGAAGCATGTGCTCTCACCCTCTTTGAGCTTTTGTGCCTTGTGCTTGGGTTGGGCCTGAGATGCACTCCCATTAGACTTAGGTCGTGCCTGGTCATTCTTGGGTTTTTCCTTTCCTTTCCCTTTCCCTTAGCATGTCCCTTCTTAATGCCTCCTCAAACCATAAGTACGAGATTGGTCTTTCAAATGTTCTCTTCAGCATTCTTAAGCATCATATAAAGCTCAGTGACTGTCTTGTTCATTGCATGCATGTTATAATTCATAACAAATGGATCATAATCATCAGTCAATGAACCTAAGATCAAGTTAGTGGCCAATTCCTTTAGGACTTGTACCTCAAGCTTCTCAAGAGTATTAAGATAGCCATTTATCTTGAGTACATGGGTACTAACAGGAGTACCCGCAGCCATCTTACAAGAAATCAAGGCCTTTGTTGTCACGAACCTCTTATGATGAGCTTGTTCTTGGAACATCTCCTTGAGGTGCACCATGATCGCATAGGCCTTTTGGTCCATGAATTGCTTTTGCAAATCGGGCACCATAGTGGCTAGCATCAGACAGGTCACATAATTGGAGTCGCTCTTCTTAGTCTCAAAAGTTTCCTTTTAAACTATAGAGGCATTCCTAACAGGTTCTTCGGGTAAGGGTGTATCCAAAACATACGACTTCTTCTCTTGCTTAAGAACAATTCTTAAGCTTCAAGACTAGTCTATGAAATTGGTGCAATTCAGTTTGTCCTTTTCTAGGACCAATCACAATGAAAAGTTATTGTTTGAAGAAGCCATTTTCAATCTACAATAATATAAATTTAGAAAGATTAAATGAGGTCTTAATAAAATTCCATAAACCTAATTAATATCCCTTTAAATAATTCACGTTAGCAATTTAATGTGGGCCAAGATCCACTTTTCACAATAACTCATTAGTCAAGCTGAGCTTGTACACCTAAAGAGTTAAGTTATTTAGGTAGGAAAACTCCAATCACATCTCGTACATGACTTTTAGATCAAATGGGCTAACATCTTAAGATGTTATAGCACAACCCATTTATCCGTTGCCTAAGTTTGAGCATCCATTTCCATGTTAAGTCCAACCTACATTCACAACCTATGCCTCACAGAGATAATCGAGTGCATCTAGGACTCTAAGTCTACATGACTGGTGATCGATGCCTTGACATGTTTTGAATTAGGGAGGCAACTTTATGACTTACTATTTTAGGGATTCATTTTATTATAGTTTACATGGTATATGCTTTGTCATCCATTCATATCATGCATATATATATGTGTGTAAAGTAAAGCATGACAAACATGGGCCTAAAAAACCTACAACTAAGATTCTATACTATTACATATGAATCTTCAAGTTGAGTTTCTCCACTCCAGTGGGCTTCATCTTGATTTACAAAGTCTTCAAATAAATTATATACTAAGAAATAAATGAAACTTTTACAAAAATCCATAATGGCATGCAGGCCATATTTAATTACATAACTTATGGCCCATGAATTCACCATGCATATACATACATCACACAAAACAAGCAAATAAATATACATAACATTCATGGATAAAACAAAGTCTAATTTTAATTAATTAAGCTAAGCCCATTAATGGAAATTGTGTACTTGTACTTTTAAGAGAACACCCCGTGATGGCTCTAGGATGAAGCCTAATGGACTAAATCGTCTTGTTGAATAAGTTCTCTTAAAAGCCAAAAACACAAACTAGTTAGATTTGTGTTATAAATCAACTCTAGTATAATTTCCAATTTTGCCATTTTTAATATCAAGAGAAAATCTACGAGGGCTGATTGGCGACAGGAGTTGGATATATTTAAAATGCAATCACCGAGATTTAATGAAAGTTGTGTGATGTATTAACTATTATGTCGTGATTACCATCATTGCAATAATGTGGTCATGTGAGCATGCATTAATAATCTAAGTTATGCACTGCAATTGACTTAAACAAAGATGTTTTATTTATTTATAAAAGTGCAACTATCATCAGCAGCAACATAAAGCACACAGCAAAGCAAACTTCCCACTAAACAAACACAACTGTCACACCAAGTGTTACACAAGCATACTAACAGCACAAGCAAGAAAAGGGAAGAAAAAACATTGTTCAAGCAGACGATGCTGCAATATATTATAGGCCAAAATAAAAAGGGTGAAGGGATAACAACAACAACAAACGTGGGACCCTTCAATCACTGCAACCCCCACTATGGTCTTCCTCGCTGGAGATGTTTCAATAAGAAGGCTCTGATGTCTGGTGCCTCCATAACCCACAAGTGGTATTCAACACCAGTCTCGAAGTCTCAGGTATTCACTGGTGAAATATTGGTTCTTACAGGTAAGTGCCTCCAAATATAATGATATCTAATGACAAAGGCATCAGTCAAGTCTCCACCTCCAAAGTTCATGCGTGCTCACACGACTTCTTGTCGAAGACCAAACTAGCAGGTGTAGTGAGTTGTAATGTAAAAGGTCGCTCGATAGAGACCGCAGAGGGGCACACATCCTGAGCTTCCATTGTGAGTCACATACTCCACCCAAATCCATAGACACATAAAGCTTACTCTTCACTCTACTACAGAACTTAGCCACATAATGCCCTCCTCCACGGAGGCAATCCAGTACCAACGCATGCGTGCTCCGAAGAACCTCAAGGAGTATACATCAATGGCATAAGGAGAAGGTTCAGCCAGCATTCTAATTTTTTCTTGCAGCCAAATTTGATAAAAAAAGGAGAGAGAAAAAATAATAAAAAAGGTAATCATAAAAAAGAAAAAAAAGGGATAAGCATAAAAGCCACTGGAATGGTTCGGCATCTGTTTCAAGCACAAATTAGGTACAGGGTTATGCAAAAATCTGTAAAAAGATGCATATCCTGCAAGGAAAAGTTAGTGGGAAAACCTATAAGAGGAGCACTACCTTAAATAAATGACTACAAGTACCTGAAGAAGCAAAGGGCTGTCGGTGAGTAGTGTGGTGGGATCAGCATGAATAGCATCCAGTCCAAGTAAGGTCTCCGCCAAGATCAAGGGAAATGGAGTAAGCCCCTCGCAAATGTCGTTCACGATGTCGAACAGTCGTTAGTCTCTAAAAGTTCCTCCTCTACTAGTGATACAAAGATAGTGACCCAGGCACATAAAAAGGGTAGCACCCACAGTATAAGTCTCATTTCCATTAAAATAGTACAAATATTTGAACAAGAAATCGAGCGCCATAAGTTTCAAAGGTTCTATGAAGGCCCTATTGTCGGAAGGACAAATGCCCAAGGCACGAACAACCTATCGAGGGTAATTAGGCACACAATTTGGCACACATGGAAGAGTACCTAATGTAAAGGGGATGCCTAGGATGGCAACAAATTCCTCATGTAAGGGGTATATCTCCATGTTGTTAAAGTGAAAAATAGGAAATCAAAGATCCCAATAGTGGGTTGAGGCCACCAATAAATATTCATCCAATTCCACCCTATAAAGGAACTTCAAATTAGAATAAGGTGACAAAATAGGGTTGTCCCAAGTTGAATAGTCATCAAGTAGCAAAGTAAGGCATTCGGTGAAGGGTGTCATTTTGCTAAATAAAAATACAAAGTTACATGAAATGAAGACAAAGTGCACAAGTGCAAAAGGTAAGTAGGAATTAGGAGCGCTCAAAGTAGAGAGCAAGGATAGCTAAAAATCCAGAGGTTTTACTTATAAGCTAAACTGTACGGTCGTACACTCAGAGGGTATACCGATACATGAGGCCTAATTACCACCTAGTGAAAATGAACAGTAAAAATCATTTTGCATCACATACACCTCATCCTGCATAATTTTAACTTCAAACTACATGCTTCCAGCATGATTTTTACAGGTATTCATTTATAACTTACAAAAACCAAGGCAGGCTCATGATCCAAAGAAAGGAATTCCTATCAAATGCTTCATACAAAATGAGGGATGTGCTCAACACATACATACAATGGAAAAAAAGGGATTAAGAGAAAAGGCAGCAAGGACAAGCTAAATTCAATTAGCTACACAACATTGACCAGTGCAGCCTCAGGAGTGCTGCCTACAATGGCACTCCTTCCACTGCAGGGGGCAAGTGGTCATGCCAGTTAAATTCAGATCTAAGCCACCGTAAAATTTTTACAAGCCAAGGTATAGACACATAGTAGGCTCACCTCAAGGTATAGCCACAAAGTAAGATCACCTCAAGGCATAGCCATATAGTGGGATTGCCTTCAAGCCAAGGCATAGCCACATAGTGGGATCACCTTCAAGCTAAGGTATAGCCACATAGTGGGATCACCTCAAGGTATAGCCACATAGTGAGATCGCCTTAAGGCATAGCCATATAGTGGGATCGCCTTCAAGCCAAGGTATAGCCACAAGGTGGGATCGCCTCAAGTTATAGCCACATAGTGGGATTGCCTTCAAGCTAAGGTATAGCTACATAGTGGGATTGCCTCCAGGTATAACCATAGAGTGGGATTGCCTTCAAGCCAAGGTATAACCACATAGTGGGATCGCCTCAAGGTATAGCCACATAGTGGAATCGCCTTCAAGCCAAGGTATATCCATATAGTGCGATCGTCTTAAGGTTATAGCCGCAGAGTGGAATCGCTTTCAGGTTAGGGGTATAGCCGCAGAAGTGGAATTACCTTTGAAGCCTTCAGGTCAAGGGTATAGCCATAGAAGTGGAATCGCCTCTAAACCAAGAAACATGCCATAGGCTGGCATCGTTCATCAACCAAGCCTTCTTAAGAAGCAAACACGGAGATGGCCTCCTCAGGTAAGTATCCCTCTCTTACTTTGAACTTTGGCTTGTCTAGATTCCTGCATGCACTAGCCTCCCAAAGTTAGGGACAACTGTAAGCATTGGATTCTGAGGAGGCATTTGTTAGGGTTACCTAATGAGAGAAATTGCTTTTTTAGAAACAGCAAATCGAGGTTGACAAACCCTTTGTGGTATTGAAATTATTTTCTGAAAAGCTTTTTTAAAACATTCCCAAGCTTGGTTTGTGCATCTAATTGGCTCAAGAGAGGCAAGCCACAAAATATACCCTTAGTCGGGAACTTAAAAATGAATTATGTACATTTAGGAGCCTTACACATCGTGCATTTATGGCCTATGTGCCTGTACATCCGAAGAATATTCATCCTTTGGTCTTTAAAGTAATTTTTTGCCTTTTTTGGAATGCACGGCCTTGCATCTAGGGCTGTACAGCCCTGCATTTCAAGGAATCTTGCCTTTTTAGGCAATTTGACCTCCTTTTAGAATGTACAGCTATACACTCAAATAGTGGTGGACTTCCCTATGAGGTAAGTGGGCAAGTGGGGGCACCGTCGGAGTGTACAGTCGTGCATACCTATGGTACGACCGTACACTCCACCCTTTATAAGTTTCCTCTGATTCCTTCTCAGGGGTTGGTTGGTTGGTTGATTAAGTTTTGAGATTTAAGAAGGTCAACATTTCTTTCAAAGAAAATCTTAGAAACTTCCAAATAGCTTTAAAGTTTTCTAAGCCAAAAGTGAATTTTTGGCTTTTAGCTCTCAACTCTTCAACTATTTCTTGACCATTTCAATATTACAAAGGGTCCACAAATCTAACATTTGATAGTCTAATCGAGTAAGTACAATAAAGGTAATATCAAAGGCCTTTCTCAGTATTTTCAATAATTATAATAAATCTTGTCATTATTTTCATTTGTTAGTTTTATTATATATTAATCTTTGTTAGATTTAGGTTGTAAAACCCTTAAAAAGGGGTATATTGCTGTATGATAGAAATTATTAGGTCATATTCTTTAATTTCCATTTTGTCTATTTCTTTTAAAATAATTTTTTTATCAAAATAAAATCCAGTTTAAAAGTTCATCTTTATATTTAACATCTTTTTACACCCATTTGGATCTACTGCTGGCTAGGATTTTATTTTAAAAAGGTAAGAAAACTTACCATTATTAGGCTAATACGACCATGTATCGGTTGAGGTGCACTCGCGCATCAAATGATGCATGTCCCAAAGTATGTCTTTTTGCTTTTTAAAGTAGATGAGCCGACCATATGTCATCAAATGCACCCTCGTGCATTTTTTTAAATACGCACTGGATCCTTATCTTTTTATCTTTTTTACTTTAATTAATTTTGTGAATATTTTCTTTTTATTTATTATTATTATTATTATTATTATTATTATTATTATTATTATCATTATCATTATTGCTATTTTTGTTGTCATTGTTGTTGTTATTATTTTTGCCCCTATGGGATAAAACCTTTCATGGATGTAACCAGGAAAGTGCTCCAAGTATGTCCACCATCCTTTCCCTTTATTTTAAAAATACTCTTTCGACCATAAATAAAAAATGTCATAAAAAATTTTTATAGTAATTAATTAGGATATATCATTAATAAAATCATACCAATGTCCACATTTTTGCCGAGGAAACTCGTATGTAAAAATTAGCCTTTAATAATGTAAATGATTTTGTATATAATTAAATAACATGGGATGTTTCATGAATAAAACTTAGGCTGACAAGTCCTTGCCTTCAAGATCTCACAATGAAATGCTTCTTCAATAATCCACATGCTAGGACCAATGTCCTTACCTCAAAGGGTCTTAATGAACTGCTCAATTTATGGATGTCTTTACCGCTTTATTCTATGCCACGATTTACCACTTTCTTACGTGATTGGATGCGCCTTTAATTTCTATACTTGCTCTACTCTTACTTGAAAGAAAAGGGATAACACGGTTAATCTAAAAGCTGTTATGTCACATTTGTCAAAGGTAAAAATAAGAGTGAAATTTTGGACCCTCTCTAGGTTTTTAGCCTCATAAGGTCAGAACACCCTTCTTTCCCAATGTTCTATTGTGTGGAAACTCCTTACTATTTAGCCTTTCGATATCCAACCAGATGCCTCCCAATCATCAATCACTAGCGATAAGATAGGGACACCTGGACATGCCATGTCACACCTTTCAAGGTTTATGATTGTGGCAAGTCAAGTTGAGTCTCTTTCCTATCACGAAGTGACCGTCGGCCTAGACGGAGAACCTCAACCTTGTGCTAACCCTAAAAGTGGGATCAAAATACTAAAGGTCAGAGGTTTCCCCATTTGAACTCGACGATCCTTTGGTTTTGGGGGTGAAATTGAGTGTTGGTAGCTCAAAAAAAAGAGATAAAAGCTTCGAGGGAAGGGCTCGCGTTATAGCGGGTACTTTCAAAACTGATGTTAAGACTGAATAAATTCACGCTTAGACAAAATTCATGGTGTTGCCAATACCTACCAATTTCTCTATGCTATTGGGGAGGCCATAGTTTCACAAATTAAAAGGATTTCTATCTACTCTTCATCAGATAATCAAAATTCCCTATAAAGGTCAACTAGTCACTATAAGAGTTGCCATAAAAAATTAGGTTTCTATGGTGGGAATAATGAATCAACCCTTCAGCGAATTTCACGTAGCTACTATTAATGCTGATGATAAGGGTGAGCAGGAGTCTGCTTTACAAGTGGTGAATATGATGAAAAAATGAACTTTTTGTTAGGAGCTAGTTTGGGTAAAGACTCCTAAGGTCCCTTTGAAGCTATCACTACCACAAGACAGACCACCGATAAGGGGTTAGCTTATAAGAAGTCCAATTATAAGAAGAAGGGTTCACTAAAATAAGAGGGTGTATTACACATTCTTAATAGTCTTATTCCTACATCTGCTCCACTTCAGTATTACGGTGAGATTGAGCTTGTGATGATTGGAGGAGAGCTTGTTCCTGGATTTGAAATCTTCAATGATGTTTTTAACTGGGTCAGTGGAACCATTAAGCCTGCTAAAGGGTTCTAGAATTAGGAGATTATGGTTAGGCTATCTGAATGGGATGATGCCCTTGAGGAAGTTAAAACTTAAAAAATGTTGGCTTCTAGGCTTAAAGGAAAGGCAAAGGTTGAATTCCAAGTTCATATACATAAGTTGAAAGAAGATACTAAAGAGGTTACAGCAAAAGCTGATCAAGAGGCTCATCTGAGGCATCGAACTCACCTAATGTAAATGAGGATGCTTTTGTAGATACACTTTTTATACCTAAACTTTTTAACAATGATGTATGTGGCTCCTCTTATATTAATAATATGAATATTTTGCTTACTTGTGTGATGTTTCGCATAATTCCATTTCACATGATTATGATCATAAAGCATATATATTTGACACTAATTCAATAAGTACTACTCCATTCAATCTTAGAACTCTTAAAAACCTAAGAGAAATCTTAATAGTATCTCATGTTACCCTTGAAGAGAGAAAATAATTTGAGAGAATATTTAAAAAATATGAAAGAGTTTTGCCTAGACCTATGAGGATATGTCAGGAATTGACCATACAATTGTAGATCATGGCATCCCTACCTATCTTGGGTATAAGTTTATTAAGTAAAAGCTCAGGGGACTTAGGCCAAAATGGGCAAAAAAAGTCAAAAAAGCCATGCAAAAAATAGATAAAGGCTAAGTTTCTAGTGGAGATCCAGTATCCTACTTGTTTAGCAAATGTAGCACCTATAGCTAAAAAAGATGGACAGGTTCAAGTTTATGTGGACTATAGGGATTTGAACAAGTCCTACCTAAAAGATGACTTTTTGCTTCCTTATATAGATATTTTGGTAGACAATGCAGCCGCTTGTGCAATGTACAATTTTGGAGATGGATACATTTGGTACAACCAAATCCCAAAAAAAATTATGGATAGAATCAAGATGGCATTTATTACTAAATGGTGTATATATGCTTACCGAATCAAGCCATTTGAATTAAAAAATGCAGGGGCTACTTATCAAAGAATGGCTACAAATATTCTGGATGATTAAATACATAAGGAGGTAGAGGTATATATGGATGATATAATGATCAAATCAATAACCTGGAAAGGTCATTTTAAGGCCTTGGAAAAGTTCTTCTAAAGGATTGACAATTACAATCTTCGTCTGAACCTGAAGAAATACATATTTGGGATGACTTCAGGGAAAGCTCCTGGGACATATTGTGAGTCAGAGAGGAATAAAAGTAGATCCTGACAAAGCAAAGGCCATCAAGGAAATGCCTATACCATAGAAGGAAAAAAGACATTTAAGGGTTTTGGGGCAAGCCATAGTATATTGGTCGCTTTGTTGCCAAACTGACTTCCATCTGTGAGCCTATCTTTAAGTTGCTTCACAAAGATCAACCAATGGTATGTGGTATAAAGATTGTCAAGTAGCTTTTGACACTATCAGGGAGTACCTCTTACACCCATCAGTGCTGAGACTGCCACAAGTAGGGAATCCTTTAATTTTATATCTAGCTATAGATGATGGTTCAATAGGAGCCATGATGGCTTAAGAGGATAATTTCAGGATTAAATATATGGTGTATTATCTCAGCAAGAAATTCCTGTTGTATGAAACTAAGTATATGAAGGTAAAGAAGATCTACTTGTTAGTCATCTAGGCCTCCAAGACGCTAAGGCATTACTTATATTCATACAAAGTGCAGGCAATGGCTAAGCAGAATCCTCTTAAGTACTTACAAGAAGCGCCCTCGCTATTTGAAAAAATGAGAAGATGGCTAATTCTCCTATAGGAGTTTGATATTGAGTAAATTACCTAAAAAACCATTAAAGGATAGCCTAT
>CM075820.1:1542509-1569385 GCA_037975025.1 Excoecaria agallocha | reverse complement strand
TCTCACTTCAAGAGTCATATTGGATGCAATCAAGATATTATTTTTCCTTAAGATCAAATGGAGCAATGCTTATTAAATTAATGTCTTATATAATTGCCATAATTATTGCCATACATAATGCAATAAGATAAGATGTTGCATACATAAAAAAAGGCTCATATTATTAACATGATTAAAGAAATATAAGCATCTATTACATCATTACAAAGGTGGCTTATATTACATCTTCCTCTTACAAAAATTTCTCCAACATCTCAAGCTCCCTTTCCCTAGATGGTGCTTCTAAGATTTGTGCTAATAATATTTACATCTCGTAGTTCTCTAATCTACTTTCATTATAACCATGTGGGTGATGTCTAGAAATTTACATGCCATATATATCTCGAGGCACATACCATTCCGGAGAGCTTGAGTCAAACACAAAAACTGACAATAGTATAACACAACTCATCCCTTTCTCTTTTTCTCTGGTCTCATATGTTCAAGATTAACAATGTCCTGGATATGCCTTTTTAAAGCGCGACAATAATCTGTTCTATGCCCAATTTGTTGATGATAAACACAATACCAGTCTACTCTATATCTTGGTTTCCCTGAGGTTTTGCCTGGCTTAATTGGCAAAGACTATAACTTTTCTTCCTGCATAAAATATTTAAAAAACCATGATAGCAGTTCTCCCACATCTGGGCACTACTGTGGAATGGTTCTCATCACTAACATATTTGTAGCACTATTACCTTCATCTCTACTGCTACCTCTATCACCATACTTTGAGATTTTATACCCTTGTTAATCATCATAATAACCACCCCTTAAACTTGTATATTCATCCTTTATAGTCAAGTATCCCTTATCATTCCAACTGGTGGGCAAGACTTGATATACCATCTTCTCACTATTTGCAGCTAGTGGGGACCCTATTAAAGAAGTTCCTCCAATCATGGTTTGATCTTCTCAACAATTGGTACCTCAGACTACAAATTAGGAACAGGGACCACATCTCTTGAAAGAATAGAAATTACCTTTTCAGGGTTATCAATCAATTTGCTCACACTTTTTGCTTTGAAAAGAGCAAAGGCAATTGTTAGCCTAGCCCGTATTGATGTAATCTCCTTTTCAATATCATCAAGTTTCTTTCCCAGGCTTAAAAGGTTGAGAATATTAATTAGCAATAAGAGACCATGCATCTCTATCATTTCCATTTGCTTTAGTGACTATACTAAAATTCTAGGTGATACTGTTAGGAATTATCGGTTACATGCATCTCATACATAAGCGGAATTTAAAATTTTTAACCAATATATCTGATCTTGCCATGAATTTACAATATATATATTAATGAGAATAAGAAAAATCACCTTCGATTTTTGTTGAACAATTGATTTTACTTTCACCGGGTTGTCGCAAACCATAGTGTCCAAAATTGAACACCTCCAATGAGTAGTCCACACTAGAGAAGGATCGAAAGAACCAACAATTGGGAGGAACAAGGGTTGTCCAAAATTCCTAGATGCTAGCTAAGGAAGGTGGCAGCTAGGGTTGAGAGAAAAGAGAGAAGAAGCTTTTCTTAATTGTTCAAACTTAACCCTAATTCCACATCTCTTGGATTCCTAGATGCTAGCTAAGGAAGGTGGCAGCTAGGGTTGAGAGAAAAGAGAGAAGAAGCTTTTCTTAATTGTTCACACTTAACCCTAATTCCACATCTCTTGGATTTTTATAGTTAGGTTAAAAAATCCAACTTCATAATAGGATTGGGCTCTTTAAAATTGCTGGAGAATTATTAATTGGGCTTTTGGAATTATTTATAATTATTTGGGCTCAATTAAATCCAATTTAAGCCCTTTCACAAAAGATTGCATAAAACCCACAAACTAGGCCCTTTGTACATATACTTGGATTTAATTACCCAAATGAATTTCAAATCAAACAAAATTAAATATGTAGGATCAATAACACTTATGTAACATATTTAATTTATTTTGGTCCAAGAAATAGGCCTCTAAGGCCTTCTGTTTGGAGTTGGCGTGTGGCCCTTCTTCTGGAGGATTTCTACGCCAACTTCACTTCTCTAGGCCTTTGTAAATCCTCCAATGGATTTATTAATTATTATATCATCCCTATAACACTTATAGTCTAATAATAATTAATTATAAAATATATTATTTCAATTAGGTCCAATTTTACATAATATTTCTCAAAAGTTCTGCGAACAATTTTACTTAATCATAATTAATTAAACTCTTTAATTAATTATTCTCTTATTCACTTGTCCATTCCCATAATAATATCAAATATTATTATCCTTGTCATTTTACCATTTTATCGTTTTCTCTAAATGTGTGTGACCTATTGGGTTCCTGTCCATATTAGCAGTATAATATGTAATTGTGAGTTCCATTCAAAACTCACATGATTTAAACTTCTTTAAATCATTTTATCAATCCCTATTGATATTCTTGATACACTATTATACAATTCATGATTGGCCTCTAGCTAGGCATCATGACTACCCAAATGTCAGGAAAGTCAAGTGGTTTGACCATACCCTTCCATAGAAACATTTACCGTGCAATTACTCCTTTCACCACTCTTATCTCAATTAGATTCTGAGTATGGATTTCTGTCAACTCATATAAATCTAATTATGTATGTTCTATTAATTTAACCATTGTTCCCAAAATGCCCTCCATGGACCTCTATCCATCTTGGTATATTACTCTGGCCTGAGATTCTCTGAACAAGGCAATTATAGAATCATGCGAGATAACTTCCCTTACTAAATCTGGGATGGTGAATCCTTTGTCAATCACTCAACTATCTTCAAGCAGTTCATGATATACCCAATCTCCTAAAAATGTTCACTCCCAGTTGGAAGTAATCAGTTATGGAGTCAAAATATACAACTTGTTACTTAAGATAACTTTGGTGATCTCAAGTCTAAAGATACTTGCACAACCACTATGAAGAGATTCCTTACTGACATAGATTTAATATCCATGTGAGGATTCTCTTTAAAGATCTCCAATGAACTTGTTCTTCTAACAAGCATCCACATGTTATCTATGATTATCTTCCATAATCACAGTTATGATAACCACTGCTTGAACCATTCAAGAAGCATAACATGTGCTAGTCTATCTAAATCAACAATATCCTATCTTGTTAATTCTATGATTAGGGATATTTAGATATTAACACATTTGCATGCAATAGACACCTCATATCATCAACACTTTCATGATTGTCTTTGCACTGTGTTTATAATATCAAGGACTTCATTTATTAATTTAAGATTTACAAACTCATGTATTTAAACATAGCATTAATAAACAAATAATGCCTTTTATTAAGAATATAAATTCATACATATGAAATTCATCCCTTTTACATGGGCTCTAGGGCATACTCTCTAACAATCTCCCACTTGCACTAGAGCCAATCACTCATATGTCTCGAACCCATGCTATTTATATGGTGATCGCGCTTCATCTGAGAAAGTGCTTTAGTGAACGGATCTTCCACATTATCATCTGTAGGGACCCTTTCTATTATCACATCATTTCTGGCTACTATTTTCCTTATGAGATGGTAGTGTCTAAGAACATGCTTGGATCGCTAATGAGACCTTGGTTCCTTTGCTTGCACAATGGCTCCATTGTTGTCACAATATAAAGGAATCGGATCAACAATACTAGGCACCACTCCTAGTTCAGATTTGAATTTTTTGATCCAGACTACTTCTTTGGCTACTTTCGAAGTAGCAATGTACTCAGCTTCTATCGTGGAATCAGCAGTTATTTCTTCTTTGGAACTCTTCCAACTAACTGCTCCTCCTCCCATTATGAACACATAACCAGACTGTGATTTACAATTATCTTTGTCAGATTAAAAGCTGGCATCTGTGTACCCATTTACTTCCAAACTGCCCTCTTCAGATACCAAGAATATATCCTTAGTCCTTCTCAAGTACTTAAGGATATTCTTGACAACTACCCAGTGTTCCTCTCCAAAATTGGATTAGAATCTGCTTGTGACACTCAAAGCAAATGCTACATCTGGACGTGTACATAACATAGCATACATGATAGATCTAATTGCCGATGCATATAGTATTCTATTCATGCTCTCTCTATTCTCTAGTTTCTACGGACACATAGACTTAGAAAGGTGTTTCCCATGACCATGGGTATAAACCCTTTCTCAGAGAGATCCATATTGAACCTCTATAATACCTTATCTATATATATACTTGGAGAAAGACCTAGCAACCTATTGGATCTATCTCTATAGATCCTTATTCCCAGTATATAGGATGCTTCTCCAAGGTCTTTTATGGAGAATTGCTTGGATAACCATATTTTAACAGATTGGAGAAGAGAAATATCATTTTCCATGATCAATATGTCATCCACATATAGAACCAGGAAGACAATTGCACTCCCACTGACCCTTTTATACACACAAGGTTCATCTTCATTCTGTGAGAAACCAAACTCTTTGATTGTCTCATTGAATCGTATGTTCTAGCTCCTAGAGGCTTGCTTCAATCCATAAATGGATCTTTAAAGCTTGCATACCTTTTCGCCATTTCCTGATGTGAACCCTTTCGGTTGTGTCATATACACATCCTCAGTCAGATTTCCATTTAGGAAAGCTGTCTTCACATCCATTTGCCAAATCTCATAATCATAATGAGCTACAATGGCTAAAAGTATTCTTATAGACTTAAGCATCGCTACGGTAGAAAAGGTTCCATCATAGTCAATACCTTCTTTTTGACTATAGCCTTTTGCTACTAAGCGAGCTTTATAGGTAACTATATTACCTTCCATGTCGGTATTCTTTTTGAAGACCCATTTGCACCCTATGGGTTTTATCCCTTCAGGTGATTGAGTTAAAGTCCATACTTTATTCTCATATATAGAGTACATTTCAGACTGCATAGCCTTAAGCCATAAATCATGTTCTAAACTGTTCAAAACTTCTTGATAGCTTGTAGGCTCATTGTCCTCTACTACAGTTATGCCTCTATCTGAATCAACATGAAATTCATATCTCACAAGGATAGAACGCATCCTAGTAGATCTTCTAGGATTTTGTGTATAATCAGGTTCAACTGTAATCTCATTATAATGAAATTCAGTCTCGGGTTCAATGGGTTGATCTACTTCTATTTGTGGGTCTTGAACTTCACCAAGTTAAATTTTACTCCCATTGTCCTCTCATAGGAGAAATTCTCTTTCCAAGAAGACAGCATGCCTTGAAACAAACACCTTTTGTTCTAAGGGATGATAGAAAATAATATCCAAAGGTTTCTTTTAGATATCCTACAAATAAACATTTGTCAAACTTAACATCTAGTTTGTCTTATATTGTCCTCTTCACATAAGCGGGACAACCCCATACTTTCATATGAGAAAGCGTGGGTTTCTTGTTATAGTAACATCAACCGATTGACTAGGAACTCTATTTAACACATAAACAGCAATTTCTAGTGCATATCCCCAAAAAGACTTAGGCAAGTCTGCTCGATTCATCATTGATCGAACTATATCTAATAATGTTCGATTTCTCCTTTTAGATACACCATTGTGTTGTGGTGTATATGGTAGAGTCCACTGAGATAAAATCCCATTATCTCTAAGATAATCTTGAAATTTTTGGCTTAAGTATTCTCTACCTTGATCTGATATAAGTGTTTTAATACTTTTGCCAAGTTGTTTCTCTACTTCATTTTCTGAATTCTTTGAACTTTTCAAATGCTTCTGATTTATGTTTCATTAGATAGATGTATCCATACCTGGAATAATCATCTATGAAAGTAATGAAGTAGGAGTAACCTCCTCTGGCATGTGTAGTCATTGGACCACATACATCTGAATGTATTATGTCCAAAACCATTTTAGCTCGTTCTCCTTTACCAATAAATGGGGGCTTTTTGTCATTTTTCCTAATAAACAAGATTCGCATGTATCAAATGATTCATAATCAAAATGATTCCAAATCACCCGACTTGTATAATTTGGTCATTGCATTTCTCATTTATATGGCCTAAAAGACAATGCCATAAGTATGAGGTATTTAGATTATCATGTTTCATTCTCTTGGTATCCACATTATGCACTTTCTTAATTAAATCAAGAACAAATATACCGTTCTCAATGATAGCTTTTGCATAAAATATATTGTTCTTAAAAATGTAACAACACTTGTCTTTAAAGAAATGTCATAATCACTTAATAAACAACAAAAAGAAATAATACTCTTGGATAAAGCTTGAACATAATAACAATTATTTAATTCCAGTACTAATCCACTTGGAAGAGGCAAATGGTAAGTCTCCACAACCGTTGTAGAGATGTTCTGTCCAGTAGCTAACTACAAACATATCTCTGCCTTTCTAACTCTTCTAAAGCTTCTAAGCCCCTGTAGATCATTACACAAGTGAGATCCACATCCGGTATCTAATACCCAAGATTGTTTTGAAGCAATAGAATAAGTATTAATTTCAATCATATGAATACCTGAAGTAGAAGCATCAGCATGCTTCTTCTCCTTTAGAGAATCTAGATAGGCCTTGCAGTTACGCTTCTAGTGACCATCCTTTTCACAATGGAAGCAAGTTCCTTTGGGATTCTCTTTCTTGGCAACCTTCTTATTGGAGATCCCACCATTCTTTGGCTGCGCCTTGGTTATCTTCTTCTTCTTCTCTGCTTCTTGCCTTTAGCAAAAGTGACAACCATGACACTTTTTGGATCCTTCTTAAAGGATCCATCAGCTGTTTTAAGCATGTTGAGTAACTCAGGAATGGTAACTTGGATCTTGTTCATGTTGAAGTTAAGCATGAAAGGTGCATAACTTGGAGCCAACGAGTACAAGATTAAATCTATGTATAGATCATTATCCATTACATAGCCAAGTCTACTCAAATGCTCAATATACCCATACATCTTCAATGCATGAGTAGCAGCTGAAGTGCCTTCCACCATTTTGCAGCTAAATAGAGCTCAAGCAATCTCATATTGCTCAGTTCTAGCCTGAGAAGAATAAAGCTCCTCTAGATGCAAAATGATGGTTCTAGCATCCATCATCTCATGTTGCTTCTAAAGCTCTAAGGATATAGCACTTAGCATCAGACATGCTACTGCTTCACTATCCTCCATGTATTTACGATAAGTGCCTTTGATCTCATCAATGGCATCATCTGATGGAAGTGGTGGTGGATCTTTATCCAAGACATAATGGATCTTTTTAGCTCTGAGAACAATTCTCACTTGCCTGATCCAGTCAAAATAGTTGTTGCCAACCAGCTTGTTATCAAGGATTGATCGTATCTTAATGTTTGATGTGCTCATGATGATAACCTATATGTGAAAAAGAAAACATATGAGAGTATGTTCATATATATGTATGCATTAATTAGGTCTTTAATTAATCCATTTACTCCCACTATTTTTATTGCGAATTAATAGCCCTTACTATTTAATCCGAGAAAACCCGATGGTTTTTTTAGTGGGCCAATATCCAATCCTTGATATGTAATTTGACCTTAACTGTGATCAACAAGCCAAACTCCATACCCTTGAAAGGTAGGTATCTCTATACCAATTGTGTCTCTTCACAACTATTGGATCATTAGCTTATCAACTCTTGATGCATGCATATCATATATGCATTCCCTAATCTTACCTCTAGAACCATTAGCCTTGACTCTAGTCAACAAACTAATGGGCTAGCTAAGATGACCCATTTAATTAGACTTGAACATATTTGATATAATGTGAGCTTGACTGTGGTCAATAACCCATACTATAAAGAACTCTGGTTCTCCTCAAATTAATGGAAGGCTTATATACCTTAGTATTTATTTGAGGGGTTTTAGTTAATTAAGTTTTATCATACATAGTTGGCATTATATTGGTATGCATCCTATATCTATCACATAAATATAAGCATACAAATATGGTATAGTTAGTAGACTTTACTACATTGATTTTCCCGAGCCAAAAGGGAAATCAAAAGGTCACACCTAGACAGTATGCATGATTCAAACAAGTAAGAAATAATTACATTATCTTCAAGCTTGTTGGATCTCCATCCGGCCCATCTTGCTCCTTGATAGTGGTCTTCATCTCTATCTCTAATTCTAATCTAAGTAATCTAATTACATATTACAATTTTAAAAATAAATACCAAATCGAAAAACAAGTGGTCGGGACATGAAAGTCCTTATTGGGCCAAAACATGCATAATGCTCAATGACATTGGTCTTTGTCCATAACTATCCATCATGCCAATCATACACCCTTATATGCATTTCTAATGCATAAAGTAAAACATATAATGGATTACTAACTTTGTTTCAACTCTTGAAACAAACTTTTGATTTATTTTAATAATGTGATCAAATTAGGAAACTTTTTTCATTTTGGAAACTTTCATTTTAGGAAACCTTTTTGCATGTATGTATTCTTGCCTTAATTATCAATCCAATTGATTATTAATTAATTATCAATTGATTATTTAATTAATTAATCATATCAAATAATTAAAAAATCAATTTTGGGCTTAAAACAAGGGTAGGCTGAAACCCACACAATAAAACCCTAAAGTGTGTTCACACGCAAACTAATTTTGTGTCTATTGGACCATTTGGGCCTTTTGGAATGAGCCAAGCCCACTCCAGCCCTTAAAACCCATTAATAAACTTAATTATAGTTTATAATATTTAATTTAAATCAGCTCCTTTGGCCTACCAAGTCATTCACTAATTTAAAACCATGTCCGTAAACATAATTAAGCCCATTAAGTGATTTTAATGAATTAAAATTAATCCAATTAATTTAAGGCCCATTTTAATTAATAAAATTAATTAAAAACACTTTAATATATCAGATTTAGAAGATTAAAAATTGTTCTAAACAAGAATACATCAAGAACACACCAAGAACATCAATTTATCAAACTTTTCGACTAAACTAGTTTTCATGCAAAACTTGTTCAATTTTAATTTTGTTTGATTCTATGGCTTAATATCACATATTAAACACATAAATTATCATCAAAATGATCTTAGAATTGATCAATAAAATTTTAATTTAGAACAGCCCCTAAAATTAAAAGCCATTCACGCCAAAACCATGATCCCTTTCTCAAAAGAATCATTTTTGTTTTCGTTTTATTTATTTGATCACACATATATTCAAAAATTAATATTTTCTCATTCATGAACAATCAAATCTGATATTTTAAAGTTTATGAAATAAATAACTCAAAAATAAAACATATTTCGCAGAAAAATATAGAATTGTATATTCATGGCAAAACCGAGGTTCTGATACTATGTTGGAAATTATCGGTTACATGCATCTCATACATAAGTGGGAATTTAAAATTTTTAACCAATATATTTGATCTTTCCATGAATTTACAATATACATATTAATGAGAATAAGAAAAATTACCCTTTGATTTTTGTTGAACAATTGATTTTTACTTCTCACCCGGGTTGTCGCAAACCACAGTGTCCAAAATCGAACACCTCCAATGAGTAATTCACACTAGAGAAGGAATGAAAGAACCAACAATTGGGAGGAACAAGGGCTGGCCGAAATCCCAAAATGCTAGCTAGGGAAGATGGAGGCTAGGGTTGAGAGAAAAGAGAGAAGAAGCTTTTCTTAATTGTTCACACTTAACCCTAATTCCACATCTCTTGGATTTTTATAGTTAGGTTAAAAAATTCAACTTCATAATGGGATTAGGCTCTTTAAAATTGCTGGAGAATTATTAATTGGGCTTCTGAAATTATTTATAATTATTTGGGCCTAATTAAATCCAATTTAAGCCCTTTCACAAAAGACTACGCACAAAACCCACAAACTAAGCCTTTTGTACATATACTTGGATTTAATTACCCAAATGAATTTCAAATCCAACCAAATTAAATATGTAGGATTCATAACACTTATATAACATATTTAATTTATTTTGGTCCAAGAAATAGGCCTT
Source organism: Excoecaria agallocha (assembly GCA_037975025.1). NCBI lineage: Eukaryota > Viridiplantae > Streptophyta > Magnoliopsida > Malpighiales > Euphorbiaceae > Excoecaria > Excoecaria agallocha. The sequence goes on along the minus strand of CM075820.1, from coordinate 1,559,377 downwards.
TTGTTTGGAGTTGGCGTGTGGCCCTTCTTCTGGAGGGTTTCTGCGCCAACTTCACTTCTCTGGGCCTCTGTAATTCCTCCAATGGATATATTAATTGTTATATCAGCCCTATAATACTTATAGTCCAATAATAATTAATTATGAAATACATTATTTCAATTAGGTCCAATTTTACAGAACATTTCTCAAAAGTTTCGCGAACAATTTTATTTGATCATAATTAATTAAACTCTTTAATTAATTATTCTCTTATTCACTTCTCTATTCGTATAATAATATCAAATATTATTATCCTTATCATTTTACCATTTTATCCTTTTCTCTATATGTTTGTGACCTATTGGGTTCCTATCCATATTAACAGTATAATATGTAATTGTGAGTTCCATTCGAAACTCACATTATTTAAACTTCTTTAAATCATTTTATCAATCCCTATTCATATTCTTGATACATTATTATACAAGTCATGATTGGCCTCTAGCTAGGCATCATGACTACCCAAATATCAGGAAAGTCAAGTGGTTTGACTATACCCTTCCATAGAAACAGTTACCGTGCAATTACTCCTTTCACCACTCTTATCTCAATTAGATTCTGAGTATGGATTTCTGTCAACTCATATAAATTTAATTATGTATGTTCTATTAATTTAACCATTGTTCCCAAAATGACCTCCATAGATCTCTATCTATCTTGGCATATTACTCTGGCCAGAGATTCTCTGAACATGACAATTATAGAATCATGCGAGATAACTTTGCTTACTAAATCTAGGATGGTGAATCCTTTGTCAATCACTTAACTATCTTCAAGTAGGTCATGATATACCCAATCTCATAACTATGTTCACTCCCAGTTGGAAGTAATCAGTTATAGAGTCAAAAATATACCACTTGCTACTTAAGATAACTTTGGTGATCTCAAGTCTAAGGATACTTGCACAACTGCTATGAAGAGATTCCTCACTGACATAGATTTAATATCCATGTGAGGATTCTCTTTGCAGATCTCCAATGAACTTGTTCTTCTAACAAGCATCCATATGTTAGCTTTGATTATCTTTCATAATCACAGTTATGAGAACCACTGCTTGAACCATTCAAGAAGCATAACATGTGCTAGTCTATCCGAATTAACAATGTCCTATCTTGTTAATTCTATGATTAGGGTTATTTAGATATTAACACATTTACATGCAATAGACACCTCATATCATAAGCACTTTCATGATTGTCTTTGCACTGTGTTTATAATATCAAGAACTTCATTTATTAATTTAAGATTTACAAACTCATGTATTTAAACATAGCATTAATAAATGAATAATGCCTTTTATTAAGAATATAAATTCATACATATGAAATTTATCCCTTTTACATGGGCTCTAGGTCATACTCTCCAATAGATACATCTCCCAAATCATACTCTATCTTGGGTGCTTTACTTTTTAAAACTCATGTTACTACCGGATCTTAAACCTATTCTGGCATTAAGTCATATTCCAGCATGCACCCCTCGTCTCTTCTTAGTTTATCCGATGAAATAAGGGGTGCCTTACCCCTAGTGTTAGTAATAGGAATAACTCTCAATTTCAGACCCCTAATAGAGGCACCCTACCAGCAACCAGTTGTATTTGTCCAATGGCAAAAACTATGGGTTGTGGCCTAGCAGATGGCACTAAAGTGAGCATCATTCCATCAATCAGGCACATGACTCTCCTTTCTAACTCATCAAACCTCCTATCCAATTCTTAAGAATCAAAAGTTGTAATATGCGATAGATTTGCCATTTTTGTGTGCTCTAAAGTTACTCTAAAAATGTCAGTCAAACCTCAAATTTGTGTCTAATTCTAATTCCAATAGTTCTAATAGAGGTTCTTTGATAGGACAGCAACTTAGACCCCTAAACCACCTAGGCGAATCTAAGATGGCTGAAAAATCAGATGGTTAGAATGATGCATGAAAAAAATTTATGTAGAAAAAATGAGATGTACATGTTATGGCAAATAATTACATACACAAAATTAAATGTATACAAAACATGCATATTTTATAATTACCATTATTTTTGTTAGTTGTTAGGGATGCATGTGTGGATGCAGCAAACACATACAAAAGAAAAGGAAAAAAATCTCCCAACCTTATTACTCACACACAAGACATTGTATGATATCTTTCCTAGGCAGGATTAGCTCATGGGTTAACAGGGAGCCCAATGAACATGTATGATGCATGGTGAAAAACAAACAACAAAACATTTCTTTATTGAAAGCGCATGCAAATGGATTATGGCCATTATGTATTTAAATAATCCAAATAAATTGAAATGCACCCATCGGGGCATGAAAGCATTTAATGAGCAAACATCTAAATTTATTAGGATTTATTCAATATATAAAGGCCCACATCACAGGTAATGTATTATGGCACATGCCCCTTAGTGGAAGTGTATATGCCATTACATGGGCTTTCGATCTGGTGATACAGCTTTAAAGCTACCAAACGTGGTCCCTGCCAATGGGCCTAGTTCATCACCAACATGACTGATCGGATCACCATTTGATACATCAAAAGGTACAAGGCTTGGGTTGGTGGTCCTTCCTAACACTTTCCTACATTGAGTGAACATAGGATCATGTTTTGGGATTACACCGAGGTTAAAAGAGGGATGCCTAACTTAATTCTAAGGCCCTAGCATGAATGCAATGCAATTTTTTGAAAAGAGATAAAACATCTTAATCTCTAAACTCATTTATATTAAACCAACCAAATGTACTTTCAGAACAAAATCTCATGATCCCTAGTGGAGTCACCACTTTGACACACGCCAAACCCATAGGCATTAAGTTTACTCTCAAAAGCCCGCTTTTAGGGCTCGATATCGGATAAAGGTTCTTTCAACTTGTGAAGGTCGATCGCTTCAAAATAAATAAGATTTTATTCCCATTTATTATTGATGATCAACCTACGAGAGTGTCTGCTGAGCACCACGAGGCAAGTACCACAGAGTCGCCACCCAATAAAATATTGAAAAAATGAGTTCTAACCTTTTAAGGCCGAAACCAGAGATAGTTTGGGACTTTACTTTTATTTATATCTTTATTTAGTGTTATATAAATGAGTTTTAGTGATTAATTTATTTTCTCTCTCCTCACACAAGTTATCATGCTCAGAAAAGAAAGACACACTCAAGCACATCGAAAAGCTATAAAGCATATATATTGAAAGTAACAAAAGCATGGCATCGAAAGCATTAAAGAATATAAGAAAAAATGTAAAGATAAAACCATACATAAATTGCAAAATTAATTGAGTTCATTTGAATGAGCACGTTGTTTCTCTTATACATATTTACAAAAAGACAAAATTTTTGATGTATTTTGATAAAAAATGAGGGCATTGAGTCCATGCAACTTTTGAAGAAAAAGAATCATGTTAGTTAATTTTAAGGTAAAAGAATCATTTGTATTTATAGAGAAAAATTTTTCATTTTTACATATTATTTTGTAGGTAAAAATCAGGACATTGGTCTCTTTTATTATAAAAAGAATCCCCATCAAACTTGTATAAAATTATTTCGTGAGTTTTTAATTTATCACTCGAAAAAATCATTTTTTTGTAATGAACAAAGAAATGCATGATAGAATAATACAAGAGAAAAAGACATACATAGATTAAGCTATTTATTGAATTGGAAACACCAGTTTCCTCATGCATATTTATAAAAACCTTATTGTATGATTTTAGGGATAAAAAAGTGAACATTAGTCCGTTTTAATAGAAAAAAAAAACTTAATTGATTAAGTAGAAAAATTTTTGGTGGTGTTTTTAATTTAAGCATGTAAAATCCTTTATTATTACATGCCTTGCAATAACGAAAGAAAATAAAATAATAATTATTCAAGCCCAAATAATAATAAATGAGAAAATAAATAAACCCTAAGCTAATTTGCTTTGCCTTATTTTCCAACCCAACTCGCCATATGGATGAGTTATGGGCATTAAAAAGGATAAAAAAATAACAATGTGAGTTAATAATGAATTAGATCAAATAATAAACGATAAATAACTAATTAATTCAAATAAATTAGGTAAATAATTAATTTAATGGAACAGAAATAAATTAGACAAAATACTTAAAATGCATTATGCATCCAAAATTCATGCAGCGTTTATAGGCACGCATATGCTAAAGTATTTAAATAAATTGCAAATAATAATAATAATAATAATAAGATTAATGTGAATAATAAATAAATATAATGTCAAATTAATACATGAATAAAATACAAAAAAGAAATTTTATGAATAAAATAAATAATACATAAAATAAAAAATCATGAAAATAACGAAAATGAGTGAAAAATGGATCGAGGAATTGAGTTACATGCATAGGAGAGGCCAATGGAGTAGTCATGGAGCAAAAGGAGAGAAAAAGAGAAAAAGGGCGAGGGTGTGACTCACAAATGAGTCACAGCCTTAACTTACGAGTCAAGGGCCTGACTCAAGTAAGTCATGGCCTTAGATCGTGACTCAACCCAAAAAATCAGTCCAACACTATAACGACGCCACAGATACCCAAAAACTCTCAAAATTCATTTCTAACCTATTTTAAACATAGAAAAGGCACAAAAGCATCAAATAATCAATATATAAGTTTGAAAGTTTAATAATCCAATATATAAAAGCATTAAAATTTCAAAATTCAATATATAATTTTAAATATTCAAATATCAATGTTAAAATTCAAAACTAAATTATATGAATTTTTAAAAAATCCAACAAACAAAAATTAAATAATAATATAAAAAAATTGGTAATAGTGGATGTTAAGCAAAGGTTTTACAGGTGTCTATTTAAAAAAAAAAAAAAAAAAAGAGCATTTTACAGGTGTCCATATGCTTGCTAATAGGCCCCAAAGGCACCTGCACTCTCTTTCCTCTCTATAATTCATCTTGTTATTTTTATTTTTTTTCATTCTCTTGAAGCTGTTATTTGTATATTCCACTTCAAACGTATGAGCATGGCCTCCTGTCCACGAAGACGACATGGCAATTGCTTCGTTATAAAAAACTACTAAACAGCTGATATTCTCAACTATCCTATACGAAACTAATTATATGAACATCCAGGTTCGAAATTTCAGCAAACAGGTTCTGTGCATGTTAGTCCTCGACCTGCACGGGCTATGATAATCTCCAATTCCGTTGGCTCCATCACAAATAGAAGAGCTGCATATAGAGGATTTGCCGCATGAAATGTTGCTGCTACTTAATACATATACAGATTTCAAGAGAATAAAATGACACAGTTGGGCTCCATAAGTTATCAATCTCCTTTAACCGTTAAATATAGTTTCTGGGAAATGCACCTGTGCAGAAATTTACAAACTCTCACTCACAGCTGCAACCACCCCAAAATGTATGTCAGAATACTCACCCATGCTGCCCGAGGATAGGAATTCTTCCCTTCCCCCCCTCCCCCAGGTTCCGTTTCTTTTCTCCTTTTTTTTTTTTTTTTTTTGAGGGGGGAGCGGGATCATTCCAGCAACTTCTGTTATTTATATATTCACACACCCCTTGTAAATAAACGAGGAAAAGCAATATAACGATGGCCGTTGGTATATAATAAACTGTTCCATTAAATAGAAAAACAAAAAGAAAAAATAGCAGTTGGTACATAATAATACTGTTCCATTAAATAGAAAAACAAAAAGAAAAAAAAAAAAAGCTGAATACAAGTACTTAAATTTGATTTTAACATTTAAATTTTAATAACAATCTATTGATCATGATTTAGTATTTAAATTTGATTTTAACACTTAAATTTTAATAATAATCTATTATCATTTTAATAATGACAATTTTTGAGCATCGGTGAGATTTATTTTGGGCGTGTCGGGTGCCCACAATGGTGGGTACGCACCGTCGATACGCCGTCATCCCCATGAAGATGAAACCGGATATTCTCTCTCTTTCATAAATAAACAGCCTTTAAATAATACTTTATTCGCATTGTGTCTCTCTCTCCCTTGCAACAGATAATGGCGGGTCAAAAAAATGTCTGCAACAAAGAAGGGGCTCTGTCGATCAATTGATGGCGAGTCATGGTGCCATGGTTTATAGGAACAGGTTTGTTGTAGAGCAAATTCTCCTTGAACCAGAGGAAGAAGGTTGGCTAGGGGGCAGATGTTGTCACCCACCTTGTCAATTGAGCTTGTAGGCAGCAGGACCAACCTTCTCAATGATGACATAGGGGCCTTAGTATCTAGCAGACAATTTCAGGGACTTCCTAACTGCAATTGTTAGTTGCTGATATGGCTGGAGTTTCAAATAAACCCAGTCACCCACTTGAAATTCCTCTCGGACCTCTTTTTATCAGACTGCTGTTTCATTATGTTCTGTGAGATAGAGAGTTGGTTCTTGAGGTAGGCATTCATTGTCTCCCTTGCTTAAAACATAATTAAATCATAACTTCAACAGCTGCAACACTAATAAGCCTCTGAGTAGCAGTAGGAATGGTTGTTTGTAGGCCATAGACAGCTTGAAAAGGTGACATGTTGATAGATCTGTGATGACTGGTGTTATACGAATATTCAATTAGACTTGACCAATGGGACCATTGCTTGGGTTTATGAAGGACATGCAGTGAAGATAGGTCTCCAAGCACCTATTAAGACTCTGTTTAACCATCTGTTTGAAGATGGTAAGCAGAGCAGTGAAGCAGTTTCGACCCCGGAAGTTTCACGAGCTCTTGCCAAAAAACACCAGCAAAAACATTTTTCTATCTTAAACAATGGTAGAGAGCACACCATGAAGCTTGAAGATGTTGTCTAGGAAGACTTGAGCAACAGTAGAAGTTGTGAAAGGATGAGCCAAAGGCCAAAAACGTGCCATTTTAGAGAATCTGTCTATAACCACCAAAATGGTGTCAAAAGTAGCAGATTTGGGTAGTTTTTCAATGAAATAAATGGAGATCTCTTTCCAGACTTGTGTGGGTATGGATAAGGGCTTAAGTCAGCCCAGATATGCCACATTTTCTGATTTACACCTTTGGCAAGAGTCACACTTAGCTATCCAATCCTTAAATCTGTTGGCACGTGTCAGGCCAGTGAAATGAGCTTTGTAGCTTCACTAGGGTACACTTCACTCAGGAGTGGTCCCCAGTAGGAAATGCAGGGCATGCAGCAATAAGCTGTGCTCGTAAGGAGGTTGCTGGCCCAACCAGAATCTTGCCTCTGTACCTTAGAATGCCATTTGGGAGGGTGTGGTTAGGAGAGGATTGCAGATTTATAGACAGTTCAGTAATCAGCTGTTATAAAGAAGAATCTCCATCATAGGATGCAGGCCAAGCCTTCATTGCATCCACCTTGTTACAGTCTTTGGACACACCAGCAGCTGATGGTCCACTCATGGAAAGGACGGTTACATATAGCTAAAAGATAAGGGCCAGAATAAAAGCTAAAAGGCTATGAGCAGCAGAGGAATGAGTGAATATTCCTTGCCAGCTTAGATGGACAACTGTGTAACTAATTTTGTCCATATCCTATTCATAACAACTAATTATTTCCTTTACGTTTATATGTGACAGTCATGTAAACAGAAAATCCAATATGCATAACCACTAATACACACCTGTCAGATTGCAACCATCTTTCTAGTATCCATGAAGAAAACAATGAGGCTGTCCTGACTTTAACACCTGCAAAAGAGAAGCACTTAGAATTCTCTCCAACTACAGAAGAATTCAGATAAATTTAAGTTGTTGCAAACAATTTAAATCAACAAAAAATAAATGTGGCATTTTCAAAAATGTTCCATCCTGCATGAACCTTTGTTGGTCGACAATTTAGACTAATCTGCACACTGTAATGGATCTCATGAAAATTACAATACACCACTTAAGAAAAATTCATGTCTAGAAAGTGTCTTAAAACAATATGCCTTCAGTTTGCTAACTAATAGCTGCCACAGAGAAAAAACCACCAACTCACATGAAATATGTCCATAACACGGTTGGGAATCATCCTGTTTCCTCCAGTAGATCATCAATATCCAAATTTTCTCTGGAAACACATACAGAATCGTTCATTAGTTCGGTCAACCCATCCAATAATGGGTAAAGTTCATTTGCATAGGGACTTGATGTGTCTGCCGCTAGAAATGGTGAAAACCCAGACCCCACATCAACCCAAGTATAGCCAGGAGCCTTCCTCAAACCTAAGTCCCTCATATAAGTCCTTACTTTTGCTAGCTTACTCCAACATCCAACAGCAGCATACATATTAGCAATTAATACCTAGTAACCAGACTTTTCAGGCTGCATTTCCAACAATTTCTCAGCAGCCCACACCCCTATATCTACATTTATATGGATATGGCAGGCCCCTAAAAGAGTAGCCCACATGGCAGAGCTTGGCCTATGAGGCATCCTTGCGATAATTTCTTTTGCTTTATATAACAATCCAGCCCTCCCATAGAGATCAACCAAGCAGGCAAAATGCTCTAAATGTGGAACAATCCCATACACAGTAGACATCCTCTCGAACAACATTCTTCCTTCAGTTACCAGACCTGAATGGCTACAAGCTGATAGAACTGCCACCATGGTTACATGGTCTGGTTTGATACCATATTTGTTCATTTCATCAAAAAGCTTCAATGCTGGTTGTCCCTTTCCTTGTATTCCATATCCAGCAATCAAGGAAGTATATGTGACTTCATCCTTCTTGCTCATCCAATCAAAGAGCCTTTTAGCTTCAAAAACCTTTCCAGATCTTGCATACATCTCAACAAGTGCATTCCATAGCAGCAAACAGTCCTTGAATACTGTGTGCCTCAAAATGTAACAATGGAACTCCCTCCCGTGTTTTAAGTTTGCTACTCGAGCACAAAGGGGAAGAATACTTGCTAGAGTTACATAATTTGGCTCAATGCCTGAAAGCAACATGTCATTGAATAAGGACAATGCTTCCTCGAATCGGTCCATATGGGCATATCCAGAGAGCATGGAATTCCAAGTGATTGTATTCTTAGCTTTTATTGATTGAAAGGTAATGTAGGCGTGGCTAAGGTCTTGGCATCTGGAATACATAGTGATCAGTGAATTTTTAATGTTATCAGTACTATCATAACAGCTGCGAATTGCAAAACCATGAATCTCCATCCCTAATTTAATGGCCCCAATATGGGAACAAGCACCCAAACCAATAAGCACTGCCACTGAATCCAAATGAATGCCACAACTTCTCATCTGAACAAGCAATTCAAGTGCCCCCTTAAAGTTTCCTAAATGCAAACACCCTCCATAGTGTTCCATGTTATAATATTTGATTCTACACCTTTAACCTGCATTTTTTCAAAAAGATCAAATGCTTCCTTCCACATCCCCTTGGAAGCATAAGCAAAGATCATAGTATTCCAAGAAACAGCATCTCTTTCTATCATTTTGTCAAATAAGCAACGAGCAATATCCAATTCACCAGTTTTTGCATACATAGAAACCAAGGAATTATGCACAAACAAGCTCCACACTTGACTAGTAGCAATAATGGACTCATGCACCTCTCTCCCAAATGCTAGATCCAAGTTTTCACCACAGGCCTTGAGAACGGATGGATAAGTGAAATTATCAGATCTAATGCCTTTACTTGTCATCTGTGTATAGGCCAAAAGAGCCTCTCCATATAGTCCATTTCTAACATAGGAAGAGATGAGAACATTCCAGGGCAAGGGATGTAAAAAGTTTAAATTCTCTATAATCATATGAGCATCAACGAGAAGATCAGATTTTGAGTAAAAAGTAACAAGCTTAGGTACCAAATTGGGGTCTTGCTCCAATCCCATAGAAACAATGAGGCCATGGAGCTGTTTACCCTCTTCTAGTGATTTGAGATTGACACAGGATGAAAGAAGAGTAGAGATGGACTGCAGCATGATATCACATGATGTAGTGCAAGATCCATGGTGCTGGATAAGACAAAAGACTTGGAATGCTTTTAATAAATGTCCCTTGCATGCAAAGTCCTTAAGAGAATTTACAAGGCTGTCTATCATAGATTCATTAGCAGAAATGCATTTCCCCCAAATAGGGCAATTGTTTTGAACATCTACCGCTTTGGCACCTTGCTTCCATTTTTTCGGAATAAACTTTTGGATTTGACTTATAGGAAGGCCAATTAGTACAAAATGAGATGGAGGCATACACTATAAATGTATTGGCTGTTTAAAATAGCACAGTGAGTGAGTTGATGCACCGCCTTGCACACATTTGCAACATGCAAGTTCAAAAGAAAGAAAATAGATAACAGGTGGCTCAGGTTTTTGTTTCCCAATACCAACTAAAACTCTATAAGTCTTCCCGATTAAAGAACAAACACAAGGTACCAATCTTCTGCACTACTCTGAACCACCCTGAAAGTATTAAGATATCGCAAATGATGAATCAAATTTGGAAATACCCAAAGAAACAATTTCTTCAATGTGCATGTGAGTGTGTTTGTGTGCAAGTCAATTAGCATAGTGAAAAATATCAACAAAAACAAGTTTAATTTATACAGGGAAAAAAAAAGGTCATGTTGACACCCAGAAGCAGATGAACCCCCAACAGAAGAAAGAGATCAAAACCCAAAAATTACAATATTACCAGGTCATAAGTTGTCAATTTCTTTGACAGTAATGGCTAAACCTTGTTCATCAGTCCCTAAATGTTTCGTTCGCATCCTTTATTTAAACTATCTCTACATTTTGCTCTCCTTTTCTACGGCCACTTTCCCTCTGCTGGTTTAAACTACAAAAATTATATGACGGTTGAATACTTTAAAGAAAAATATAGCAAAACGTTTCAGTAGGACAGTGGAAACTGTGGGTTCAATTCAAAACCATTATTCTCAACTCAAGGACATGTAATCCGTCATCCTTCAATCAAACTATAAAATCAAATTGCAAAACCTTATAACTTAAATAGAATATTTAACAAATTCAAAAAAAGAAATAAATATAAAATGTCCACAAATCCCAATACAAAGTGCAATAAAAAAAAATTATAGTTTGCTCTGTTGGCTGCAATGCAATTTTTGCAAATCTGGAAAAAAAAAATAATCAATAAGAACAACTCACAGTTGAACAAACTTAGCTAGGAATATTCATAAACTGAAAGCGTTATAGATTTATGGCCCCTTAACACATATACACTCAATGATGAGGATGCTAGTAATAGGTACACATAGTGGATGCAATAACAAGAGCAACAGCTCAAAAATAAAACTCCTCATCTTTTTCCCCATCATTCACTGGATATTACACCTACAAACTCCTTTAAACTTTTGCCTTCCAATCTCCTCAGATCCAAACAATATGAAAAATAAATAAATAAATAAATATGTAGTCCCTATTGCTTTGGATTCAACAAGTAAACAAACAAAATATATATATATATACAATAAATTCAGTTCCAGTACAATGTCTTTCACATAGATCATAACTTTATGTTCTTGCACTTCAATTAAATTTCTCTATCTCTCAATTTCAGCAGAAAAACTTGCACTCACGATATTAACAGATTCACTATTCAACCCAAAAGATTAAAAAAAAATTAATCATGGACAAAAAAATTAGAACAAGCAATTATAAATTAAATAGAATCACAGAAAGCAATTACAAATCAAAGACAAATATAAATTACAGCAACCATGCTTAAACGGATTATCATGCATATTCCACTCGAGTCCTTAAAAAAAAAAAAAAGTCAATCGAGATGCTAGAGTTCCACCTTGACATCTAAACTAATAAAAAAAAAAAAATCAGATTAGCAAAATTGTTTCCTCCATGTAAATTCACAAATTCAACAAGCCAGCATGCAAGAAACCAAAAGACAAAGTAAATATGATTTAAAGGATTTAACACTTAGAAGTCACTTTACCATATTGCAAAATAGAATCAGTAGTCAAAATTTTCACAGCAAAAGAAATCTTTAAAAGGTTACTGTACCATACCAGTCTTCAAGTTGCACAAGAATACGATATTAACAAGTGTGGAGTAACTTTTTAAGCCAAATTGATTGTTTTAATATGTAAATTCTCAACCTAAAATTACAAATAAAATAATATTTTCTTCTAAACCAGTACAATAACAATAAAGACAACTTCACTAATTAAAGAGAACTTACAAAAAATAAAATAAAATAAATAATTGCAAAAGAAATTATCTTGCTACCAAAAGAAATAACAAAATGCTTACTAAAATGAAAATGCACGATGCAATGATGTAATTAATTTCCCAAAGTTTATGGATTAAGCTTTTTTAATCACTATATCTAGAATTTCAATAACCTAATGAGGAATATATGTTCAATTTATGGCTCCATTTTCGCATCTTCCAAACCAGAAAGATGAGAAAGGAAAAAACATGAAAAATGAAATGGCGTAAAACAACGAATTACAGCACCTAATACTATTAACGAAATCCCTGCCTCCCCAAACCATGTTCAACAAATCCAGAAAAAATATTGAAATACCTCTGTTTATACAAAATCAGCGATTTTCTCTATTAATCAACTCTAGAAATCATGTGTTTTCGTTCCTTGAAAATGGAACAGTGAAAGGAAATGGAAACCAAACAAGGCAAATGGGGATCTCTCTACTTCAAATAGAAAGAAGATAAGAAAAATAAGAAAAATCACAGATAAAATAATAGCTTGAAGATCACATTCATGCAAAAGCCAGAAAAACAAAATATTGAACCTCTCAAAATTGAAATACCTCTCAAAAGGAGTCAACTTAAAGCTCCAACAGAAGAAGAAGCGAAGGTGAAGGCTAAAATGGAGGAGGAGAGGTGAGCTATCGGCCGTTGGCTATAGACGGCAGTCGGTGAAGGTGAAAAAGGAGAGTGACAGACTAGTCGATCGATCGAGATCGAGAGAGAGCGCGCGCTTAGAGCAGGAGGAGATAGTAGAATTGGGGCTCGGTGGTAGACTGTTGGGGTTATAGCTTTACGGAACCATCTAATTATATTTTAATACAAGATAGTTTTTATCTTTTTAATATTCTATTTGTTAGATGACAACCGCATTGATAAATAATTTTTTTACTGTTTAGACGGTGGTATTAAAACTGGACCGAATTGGTTTAATTGCGAACCGCTAGCTTTTTCGGTCGGTTAAATGTATAAAAATCGAACTGTCTAAAAATCGTAAAGAATCGATATAAACTGGATAAAATCGAATGAAACCAAAAAAACCGATTTGAATCAGGAAAAGCCATTTTTTATCCCAAATATCTTTATAACATTTTTTTTTGCTGAAAAAATAAAATATAAATATAAATACAAATTAATTGAAATTTAAGCAATTTTAATTATTTTTTATGAATAAAATAAAAATTATAATTTATAATTGATGAATTTTTTTTGAATATTTATAATTTTTTACTATACATATCTTAAATATTTGTTATAAATATTGAATAACTTGAAAATATTGCTTTATGATTAATGTTTGATGATAAATGTGCTTTTTTAAAGTATTTTTTTATTGTTTTATATAGTTTTATTCTCATAATATTTATAAAAAATTTTTAAAATAATATTATTTTGAAAAAAAATAAAAAATTCGGTTGAATCCTATCGAACCGATCGAATCAAGAACCCTTTGCCTTTCCAATTCTTTATTCAGTCTGATTTTAATAACATTGATTTCGATAGCATTTCAAGAAAACTTCTCAACTTATTTATATTTAAATATATAAGCTTTTTATTCGGAATTAAAATCCAAATCCAACGATGGTACCAATTTTCAAATTTCACCTTTTGAGATATGTGGTCTATTTGATAGGTTGGTGATCATATTAGCCATTTTATCCAAATTAATTGCTATAATACTCATCAGTTTTTTCGTGTTAGATACTTTACACCTTTTATTAGGAGAAGGTGTTGCAAATTAAGTATTTAATGTAAACGTATTAGGAGCCACGTGATCATTTTTTTTACCTTCATTTTCATCATTAATACCAAAAAATACATCATTTTTAGAAACCAATCTCCTCATCATTAATGCTTATGGCCTTGTTTTCTAATCTCATTAGATTGTTTCGAACAATTATTCTTTTCATTTCCATTGGAGTCTCAGAATGTTATCCCGTAACTTTATCTTTTTCATAAAAAGTAAGCATTTTATCATAATTTCTGATTAGCATATCTTTCTATTCAACTGCATCAGATATGACCTATATTAATAAAATATATTTAATATACTGTCACATACAATGTTATTAAAACCAAATTTGATGCCAGTCGGACTGATTTAATCGTGAACTGATAGCTATTATGATTGGTTCAATCTATAGAAACCAAACTGGTAAAAAAACGTAAAAGATCGGTATAAACTGATCAAAAATCGAATAAACCAATGAAAATCGGGCTGAAACCGAATTGAACAAGAAAAATCGATTTGAACCAGAAAACCAATTTTTATCCAAAATATCCATACAACATTGTTATTTGTTAAAAAAATAGAATATAAGTATAAATACAAAATAATTGAAATTTAGGCAATTTTAATGAATTTCTTATTAATAAAATAAAATTATAATTTATAATTGATGAATATTTTTGAACATTTATAATTTTTTACTAGATTTATCTTAAATATTTATTATAAATATTGAATAACTTAAAAATATTGCTTTATGATCCATGTTTGATGATAAATGGATTTTTTTAGCTATTTTTATTTTTTTATATAGTTATATTTTCATAATATTTATAGAAAATTTTAAAAATAATATTATTTTGAAAAAATTCGGTTGAACCCTATCAAACCGATAAAACCAAGAACCCTTTGCCTCTTCTTTTTTTTTTTATTCGGTTCAATTTTAATAATATTGGTCATATATTATAAAAGACAAATAAAACAAGAAAGATATTAAGATACGTATAATTTACCTCAATCAATTCAACACACACACATTTTCAACATGCCACATGCATGTTGGTAGATCCATCCAAAACCACTCGTGCCACCTTGAAAGATACCATAACACTCCATAAAAGTTTTTTTTCATTGCCCTTATCCTACTATGGACTATTGGCTTGTCAGGAAATCTTCCTTTCATCTTATTCACAATGTTATCAATTGCATAGCATGTAAAAGTTTCACTCACTCTATTTACCTGTATATGCTCATGGAAGAAAGCATTAATTAACTCATTGTTTATGACATTCGATCAACTACAAATGATATGTGTTAATCTAGAGTGGACCTTTTTGGCATCTGTATAATAAAGAAAATTAATATTCGTAATATTTATATAAAAAAAAAGTAATGAAAACTATAACATAAACAAAAGTCTTGATTCAATAATAACTAGTACATGCCAAAAGTTACAACAAAAACTAAAGTTCCTCCATTTAAAATAGACAAAAACAAAAACTACCGACAATAATCATAGCTCATATTGGCTGCTAGGCGATCACTAATCATTTTCCCTCTCCTAGTTTCCTTATTAGTCTCTATGTCATTTTCATTTTAAATCCCATCATTATCAATATTTAAAATTTTTGTGTCAACTTGAGCTTCTAATTCTTCATATGGATCCAAACCTCTTAAATAATTATGCAAAATACAACATGCAAATATCATAAGTTTTTATGACTTAAGACCGTATTATAGCTCTGTTGAGCTTACAATTATTGGAAAATATTTTTTGAGGACACCAAATGCTCTTTCAATTGCATTATGCAATGATACATGTCGAAAATTAAATAATTCTCTGGGATTTTAGGGTGAGTATTCTTTCAAGTGATATCATTTCCTTCTATAATGCGTAACGAGTCTAGATCTTAACATGGGGCCACCATCAACAACATAGTATTTTCCATCTGAAATTCTTAATGAATGTTCTCTACTTAATGCATATTTAATAATCCTGTAATCAGATGTTGTCCCTTTCCATCTAGATAAAACATATGTAAATTTTAAGTCAAATATGTATGTAGCTAACACATTTTGGGTGGGATCGTCTTTCCTCCCACGAAATTTTGGTGCTTCCTGAGTATGAACTTTAAGATGTATATATGTCCCATCAATTGCACCTAGATAGTTTTGACATTAAATTTTAACAATTAATCTGTAAAAAAGCATTTTTGGAAACAAAAATTGATTAAATTATTAACTTTGATCACCTTAAAATATGCGTAGAATTTATTACTGTCGGCAATTTTAAAAGGAACCTCAGACCCATCGGATTGTTTAATGAATTTATCCTCTTAACTCTAAAATGGACCTCAGTATAGTGTGAAAATGACAGTTTGCAGTCTCATCGGACCGGCGAAAAGCAAAAGATAGCTCTCGATTTGTTACATTATGTACTAATAGATACAATATCTTAACTACTAATTCTTCGACTGTTACCCGAATTGTAGTTCTAAGACCACTCTCTCTTACAAACAAATCACATAACCTGGTAAAAGCTGAAGGGGTCATCCGTATAATGTTACGACAAAGTTTCGACGAAAATAAATGGCTCATTGGATCATCTCTAACCATTTCTCCTTCAACTCATATGAATTAACACAAACAACAAAATAAAATATATAAACAAAAATAATACTAAAATAGTTTTGAAATATCATAAAATTTTATATTTAAGTTTTAAGACCACAAAAAAATGTGTATATAGTTCCAACAATTTTTTATAGTTACATAAAAAATTTCTAGCAATTTTTTAAAAATAAAAAAATGGTTCTAATTTCTTATAAAAAAACATTTAAAAAATATCACATATACAAAATAAATAATAACACACAAAAACAAAAAAAGACTAAAGTGAAAAACATGAAAAAAATTATTTTTTTGAAAATCATACCTTGTAAG
>CM075820.1:1512373-1542309 GCA_037975025.1 Excoecaria agallocha | reverse complement strand
AGCTTTTGCTTTTATTTGAATTTCTTCGTCAACCCCACGATATATCTTGTTCTACAAACACGCAAAATATGAAAACAGGCGATGGATTTTTATCAGCTTATGATAATCGTCCGGTCGCCTGTGGTTCATGTGAAACCGAAAGTTCAAAGATTCGTCGGTCCTGAAATTATAATTCAAAGAGCCGGCAGACCAAAGGTCGAAAGGTAGTCCAGACGCCAAATCGCTTATTATCGAGTCTTAGAGCACATTTGGAATTATTTTTTTAAAAGATAAAAGGCTGAATATTGAATAAAAAGTTGATTATAAAATTAAAATCACATGTTTGGTAAATATTAATTTTAAAAAAAAATAAATTTATAAAAAGTGAAAAAAATTTATATTAGAAAATGTGAGAAATTGAAATTTTTTTAGAAAAACTGAATTTTAATTTTTCAGGATAACTAATTTAAAATTTTTTCTATATAAAAATATCTCTTATTTTATTTTATAATAACAAGTATACTCAATATAAAAAGAGTCATTTTCTCTCTTCTCTTGCCCTATAACCCAAAATCTTCTAACGTAAAAAACGATTCTACTCTTCTTCTTCTTATTTCTCTTTCTTTTATCATCCAAAATCAGTGGAAGTCAAAAGAATAACACTTTTTCAATTTGTATTGCTTTTTGACAAAATAAACGTAATTACTATTTTTTCTTTCTTATACCAATTTTTCATGAAAAATTGTTTTCAATTTTGATTGAATTTTTTTATTTATTTTGCTGGATACCTATTGAAGGAGAATGGATACGCCCATAACTCTAAATTCGGAAAGTAAATCAAATATATTTGATACCGAATGTGACGGTTACAGAAATTAATTCATATACTGAATACGTCAGTTATGAAAATTAATTCCTATATTGAATGTGTTATCTACAAAAATTAATTTCTATATTGAATACGTCAGTTACAAAAATTAATTTTTGTATTAATTATCTTTCTAATTAAGAAATCTAAAAATTTCTATAAATAGAGCTTATGAATTCAGATTTAAAGGTTAATCGCTAGCTTTTCATAAGAAATTATTGAGATAATTCCTTTTCTCCCACCTCGTTCCTCAGTTTCTTCACAGCGTATTTAGACTGTTGAATTGTTGCCGTTATCCCGCCCAATAGTTGGTGGATAATAGCCGTGCCAGTAATGCGAAACAAGATTCTTTGCTTTCGCTTCTCAAAGGATTCTGCGCTATAAGAGGTAAATAGATTTTCCTCTTTATATATATATATATATGTGTGTGTGTGTGTGTATTTTCCAACATTGGTATCAGAGCTTTTGTTTAAGCGGTCTGGCATGATATTAAAGTTAGATCTAAAATTTTATGTGTAAAATTGGTAGATCTAATTAGATTGTATTAAATCCAATGTTAAATATATAAAATGAATATATATTTTTTGTATGTGTACACCAAAAATTATGTAAAAAACTTCGTAAACATAAAATAAAAATTAGTATTTTTGAATTTTGACCTCACCATCGTATTCGTGGACCCTAAAAACCCCATACTTGCCGAATTTGGATAGCCGAAATTTGCCTCTAGGGTGGCGTGTGGAGTGCATGTGCCACCTATGCAAAACGCGTGCTAGAGGGCACGTGTGCCAGCTGTTAAAGTGATAAGTCACTTTGACACGTGGCCCAATAGAGGCGGGACACATGATCCACTACGATGGTGTCACGTGTCACCATATGTCTGAATAAGTTGTCAGGCTGACATGTGGACTAACATGATGATGACATGTGGACCAATGTAGAGGTGCCACGTGTCAACAAGCATTAGGGTGATGTGTCGCTCTGACACATGGCACACTTGGATGTTACCAAGTGTCAAGCTTACATGTCAGAGTTGATACGTGATCTAGTCAAGGTCTGCTACATGGCAGACTGTGGTCATGCCAAGTAGTACATGTGGGTCCACCCATTTACCACGTGGGCCAATGGTTGGCTGCCATGTGGATCAGTTGTGGCAGCCACATGTCAGATAGAGGTCTGACATGGCGACACGTGGCCTATTAGGTTCATGCCATATGGCTTTATAACCTAGCTAGCAGGTGGTGTGCTTGTCGCACATGGGGTGCATGGGGCCCACCCTTGCTGGTGCATGACAGCCCATGAGTCTTCCTCCAATCACCAAATCAGCTCAATTTTTTTATGTATTATTTTTCAATTTTTTTGAGTTTTTGGTCATTTTTTGAAAAATTTTTGAGGACCAGAAAATAATTTTTAAAAGATGAATATAAAAATTGATGAAAATATATATATATATATATATATATATATATATATATATATATATATATATATATATATATATATATATATATATATATATTCTGCCTTCTTAATTTTTAAATTTGTTTGAAAATTATATTCTAGGGATTTGTCCTTATTTTTTATTGAAATGAGTTTCAATCATATATGTTTGTACATGAGTGCACTTACTATTTATTTTTTGTTATGTGTAACATAAATGGTGATGATAAGGACTCTCTATTGTCCACGAACTCCTCAAGACATTGCTGAAGCCAATGCAAAAGTGCAAAAGGTTCGCAATATGAGGATGAACAAGAAGGCTCAACTGATGATATAGATGCAATAGTGCATCACATAATATACAGGCATGAACAAATGCAAGAGTGCATTTGGATAGGTGGCCTAAATAGAGGACATGATGATAGAACCTTAATTAAAGTGATGATCAACTCTCTCAGTCACCATTCAGATCTGAGAAACTTGATGGTAGATGCATGGATTGTAGAAAATGGAAATTATACATTACAAGAAAATTGCAAATTAGCAACGAAAATTTCGGTTGTTAATTTGGTAGTTGCTATTTTTAGCAACAAAAATTTTATTTCGTTGCTAAATTCAACAATGCAATATTCGGTGAATTGGTTTAGCAATGGAATATAAATTTTCGTTGCTAAATTTAGCAACAGAAATAAATTTTTCGCTGCTAAATTCACCCATAAGTAAAAAAATTAACAATAGTCGTGTCCGTCACTAAAAATTATAACAATTTTTTAGTACCAGAAACCCATGAATGATGGAAAAGAAAGTTTAAAAGATTACATGCATGGAAGAGCCATTAACTGCCAAACATATAAAACATATATATAACAAGCAACAGCAAAAATATGAACTCAAATTGCAATCCCCTCCACAGAACGACAATGATGAAAGAACCTAACAATGACACCTTCAGGTATTTTAGCAAACATGTAACCACAAGGAAAAAAAAAAGGAAAAACGAAGAAGAAGAAAAAGAAGACAGTATTGATGTAGTAATAGATTGAAAAGCAATATTTGATAAGCAGTAGAATTGAAAAAGTACTCTTTGATAGTTCCACCATAAAACCAAGCAAGGATCGCAATGATAGATGATATTGATCTAGCAGGGAAAAACTTTAAGGCCAACTGAATCTAGAGCATTAAACATATAATCAACTAGAAAAGGAAAAGGCAAGTATTTCAAGATATGATTGTGTAAAATAGTTAATAAAAGGACCTAAAATGCTTGACAATCGAGTATCCATTATTTGTAATGAAATAAATATACTGTTAATGCATTTTGTATGAAATAAATACATTATCAAAATTATGTCAGAAACACAACTACCACTAGTCGTCCAGATGGAGTAATTGAAATATTAACAATAGGAGCACCCAAAGTACCCAATAAAAAATATTACCATCATCCTTCCTCAAAGTTCCCTCATATATATATATAATTCACTTGAATTAGCATTTCCACTACTTGACAAAATGATATATTAATTAGACAATGGAAACTGATCTGAGACATACCAGAGGAAGAATGTCTGATGTCTCTGCTCTAGTCCATTTGCATGTGTGGTTCAGGACGTAATTAGCATAAAGCACAGATTGCATCATCCAGTGCAAGATACACAAATAGACCAAACTTCTTAGCAGACTGACATTAGCAATCGGCAGACTTATTCCTTGAAAAATAACAGATTATGTTGCTTTCAGTAAAACCACAGGGAAGCAATAGCCAGATTTCTGTTTCAAGAAACCAGAGCACAGACCAATAATGCAAGCATAAATTTTCCACCGAAGCAGTCCATCAAATGCATTAAAAGTCAAGTGTTGTACAGATAATTTAAAAATGTTTACCTGGGTTTTGGGATAATGGATTGTCCATAGCAAGGTCGGGAGAATGACTTCCATCCTTCAGCGTATGCGGATAAACCAGGAGACATACCAAAGAAATATCTCTAATTCATAAAACAAGCTGCATTAAGATCAAGAAAACAATTTTATAATGTTTTTTTTCAAGGCATTAATTTCTATTCTTATAGAACAAAGAGTCAAAGATGAATTTTTTTGTCCCAAACCACAATTATTGGATTTTAGCTTCACCATGAATTCATAACCTAATCCCATTTAAGAAAAAAAAATTAATAAATTAGCTAATGTAAGTTAAAAGCAGTTAAATTCTCGAACTTCAAGATAATCATGAGCCATGAAATGTTAGAAAAAAAAAACGTTTTTTTTATGGCCATGTACTTCATAGTTACGTGATGATTGTTTAATCTTTAACTAAATTTAAGCAATAAATTGTGCAACACAAATCAAATGTAAAAGTTCAAGTGGTAGAGTTTCCATAACCAGCTGAACGTTAAAAGAAGTACGTTAGATACAACCATTAGATTGCCTCTATAGCGAAATATAGAGATAATTCTTACCCACAGTCTTGGAGTTGTTGGATCAGATTTTTTTTGCTACTTGGACAATTCTAACTGAAAGCTGATACTAATGGACACTTTGAACTCAAATAGAAAATGGACTGCAAAACAGAATGAAATTGTTGTTAGCAGAACCGAAGAAAATGAGATGCTGGCCGTAAAAGATGGAAGGCCCATTTGGTGCTGTGAACAAGCAGCCATTGATTAAATTAGAAGGACAAAAGAAGTACAATAACATTTGAAACCATCGACTTTGGTGCTGCTAGACTGCTAAAGTCTTTAATTTATGCTTGTGCTTATCTCTAGGTTTGTTAAAATTTGTTATTTCTAGGTTTTTAAATAGAAGATAAGGATTGCATATTATAAAATTAATTCATACGAGAATAATAGAGAAAATAGTTTATACAAACAAAATTACCATTAATATGTTGTACACAAATTTCTCTAATATTAAAACACATTTTAGAAGATGTATGCTAATTTCAGTATATTAAAAAATATCGATTTCAAATTTTCTCTCCTTTTTTCCCTTATTAAAAAAAATATACAAACAAAATTTTGTTTTGTCTTGAAAAAATAGAACCTATATTATATTATCATGTAGTAATTAATTATAAACCTTTAAAAAGTTAGGTTCATGACAAGTTGCTCTTCATTGTCAAAATTAAATTTAATTAGCTGTTAAAATCAGTTTTCAAAAGCCATAAAAATAGTTGTATAAATATATATAGTTGGAACTTCAATTCTGAACTTCAAGAATTCTAATTTTGAGCTTTGAAGGGAAACTAAGAATCTAGATTTAATTAATTCCATTTCCATCCAATTCCCTCAAAACAAACAAAAGGGTTTACATTAAAATGAAAAAAATTAGCAAATTTACTATCAGAGAAATAAAGAGGAAATTAAAAGGAGAGTTAATTACCTCTTGGAGAAGTTAGAATCAGAAGTTACAGTGATCTTGCTCTTGTCACGAGCAATAGTTACAATATCACCAAGAGCACCAGCCTTACCACCAACCAAGAGAATAACAGCTAAAGAAAGGAAAAAAACAACAAAGAAGGGAACCTCATGCAATGACGAACCAGCCATAGCCAAAGAAGAGAACAATCTAATAATTTCTTCAAATCCAAATCTCTCCAACACAAATAAACTGAAAGCACAAAAAATAGAAAGGATAAAAGAGCATGTCTAGAAAGGAAACAACAAGAAGACAAGGGGTAGTCTTTATGCATCAAAACATTAAAGGACATAGGTTGATTTTTGAAACTACCAGCCAACACTATGACTAGAAACTACTACCAATTGGTCAAGGACACAAATATCTCAAAATGTGAAAGCAGACTTTTAATGAGCTCAAAATCTAATACACTCTACAAAAAATCTCACAAGTATTAATGATTAATCAGCATGATTTGCTAACAAAAGCTGGATACTATTTATTTCTCACCTCCATTAGTTCCAAGTAATCAGCAACTGGGTCCATTATTGCCATTTTAATCTTAGATATCTGCATGGCATTTACATTTTATTCATCAGCTTTAAAGCACGTGGATTAAGCTTGTATCAGAGAGTCAACAAAGCCACAAGCATTTAATAAGATCAGAAAAGTAAACAAAAAAAAGAATATCTTTACTGAGCTGCAGATAAAACTGACTTTAAGAGTGAAACCATTGGGCAAAATTTGTGAGACCCCTTTTCTGAAGAAAGAACTGCTTTTTCATCAAGACAGCTAAAGGCATTTATATGCGGGCAGAAGAAACTTCCATAACCTTGAGTAATGCAGGCAAAAACATTTATACATACTACATCAGCACCCTAATATTTGTATTCTGAGATTGTTCAGTAATAGGAATTTAAAAATGCTACTAAAAAGGCAGAGATGTGCATCTCCACAACTAATACTACAATAATTGCCTTCTAAATATTAATTCAGGCACCTCTTTCTTGTAATAAAAACAACCCAGCAAGAGTAACTTCTGCATGAATGCCAAAACAAATTTATCCCGTTTCCCAATCCTTCAACTTCTTGCTTCCTTTGGGTTTAGAAATTGGGGCATTCATTCCAGCCATCTTCATATTATATTTGGCCCGAAGAGCATCATTATATGTCCATCTGCATACAAAAGGATTATCAGGAATTATTTAAGGAATAAAACAAGTTAGAGCAGAACATCCATCCGCAACAAAAGGATGATCAGGAATTATTTTAAGGGATAAAACTATTTAGAGCAGAACATCATGATTAGAAACTCCAAAAACACAAACTCCAGAAAAACTTGAAGAAACATTTAACCATTAAATTTATTACTACAAGATAACAATATAGAGGACAGTAATGATCATAATTGCAACCAATTTAACATATCGATAGAAAAAAAACATGTTAACCTAAAACATTTAATGAAAATCGTAACTTGGGAATCATACTTCCAGGAAGTACAAGTTTTCCTGCAAAAAAGTAGCAGAATAGGAGTAATGAACAACCAAATCCTGCAGCCAAACATGGTATTTTCTCCATAACCCAAAAAACTAAAGAGAAAAAAATGGCTCATATCTCGAGAAGCTACAACTGAGAAACTAAAAATGCTTATCACAATACGAATAAAAATAAGGAAAAAAAACCCCGTGATTTTATACCCAAATTATCCAATAAAAGCCCCCACTTAACACCACTACAATGCACTTCCCAAATTCAGTATCCCTGTTGCTATTACAACAAAACCGAAACAGTATTCCTGTTGCTATTACAGACAAAAAATATATCAAAAAAAGAGCCCATCACCTGAGAGGTTGATTTTTGTCATATTGCGAAAAGTTAATTGAAAAAAAAAAAGAAGAAAATAAATCAACCATCACCTAAGAGGTTGATTTTCTTCACTTTTTATGTATACCGTTGAATTTTGCCACTAAATAGCTGGAGCTTCTCTATGGTTTCTGGATGGAACTGTTTCTAACAGAAACGGTTTCTGAAATAGGCATAAGATACTATCATAGAAGCAATGAACCCAAATAACAAAAATCAAGATTCCCTAAGAGAGACCAGGAAAGAAAGAAACCAGGAAAACCAGCATAGAATGCAACCATCCTGCATTCACTTGCTCTTTGAGATCCTGGAGCTAACACTGTGTCCGCAACAATATCCCCAACTTCACTTGGGTTTAAATTTGTTTTCTCGATCAATGCCTTCAACAAGCAACCAGAATAAAAATTAAAACAAAAATGAAGCAATTCCTGCCTTCCCCCCAAAAAAAGAAAAACAAAGATAGCAAAATATAGAGATACTCGTATTATTTACAGACTAAGGCATAATACTAGTCAACAATCATGATATTCAAAGGTTAGCATAAAATTCGGGTGAGAAGAAGATGAAGAAGGGCGAAGGTGATCGAGAAGAACTCGTTGCTAATATGAGAAGAACATGGAAGGAGGCGGCGTTCAAAGCTGATAGCGAAGATAAAGAGAAGAGAAGAGATGGGGGGGTTAATTTATACCTAGGGCAACAAATAAAAAAATTATATAAATACCCTTAAGTTTAGCAATGGAATTTCAATTCGGTTGCTAATTTAGCAACGAAATTTTAATTTTATTGCTATTTTAGCAATAGATATCCAATTCCGTTGCTATTTTTATTGAAAATGTAAATTAGCAATGGAAATCCAATTCCGTTGCTATTTTCCATTGAAAATATAAATTTGCAACGGAAATCCATTTCCCGTTGCTAAATTAGCAACGTAAATTATATTCCGTTGCTAAATTAGCAACGAAAATTATATTCCGTTGCTATTTTTTCTTTCAAAATTTTTCCGCCATCTTTTAGCGCCTTATTTAGCAACGGTATAGTATTTCCGTTGCAAATTTTCATTGTTAAATTTTGGCGCTAAAAATTCCCTCCACTTTTAGCGACGGAAGATAACCAAATATATTTCCGTTGCTAAATCTAGAATATTTAACCAATTTTAGCAACAGAATTTTTTTTTCGTTGCTAAATAGCAACGAAATTGAATTTCTGTTGCTAAATTAGCAATGGAATAATTTTCGTTGCTATTTTTAAATTTTCTTGTAGTGATAGAAGATAAATTATCCATTTTTTGCTCAAGACATCAAAGAGAGGAGCGTTGAGGAGAACACTAAATTTTAAGATGGTACTTACGAGTGAACGTATTATGTATCGTCTATGGCTATATGATTGAGTTCATAGCACACCTTATCAGTTATATATGATGATCAAAAAAATTCATTTACAGTTATGATGCTTTCTTGAGTAGTTGGCTTGAGTGTCATATTTATTATTGGTTAGCAGATTTTTGAGATAGGATTATGTTTCCTATTATTATTTTAAAACAAGTATGTCTTATCTGAATATGTTTCTTTTTGAGATTGTTGGATGTTTATGTTTGATTAAATAAATGAGTTTATATATCTTTTGGATATTATATTAGCATTCAACATTTATTATAAATGTGTTTATTTTATTATTAATTGCTTAGCAATATTTTAAGAGTAAAATAACTGCATGATAATTGAGTTAAGACTTAGATTGTCTAGTGTATAATATCCTTTAATTAAGTTTTTTACCTAGAAGTTGGGAGCATATGAAGATACAACCAACTAATAAGGACTGTGTAAAGATATTTGAGGATGTCATTTGATATTTGGAGCTTCAAGAGGTTTGTCTGGCATCGATTAAGATCAATGCCAAAGTACATGTGACACAGTCGCATTCTAATAGAATGAGTTCTAACCAAAACAACAAAAAAAGATGAAATATCAAAGCTTTAAGAGCCTAAAAGGCTCGAAAGCCTAAAAGGAAAAAGATGAAATAGAATTACAAAAGGTCTAAAGGAAAGGAAAGGATAAATATTTCAAGAGTGAAATGTTTCAACTACCAATAGAAAGAACACTATGCAAGAGAATGCAATGTGGCCTAATAAATTCACAAGTAAAGGACCACATGACAAAGGATTGGGATGTTTTTATCTAGTTAGTTTCTATTCTTCCTTTGATGAAACTTGGTTTCATTTACATTTCAAGGATGACAACATATGCTTATGTTCAGATGATGCTTAATACGGTTCTAGTTTTATTTTGAATAGTTTTATTGTTATGGATTTTGATCCTGATTATTAATATAAAACTAGTTTTTTTCCTTTTTCTCTATTTTTTTACATAATTATGAGAATAATGTGAAATTGTGGCATGTTAGATTAAACCACATTGGCCAAGATTGAATGAGTCAGTTAGCCAAAGTGGGATTGATAGGTGATTTGAATAAGGTTGAATTGTCTACCTATGAGCATTACCTAAAAGGAAAACTGGTTAGAAAACCGTTTGAAAAAAGAACTAGGACCGAATTTCCATTGCAATTGATCCATTTAGATGTTTGTGATCTATTAAATATGAGGGCAAGGTATGGGGCCTACTAGTTCATCACATTTATAAATAACTACACGAGATATGGTCATGTGTACTTTATTTCTCACAAATCAAAAGTGTTGATTTATTTTAAAAGTTATATTAACTTAGTTGAAAATCAATTTGACAGAAAGATCAAAGCTTTAAGAGCTGATAGAGGTCGAAAATATCTTTCTGATGAATTTAAAGCTTTATATGATGAAAAAGAAATTGAGTATCGATTGTCTATTCTTAGAAATTCACAACAAAATGGTGTTACAGAAAGGAGAAATAAGACTCTCCTAGATATGGTAAGAACTATGATGAATGAGGCAAATTTGTCAATTTTAGGGAGATGTTCTATTAATAGCCATATATGTTCTAAACCGAGTGCCTTCTAAGTTTGTCACATCCACTTTTTATGAGTTGTGGACTAATCGAAAACCTGATCTAAGCCATTTATGATCTTGGGATTATACTGCTTATGTCCATGATACCGCAAGAAAATTTGGTAAATTGGGACCAAGAGCTAAAAAGAGTATCTTTGTGAGATATTATGAAGTATCAAAAGTATACATATTCATTGGTGAGCAAGAAAATGGCATAATGATAGAATTTGAATCACGACATGTCATTTTCTTAGAAAATGAATTTCCAAAGTTGGACAAAGTGAGTCAAGACTTCATTTTTTATGAAACTCAAGAAGAAAAACCATCAAGATCACTCTATCTGAATGGGAGGGAATTTGAAGAAGAAGGTCAAGATCCTCTTCCCTATGATCCAGATGTTCTGGATCCTTACTCCAGTGGGAGTATTCCTGACTCCAGTGGAAGCATAAAAATTTAGAACCCTTACTTGAGTGGGAGTATTCCTGGCTTCAGTAGGAGCATGGATCTCAATTCCAATGGGAGCATTTTGAACTACGATGAATATACGAGATATGTTTATCAAGAATCAAAAATACAAAAATCTAAAAGGAAAAGTGTTCCACATTGACGATTTGAGATAGAAGGCTCGAACGAAGCCTTTTTAGTTATCGCATAAGATGAAGAATAGCCTAAAAATTTTCAAAAATTTTTTTTGATGCCCAGCTAAAGATAAATGAATTAAGGCAATGAAAGAAGAAATAACATCTATTAGATTGAACCATATTTGGGAACTAGTTGATCTACCTAAAGGATGCAAACCAATTGGGAATAAGTGGATTCTCAAGGTAAAGTGAAAAGCTAACAAAAGCATAGAAAGATATAAAGTTCAGCTACTTGCTAAATGGTTTACACAATAAAAAGGGATTGACTATGAGTAGACTTTTCTCAACTATTGTAAGATTTACGTCTATAAGGTTAATTCTAGCCTTAGTGGCCAGTTTAGATCTAGAACTACATCAAATGGATGTAAAGACTGCTTTTCTGAATGGAGGATAAGATGAAGAGATCTATATGAAAAAACCTATAGGTTTTATTGAAAAAGGAAGCGAACATAAGGTTTGCCGATTAAAAAGATCAATATATAGCCTCAAACAGTCTTCAAGACAATGATATTTGATATTTCATGACATAACTATATTGAATGGGTTCAACAAGATTGATAAAGACCATTGTATTTATCACAAAAGCTCTAAAGACAAATTTATCATTTTGACTTTGTATGTAGACGACATACTAATAGCAAAAAATGAGATAGAGTACATAAATAAAATCAAAGGTTAGTTGTCCTCCAACTTTGAAATAAAAGACATGAGTCAAGCATATTACATTCTTGGAATTAAGATTTCAAAAGATCATTTAAGAATGTTGTTATCTCTCTTGCAAGAGACAGATATCAACAAAGTCCTTGAACAATTCAATATGCAAATTGCAAACCCATTAATAACTCTATTGCCAAGGATCAGTTTCTTAACGAAAGTATGTGTCCTGAGATGCCAAATGAAATGGAACACATGAGGAACGTTCCATATGCCGCCGCTATGGGTAGTCTAATGTATGTATTATCATGTATAAGACCTGATATATGCTATGCAGTAGGCATAGTAAGTAGATATCAATCCAACCTAGGCGAAGCACATTGGAAAGCAGTGAATAGCATACTTAGATACCTCAAAGGTACCGTATACTATTCTCTCTGTTATCAAAGAAAGGATATGCAATTGAGAGGATACTCAAATGTTGATTAGGGAAGTGATGTGGATGAAAGGAATTCCACCTCAGGTTATGTATTCTTGCTTAGCAAGGGTGCCATTTTGTGGAGTAGCAAGAAACAAACCTGTATAGCCCAATCAACAATGAAAGTTAAATTTGTCACTTCCTCTACTGTAGTACAAGAGGTAGTTTGGCTAAAATAGTTGGTGAACCATTTAAGAGTAACTGCCTTAGAGGAACCAGTGACAGTTTGTAGTGACAGTTAGTTATCGATGAATATATCAACATTAAGTATCAATACACTGAGAAGTGAACTTACAGTACATTTCCTCACCGTACATGATTACAGATCCATTAACAAAACATGTATCAAGAGATGTGTTTTGAGAAACATATTAGATCTCAAGGTTTGCGTAATATTTGAGTTGTACTATTTTATTATGTAATCCTATAACATTATTATTTATAAATAATAATAAAGTTCATTATTTGGCAACATATAAGTGTGAATGTTTATATGTGAACATTTACTTTTATTTGTTATATGATTAAATATGTCAGATAGAGAAGTAGCCTACTCACACGGGTGTTTACCTTAGTTTTGATAATTAGTTGACAAAGACTAGGATGAGGCAATTTTTGAATATATGGTGAACTTGAGAGCCTGTTCAAAATAAAAGTGTTCATTTTGCAGAAAATACAAGATTAGTCATGTTAAGGGCAAAATAAAGACATACATGTGGTTGTATGCTTTGGTTTGAGAACCAAACTGAATTAAGTGTAATTCTATGATAAGTTAAACGTAACTATCATATTCTGTCTTGAAAGCCAGAAGTAGTCCTAAAATGGGAGGACTAAAGTTGGATACTTTGGTACATCACAACCCTACACTTCTGCATGGTGTTATATATATTTCGTGAGACATGCTCTCCTTTAAGGGATGGAAAGAATACCATGAT
Organism: Excoecaria agallocha; assembly: GCA_037975025.1. Taxonomy (NCBI): domain Eukaryota; kingdom Viridiplantae; phylum Streptophyta; class Magnoliopsida; order Malpighiales; family Euphorbiaceae; genus Excoecaria; species Excoecaria agallocha. The sequence goes on along the minus strand of CM075820.1, from coordinate 1,529,078 downwards.
GCATGTTTTATACCATATGTGCTTTAAGTGACCAAGGGAAGAGAATTTAATGTGAACAATCTCAATTTTTCGTAGTGTGAGACCCTAACTAAGTTTCGGCCCTTAAAACTCTTAACTTATCCCCGAAGTGTGGTTCAGTGTAGTTATCTTAGTTAGTCTCCAAAAGGCTATGGAAAAATTCGACTTGGCAAGTCTAACTGGAAAAGCGAGCTGAATCATGATGGATGGTATATAGTAAGAGGGGAAGATAGTTTTTTGATCACATTCAATTATTTTGTAGTTCACCAGCATACCTATTATAGTTTTTATGAGTAGAGATATAATAGTGAACACGAAAATTGTTTTATAAAATCATGAGTTAAAACAGTGAATGTAAGAAGGCAATCTAGGGTTAGGCATACATGGATAAAAGGATTTTATTTCTTCGAGATGCTATATATTTCTAACAAGTGCATAGCAATAGTGCTCTCGATATATGCTAGTCACACGGTCTATTTACCTGTATGATTGGAGATTATGATTGGATTTTGTTCTGTCATGTGCTAGTCGGAGATAGAGGAGAATGGATACGCCAATGACTCTAAATTCAAGAAGTAAATCAAATTTGTTTAATACCAAATACGTCAGTTACAAAAATTAATTCATATACTGAATACGTCAATTATGGAAATTAATTCCTATATTAAATGCGTCAGTTACAAAAATTAATTCCTATATTGAATACGTCAGTTACAGAAACTAATTTTTATATTAATTACCTTCCTAATTAAGAAATCTGAAAATCTCTATAAATAGAGCTTATGGATTCAGATTTAAAGGTTGATTGCTAGTTTTTCATAAGAAATTTTTGAGAAAATTCCTTTTCTCATACCTCATTCCTCGGTTTCTTCAAAGGGTATTTAGACCGTGGAATTGTTGTCATTATCCCCCCCTAACGGTTTGTGGATAATAGCCATGCCAGTAATGCGAAATAGGATCATTAGCTTTCGCTTTTGTTTCTGCTTTTCAAAAGATTCTGCATTATAAGAGGTAAATAGATTTTTCTCTTTATATATATATATATATATATATATATATATATATATATATATATATATATATATATATATATATATATTTTCCAAAACATTTTTTTTGTTCAATTTTAAATGTATTTTATGGTGTCGTTGTATGTATTTGTGTGGCGGTAGCCGATGATTCATATAGCAAATATGGATCCTAGCAGAAACCGAAGTAACAATGCAAATATCTAACAACAAGAAAGGTGAAAAATCACTGCATTCAAGGTCTGATCTTTTTTTTTTTCTTTGGTCAATATAAGTCATCATTACTTTTCGCCTCCCATATTAGCTATTTTAAACTTGGTATGGTTTCTTTTCCCCTAATTCTCATTATAGACATGGGATTAGGATGTAAGTAATATGCCGCAATATTCTCATTGGGAAGAAAGATTCAATGGCATTGCTTATCAATATATGAGGACTTAAGCTATCACAAACATAAAAAATTACAAGTTCATTAAATATGTTACAGTAAAGAATGTTGTAACATATTTAATTACAAGTTCATTAACATGTAATTAAGTTATGATTATATTTTTTTTATGAAATAAAGATATAATTTTATTGAATTAGGGATTATTTAGCCATATAATTGAAGACACTTCTCCAAAGTAAAAGTCAACTGCATGTGTTGGATTTGGATGTAGCACAATATTAATTAATTTGAAGTAGATAGATTTTTATTTTTTATTTTTATGTAATTTTACTTTTAGACTATTAAATTGAGAAAGTATCTTTTCTATATTTATCATGCTACAAGAAAAATATCAATTACCGATGGGAAATGCTGACAGAATTTAGTGATTTACCATAGGAAAACACATTTAACGATGAAATTTACCAACGAAAAAATTCATAAGTGAATTGGTCACAGGTACTTTTCCTGTTTCCGCAGGTAATTTTATCGACGGAAAAATCCGTCGTAAAGTCTGTCTAGATGTACAGATCAAGAAATTGTCATGAATTGCTATATTTATCGACGGAATTTAATCTGTCGTTAAAATTACTAACGAAAATATATGATCCGTTGTTAAATTTACAGACAAAATTATTTGATTTGTTGTTCAATTTACTGATAAAAATTATAAATCTGTAGATAAATTTTCAACGGAATGTATCATTCTGTGGGTAAAATTAGTGACAGTTAAATTTTTCGTTGCTAAATAAACTGTCAGTAGTTTTATGACAGTAATTTTTTTGGTTGCTAAATTTCGTATGTATATTTAGCAACAATTTAATTGCTTCCATTGGAAAATTTAGAATTAGATTTAATTCATTGATTTCATTGCTCTATATAGGAGAAACCTAATTATCAATATAATATAAAATATATAATGTACAGTAATAACTAATAAAAATCTAATTCATAATATAATATAAAATTTATAATATTCAATAATAAAATACTTGAAAATGTATGCTATTATAGTCGATTCTTAATTTGTCATAAAGAGTAATAAAATACCAAATCAAATTCTTACAAATCTCAAAAGCATAAATATTAAATCCCTAGCTATGCAGTTAGTGAAGGTGAATGATCTGAATGTTGCGATTTGGTGTTACCTCTCCCTTTTATTTCATCCATCTCATTACAGAATTGGGCTATATATTCCATCAACCTGCGCAATTGAGTTGCCAATAGACTCGCTGTAGTTTGAAGTTTAACTACTTCCTCATTAGATGCAGCCCACCTACTGGAGGCAGCTGTACTGAATGTAGAGGATTGCGAATAGAATGTATTTGTGAAAGAACCTAAGCCAAAAATCCTGCCACGACAGTCCCTACCACCAACTGGAATTATCAAACACTTATTATATGCAGAAACTATAAATTAAGAACAAAAATTTAGAAATATAATTAACGGCTATCTGGCTGAATAACAATCCAGTTGTCAAATGACAATAAAAAATTCGTACTTTCCTAAACTTAGAAAGAAATAATTAGCCACTTCAAGCCTAAGCACATCGCAACACCAAAAAAGATCAAAAACTTCAAGTGAATATAATTAGAAGCTTATAAACAGAATTTGCAGGGACTGATGGTACTTTCACATATCATCATAGATGCATACGTATATCACCACCATAAAAACAATTTCATTAATGAATTATTTAATTGCTCTACTGTAACTTTAATTTTTTTCAACCTAACATTTTAATTTGGTTACAAATTACAAATCAAGTCATCATAGTTGGATAGCTCTAATCAAACCTTAGATGAGTTATCATACAACTATGCTACATCCAAAGCATGATTGCTGACTTTATTATTTCAATTTTCAGAAGGAAACTCAAAATTTGATGGGATATGAACTACTTACAGATTATTAATTTATAGATTATCAATTCAATATACAAATTATTAATTTACATGAATTATAAATTTGTATGCTTAATTTATCTGTAATATTTATCTATTTTGCAGTGTATGGGAGCATTAAATATCTATTTCGGTTAGTCAGAGTATTCCAAAAAAATTAATGTAAAAAAAAGGCAAAGAAAATTAGACAGACTTTCTGATGGTTTTATGAAAAGCAGTTCAGTCCAGCAGCACAACCCAATGGTTTTCCAGTTTCCAAGGACAATGCTAATGATTATAGGCAAGTAATCATCCTATTATTCAAATGGTTTCAAAAAGTAGCATTGATCACAGTTGCACTCACAGTCAGACAATATATGGCTATACTTGGAAAGAAAATCAGCAAAGAACCATTCACTGCTTTGAAGATATTTTTTTTCTAGCACAGAACATCTACAATAATAATCATTGAGAAAAAAATAAAATAAGAAATTAAAAAAATAAACATTGTATCAACATTGTAATATCCAAATTATCAAGCAAATGAGAAAAAAAATTGCATTGACAATTACAAATCTAAATGCAGTAACTGAGAGTTTGAACTTAAGGCAATAACCAATGTGTTATCTCATAGCACCTTAGTGGCAATTACCAATCGGACATAAATAAAACCAATACATATGGACTTGAGACCTAATTGTCAGCAAGTTTCGCTGCAAGCCTCAACCAAGTTAAACAACCACACCCTGAAACCCTTCATTTTCCTTCCACATGTACAAATCACATCATTTTAAACAGAACTTGACTTCCAAGTGTAGAATGTCAACTAAGGACATGGAGGACTTAACATGGCAAATCAGGAAACAAAATTTTTAGAATTTCTTACTGATATATTACAGTCTTCACCGGGGATAGGAGTTGCAGCATTTCAAATCAAGCAGGAAAAATAAGTCAGTAGGGAGTTCAAAATGTTTAAATAAATTGTGATCAAAATGATAAATTACAATCTTATCATGCTCAAATAGCAAGTTTGATTTTAGCTCTGCACGTTTTTCACCATCTTCTTGCAATAAATGGTTAAAGGATGAAACATTGCCCTTTTGTCCTATTTAAATATGGAGCTCAGTTTCAACTCTTAACATTTGTCACCCCCTTCTGTCCTGACTTCAGCAGTACCCAAGATTGATATGTTTTAATAATTTTTTAATCTATATGCATTGGCCTAAATGGACACTTACATGAAATGAAGGGAGTAGTTTACTTTAGTAAACAATGCCTAGTTAAGTATCTTCAACAAGTCTGCAGATTATCTCAGAATTGTATATCAATTGCTTATAAAATCCATGCAAGAGTTCCTTCATTGCTCAAATCCATATGTAAGCATAGCAATTACCTTTTCTAGCTTTCTTTCTCTGATTTCTTGATAATATAGATTTTTAATCAGTTGCAATACTTAACTTATTAATCCTAAGTTCTCTTCATCAATCTTTAGAAACAGTAACCAAAACATACTCATAAATCCAGACTTTTATCTTAAACCTTCTAAGATTTTAGAAGCTAAACACGCTTTGGGCTTTAATTTCCTATTATTAATATTAAAACTAAGATGTCACAAATAGCATAACATCTGGATGCTAGCATAGACATACTACGCATTCAATATGTCATGCAATCAAAAATATAGAACAGAAACTAATTAAGGCCACTATATATATTGTTAATTAATTATGATTACCACCATTACCAAATATATGAAGATCAGAAAGAAAAACATCCGAGCAGATTAGGAACCCAACACTAGCCAACCTATCAAAGCAATAACCAACCTAAATAATACAGTTCATACAAGCTGAAATAACTCAGGAACTGAAAAGCAATAACAGTTCCTGAAAGATATCCTACCCCTGCCAACAGAATTATACAAAACAAGCCAAACAAGATAACCATACCGAAAGCTCAATCCCCCAACATAAACCGGAACAGAAAGAGAACACTAGAAAATCAAAAAGCACAAAAAACAGAGAAGATAGCAGAGCAGAAGGAAACGCAAAGTCCACAAATCTTTAGATTCACAAAACAGCCTTTAACCAAAGCCAAAATACTTGAAAAGTAATGGCCAGTACACAGAATATCACAAACTTTTCTTATGAAAAGGACAAAACAATGCCAGCAAACACAAAAAAGCAAAAAAGAATGGAGTAAATATATTTAGTTCGAAAACTTACCGACCTCTCAACAATGGATTTCTGCTTCTTTAAAGATCTCACCTTTCGCTTCTTCCTTTGCAGCAACGAAAAAACTTATGCAAATCTCCTTTACTCCATTCACATAAACTCGCCCTCTTGTAAAAAAAAAAAAAGCAATTTTCACGAATAATCATATATCAAATGCCTAGGTGTTACTATTGAGATGGAAAAGAAATAGAAGGAAGAGGAGTAGAAGACGCACCTGCTAGAAGTAGGGATTTGAATGAAAGGGGACTACCGATGGTGATAGAAGGAGAAGGAATAAAGGAGCCATGTTTTTTAGGGTTTAGGTGAAAGAAAGGGATTTGAAAGATTATGAAAAGGAAAGGAAAATAAACCAGGCAGTTTAAATTTATGGGATTTTAACCGGACCTGAAACCAACAATTGTATTATTAAATAATTAATTATTATAATATTTTATTTTAGAATAGACACAATTTTATTTAAAATTATTATTCTATTATTAATTAATTAATTTTAGTATAATTTGGTTATTTTTGACAGAAATCAATGGGAGACATTTACGAATTTTTAACTCGATCCAAATCCAAAAGTTAAATTATTAAATAATTAATTATTATAATATTTTAATTTAATTTAAAATAATTAATTTAATTTTTCTGTTGAATGAAATTTCCGTAGCTAATTTAACAATGAAAACACAATTTCGTAGGGAAATTACCAACGAAAATGTCATTTCGTAGGTAACTTAATGACGGAACCACATTTTCGTTGGAAAATTATCTATGGAAATGTCATTCTGTAGGAAAATTACTAACAGATTCGTGTTTTCGTAGGTAATTTACTAACGAAAACACATTTTCATAGGTAATTTTTCTATGGAATTGTGTTCCATTGGTAAATTGGTGGTAAATTACCTATGGAAACACAATTCCATAGGGAGATTACCTACGGTCAAACAATTTCGTCAGTAATTTACTAGTAAAAACAACATTTTGTCGGTAAATTTCTTATGTAATTTCAGCCGCGAAATATTGGTGCCTTTTTTATGGCAAATTTTTCTATTCTATCGCTAAATTTCATCGTAAAAGTTTGGCAGTAAAATTTATCTCTATTTTCTTACGATGGATTTGTTATTCCATTGCAAAAGGCATTTTTTCCTTACCATTTTTTCTATGGAAAGAATTTTTTGTCGGTAATTACCTATGAATTTTTTTTTGTTGGTAATTTTTTGTTGCTAGCTCCCTTCTTCAACAGTTAGGGCTTTTTTAATTTATGTTCTCTTCTCAATGTTACATAAAATGAATATTTTTCTCTCTAAGACTTAAAGTGACGGCTGCCATTTTTTTTTAATTATCTATGCTTAGGGTTTAAAACAAATATATATCACTATATGTATAATATAATTTAACCCTAATATTAAAGAGAAAATTTTGGGTATATCTATTTCTTATTAAAATAAGAAATAATTTATTTCTTATTTAAAATAAGAATTATGTTTTAACTTTAAGCTTTATTTCAATTTTTATTTTGTAACAAATTATAACTCAAAACGCCTGAATAAACCCTTAGTCCATTCATCATATTTTACATGTGCGACCCAACAGATTCATATTATGTTAGCAGTGGGCCCATAAGTCATAATCAGCCTCCAGCAAGACATTATAACTATCCAAATAATATGAATATCAATAATTCGATTTTAACCTAATAGAACATGTTATTATAATCCCTTTGTCACACAATATCTTATTTGAACATTAGTAATGATTTATGTCAAACTTATATAGTTCAAACATATAATTTCTCGATTACTAAGTAAACTGATAATATCAAATGGCATTGATTACTCCATTAATTCATTTGAGTATGGCCATACATTTCTCAGTCTTACTTATCGAGGGGCCCAATAGATATCTCTCTCATAACAGAGGGACAAATTCCATCTTGATCATTCCTATCCTCTATATGATTCTCATTATGTGCAATCATAACCTTTATTATTATTATTAGATTAAAGATAATGTTTGATTATGTCAAAAAGTAATGTTCTTCATGTAAGATATTGTGATAATCTCAGGTCTAAACATTGATAATATAACTATTATGAGATTATTAATGACATTAGCCCATATAATATTTCATAGTGGGTTTATCCAGTACCCTGTTATCTAATAAGTACCTATAAGTTTGATTTATACCACCATATATAATTATTCCATAATTATCAATCAGATCAATACTAGTTTTAATTTATCATTATTCCTTTAATAATAAAAGACTAGGGATAGTTAAAATAATATTAAATTGTTATTTGCAAATATTATTATAACATAACATGCCAACAATATATTAATGTGAAAAAAATTTTATTTTATAAAATAAAATGTGACATTACATAAAGGTCCAAATGTTTGGCCTAGGGCATAACCGTTAACAATATGATCTTATCATACTGTGACATATGTATCCGAGCTATTCATAAAGGCCTGTGAAGTGGAACTCATTTTACAAAAGAAGGATGAAAATATGTTAGATCAAACTTTTGAAAAGAAATTGGTTGTGAATATGATAAAATTCAACTAAAGAATAAGTGAGATGTTATGAAAATAGATTGGAAGATTTAGAAAGATTTGAAAGGCAAAGAAAAAGGATTAGGATGGGATGAAAAGAAGCAAACTATTAATGTTACTTTTGAATGGTGGGATGAGAAAATTAAGGTTAGTTCTAAATTAATAACATTTTATAGTAGTTAATAAATTCATGAATTTAAATTCATTATTCATATATGTTATTTTTTGAATATAATATGTTATAGGTTATGCTTGGAGCTGCAAAGTTTCGAAGTGTAGGTCTTAAACCTAAATTTGAAGAAATGTTAGACATAATGTTTGGAGATATTGTTGCTACTAGAGAATTTGCTTGGATGCCTTCATCAATGTCAGAGCCACAAAATATTAATGTTGATATTGATGCATCTAAAAGAGACCTATATCATTAGAAGACATTAATGAGTCAATAGAGGAAGATTTTGATCAAATCTTAGATGAATTCATAGCTGGTGGTAATGGTCAACCAAATATTGCAAACCTTAATGATATATCAATTATGGATTGAAACATAGTAAAAATATGTCAATAATTGAGAAAGTATGCATTTGCCTTTACATACTTGCTCAAGGAACATCTAATAGGCATGCTCAAGAGGGTTTTCATCATTCAGGTGAAACTATTAGTAGTGTTTTTAGAAAAGTGTTAGATATTTTTTATCTTTTAGCAAAAGACTTAATAAAGCCTAAAGACGCTAAATTTCGTGAAATTCCACCAGAAATTCTACATGATGGTAAATACATGTCTTATTTTAAGATAATATTTCTAAATATTATATTTTTATTTCATGAAATTTAAAAAATATTATATTTTTATTTATGCATATATATCTCTATATTTTAGGATTGCATAGGAGATATTGATGGTACACATGTACCAGCGCGTATAAGTTTAGAAAATCAAATATCATTTATAGAAAGGAAAGGAATACCAAGACAAATTATCATGGTTGCATGCAATTTTGATATGCAATTTACATTTGTATTAGCTGGATGAGAACGAACGACACATGATACATGCAAATTATTTCATGCAATCAACAAAAAAAAATTTTCCAAAGCCACCTCATAGTAATATTCAATTTGATTTTATGTCAATTGATAACAATTTTTTTTATTATTCTATATAGCTAATACTTTTTTTTTTTCAAAAAATATAGGCAAATATTATTTAGTAGATACAGGGTATCCATAAATGAAAGGATATCTACGACCTTACAAAGGGGTAATATATTATCTTCCTGATTTTTAGCTTGGTGAACCTGTAAAGGGATATGAAGAAGTCTTTAATAGTGCTCATTCATCACTTAAAAGTTGCATTAAACGAACATTCAGAGTTTGAAAATAAAGGTAAAAAATTTTACATGACATGCCTTTATTTTCATTTAAAACTCAAAAAATGTTGTGGTTGCAACAATGGCATTGCATAACTATATTCAAAGACATTTTTTAAGTGATCCAACTTTTATGAGACTTAATGAAGACCCTAATTTTGTGCCACTTGATAATTTTGAAGATGTTGAGCATACTTCACATTCAAAAAATTATATAAGTGGTAGAACAACAGAAATGGATTATATCCCTGATCAAATTGCCTTTAGTTTAGTAGAAAAAAGAATTTAGTTTAATTACTCAATCCGTTCTTTTTTATCAGTCAATTTTGTTATTTTTTTGTAGGATTAAGAAATAATAAATAGACTTAAATTTAGTATTAAATTACGTGATTAAAATTAAATTATCAAATCTGATTGGTTTTAATTTTATTGGGAAAGAAAAATAAATTGGAAAAGCAAATTAAATTACATTAAAAGTCTAAAAGTGATAAATAAATAGAATTTGAATTTTACTCAAAAGTAACAGATAAAAAAGAACGGAGGGAGTATTTAGAATTCTAAGAAATAATATGTGTGACAAATTATGAAAACAACATGTATATTTTTAATTTTTTATGTTAAATTTATTTTTATTTAATTATATATTTTTAATAGTTTAGTGGAATAAAAAAGTGCAAATAAGTGGGAATAATTATTATTTTTTAGCGAGATTGTGAATATAATATATTAAAATTTATATATGTTCTTTTTGTCTTTTTATTCTAAAAAATTATTTTTAATCGTATAATCTACCAAATAGTTAATAATTGTTTTTAAATTTATAAGTCATTTTAAATTTTATTTACCAAACAATTAGCCACTTTTTGAAATCCAACATTTTTAAATATAACTTTTATCTATTGAAAAAGTTATTTTTATAAATTTTGCCAAATTAACCCTTAAGATGTTGGGGGTACTGCGCCTTAACACTTAAAATCCAATTAAAGGTAACTAAAATATGGATAATTTGTAGTTAAATGTATTTCATAATAAATCATGCATATTCTCTTTTTTTTTTCTTCCATACAAAATGTACTTTTTTATATTAGATAATATGTATAGGAAATATTTTTGTTAGGTTTGATCTAACTGTTAGTAAAATGAATTAATAGGAGATAAAAATTAGAAAAAGAAGAAGAAAATTTTGAATAGGGAACAACATAATAAAGAAGAAATAACATACAGAAGTTTAAAAGAAGAAGGAGGAAAAATAAGAGAGAGAAATTAATTGATTGACTTTTAGAAGATAATGGTCACAAAAAAAAATGTTACATATAAAAGTTAGGAAGAATGAGTTGTGCATACTCCTAAAAAAAGATGTGTATTAACCTAATAGATTCTTCTCTGCTGTTACATAGAAAAAGTTGTAAAAATTACTAACTACTTATTTTAACTAACTACTACAAAGTAAATATAATTTTACCCTTTAGGGTTTTTTCGAAACTGGTGTTATTTTTTAAAATATTTTGAATTTTGGTGCTATAGTAAAAAAATAGAGATTTGGTGTGTCAAAAACTAATACAAGTGGGTGTCGGTTTCTATCAAAGTGGGACCCACGCTAAAAAACCATTTGACTATTAAAAACTAGCACACTTTGGTGCCAATTTATGATAGAAACCAGCACCAAATTATGCTAGTTCCTGACATAATTTATTTTAAACTTACTGACTTGAAATATAGGATGCACACTAATTAACTCAAATTGTACTCTTCAAACTTCTAAACATCTATCGACATATTTTTATCTTGAACTGTGCCTGTGAGCACATCCCTTTGGGTGAATTTTAGCATGTATGTTAGCATTAACTCTTAAGGATGAATTTCTAATTCCATATGCTAAAAGTGATTACAATCACTCAACACCAATTTTGTGATTCATATTTTCTTTAAAAAGCCTACAATAAATATATGCCTTATTGTGTTTCCATTTAGTTTTTTCCTTTTTCCTTAAAAAGTTTTCATCTATTTTCTATCTAGTGTCACTTTTACCTAGGCATGCAAATATATAATGGATCCTTACTTTCATTTTATAGTATATATTTAACTCTTCTAAGAGACTTAATCACACCTATTTACTGAAGCAAGAAGGATAGTATCTAATTATTTTTAAACTTAAAGGATGAACTGACACAATTACCAGCGACCACCAGACTTGAATAGTAGAATAGGCTTATACCCTTTTAAAGCTCCTTAAATTAGGAAAAGAATGCAAATATTAAACAATGATCTTATTCTTGAGACTAGTATGCCACTCACAAACAATTTAGAGATCATACTTGTTTATAAGCATCCGCATATGCAATGAGATATTAAGATCTATCCCAGAACCAATAACCCTTAGACCACTTCCATAACATCTTTTAAAAGGAATATAAGAACTTTCATCAGCTCCTGAAAAACATTAGGCCTGGATTAGGGAAGGTTTGGCTATCCAAATAAATTCGAAGCAACATCCCTCATTTCATGGTATACATTCTTTAAGAAAAATTGACTTGCTACAACAACTGTCTTATTTTGAAACCTACAGTCCTAACAATTAAATACGAGTAATCAAGATATGAATAATTAACTTGCATACTAAAAATTTCCTCACTTGCCATATTATAGGTTGCTTCCATTTCCTCCAATTGCTACAAAGGACATTTGCTTTTGCTAGTTTCCTAAAATCATCAATCCCCATAACTAGATGTCTTCCATATTTCTTTACACACCCATTTTGTCTCCATATATGCTAAGTTCGTTCATAGTGAAAGAATGATTGGTATAAGAAATGTAATCCCCAAAAGGATACGTATAAATCCATGATTTGGATGAGTATATCAGAACTTAAGGCTTGTATAATGTTTAACAGGAGATTATCTATGAGCAATAACTGTGATGCAACATGCAAAACCAATAGTATATTGGGCTAATCTAAGAAGCAGGTTAACAACAATAATCTAGAGGACAAAGACTATAAAGAGATGCTAATAGCAACCAGATAATTTAAGATAATAGAGTTTTTTGAATAATCAAGCACAGTATTTTTTTTAAAAAAATTGTGTCAGAAATCAGCACACTTTGGTGCCGATTTTTGACAGTCAAATGGCCTTTTTGCACAGGTCCCACTCTAACAGAAATCAGCACCCCTTATACTGGTTTTTAACTCTCTAAAACTCTAATTTTTTTACTGTAGCACCAAAATTTAAAATATTTTTAAAAATAACACCAGTTTCAAAAAAACCCTAATTTACCATTTTGCTTCTATAAATGACACCTTTATTTCATTTTTTAATAAAAAATCATTTACGATATAACTAGATTGGAATCTCGATCAATAATTAGAGGAATAGCAAATTCAACCATTTTATTTTTTTTTCCAAAAAAGAAATTACACTAAATGCATGGAAGTATGCCTCCAGATTAACAAAATCACTTGAAAAGTCACAAATCAATCATGGCAAGCATGTGATCTTTGATTAAAAAATCAATGGCATAGAACCATGTGTTATAGGACCTAAAGACACTCGGGGGGAGGGGAGGGTGAGGGTGAATTGTGTATCTCAAAATTTTTTGGCCTTTTTCCAATGGAATAAAATTGTATGCAAATGCAGAATTCTAACAGTAAATACAAAATTGGAATACAAAAATTATACCAAAATTTTGAAAGTTTTTTTTAGTTAAAAGCTCAAAAATAATTCTGAAAATATGTGTGTAAGATTTGATGTGAATATTTCAAAAATTGTTTAACAGTATTTTGAAAACACAAGTTCCAAAATGTTAAGCATAATTGTAGAAAACAACGTAGAATAAAGTAGAAAAATAGGCACACGAAATTTATAGTGGTTCGACCTCAATGCCTACATCCATTCCTCAAGAATCACTCTTAAACTTTTATCTCCACTCTTAACTCTTTTAAAGGGAAGAGTCAAAGCCAATATATAATTCTAGATATTTATATCTACCCATAATCTTTTTTCAAAGTAAAAGATGTAAAACACTTACTACAATTCTTCCTTAGGTTCTAGCCAACCCAAACTCATAATCTTTCAAAATATAAATTCCTCACAATAATTACAACAAAAGCTATAATCAAATTAAAGATGATACATAAAGAATAAAGTGTAAAATATGTGGAAAGTGACACAAAAATTTTAAGTTTTACTCTCAAGAGGTAGAACTTCTTTCCAATAGATATCTAACCTTCTAATAGGTATAACAATATGTATTTATATCCAAAAACTCAGTTTTAAGTGTTAGAAATTGAAAATAGCCATTTATGACTGTTGAAGGGCAAAACAGACAAAAACTAACCATTATTTTGTCCTATAGCAAAATCTAGATTTTGTCCAGAAATTGACACTGTTTAGAAATTCAATTTCTAAAGGTCCATTTTCTAATGAAATAATTTTTGACAAACCATTTTTTGAAAGAAACCAATTTTTACTAAAAGCTCATTTTCTAACTTTAAAATATTTTTATGCAATTTTAAAACTTAAAATATGTATGCATGAATAGAGAATTATGTCTCAATTTGACCTTACAATTTTGATATTCTAATTTCCTACATACTAAGGCATTCTTCAATTATGATTTCTTATATCCATGCTTGAAATATCTCAATCCTCAAATTTTGATACTTGCAAAAGAAATTATATAGAAATTCATGCAGAAATAGCTTAGAACATATTTCACAATAGAGTTTATTTAAGGTTTGATTATCATCAAAATTAGGATGTGGCCTTGAGCTAACATGTGTTAGTGGTTATGCCCTAGGCCAAACATATGCACCTTTATGTAATGTCATATTTCATTGTATAAAATGGATTTTCTTCACATTAATATATTATTGGCATGCTACATTATTATAATGTTTTTGATATTTAATTCTATAAAATGAGTTTTCTTTACATTAATATATTATTGGCATGTTACATTATAATAATGTTTATGAATAATAATCAAATGTTATTCTAGCTATCTTTAGTCATTTATCATTAAAGTAATAATGATAAATTAAGACTAGTATGCGTTTGATTGATAATCATGAGATGATTATATATGGTGATATAAATCAAACTTATAGGCATTTATTAGAGAACAAGGTACTAAATTTACTCGTTATGAGATATTATATGAGTTAGTGTCATTATTGATCTCATAATAGTTATGTTATCGAATTCTTAGACCCAAGATTATCACAATTTCCTACATGAGGAACATTATATTTTGACATAATCAAACATTATCTTTAATTAGATAATCATAAAGGTCATGATTGGATATGATGAGAATCATGCAGAGGATAGTGAATAATCAAGATGGAATTTGTCCCCCTCTTATAAGAGAGATATTTATTGGGCCCCTCAATAAGTAGGACTAAGAAATGCATAGTCTTACTCAAACAAATTGATAGAGTGATTAATGTCATTTGATATTATCAATGTGACAAAAGAATTATAACATGTGTTATTGATTAGGTTAAAGTCGAATTATCGATATTCATATTATTTGGGTAGTCATAATATCTTGCTAGAGGCCGCTTATAACTTGTGGGCCTATTATGTAATATAATATGAACCTATTAGGTCGCATATGTAGAATGTGATAAACGACTAAGAATTTATTCGGGCGTTTCAAATTTTAATTTTTCATAACTAAAATTTAAAATAATTTTTTAAAGAAAACTTATAATTTTTATTTTGAATAAGAAATAATATATATATATGTGCCCAAAATTTTCTCTCTTTACAGATTAGGGTTAAGCTACCATATATGTATATAGATATATGTGTGTTTTAAAACCCTAAGAAAAATTAGAATAGAAAGTGAGCTGTCATTTTCAAGAGAGGAGAAAAACATTTCTATCACTTTTGAGAAAAGGAACAAAAACTTAAAACCTAATCGCCAAAGGAAAAGAGCTAGCACTTTAGGCAGTAACAATCATCACGATCGAGTTTGGATACTAGTAGAGGGTGTTCATTTCCGTTGAGCAGCACCTGATAATTCATATTTTTGCACTTCAATAAGTTGGTAATCATTATCTCATCCCTTTTGAATCAATTGGATCACATGGATCCTGGTCAATTTTTTGTTTTTCACTGCGGTTTCACTACAAAAAAAATTGATTTTACCGACGGATTAAAATTCAGTTGCTAAAAAAAATATTACCGATGGATTAGCTATGGAAAAACAAATGCATCGATAAAAATTAAAAAGTTGAAGAATGGCGATATTTTTAGCGACGAAAGAGAAAAACAGTCGGTAAAATTGGTGGGAAGTAGTGGCACCATTTTTTAGCAACGACTTTTGTAACGGTAAACTGCGTTAGTAAAGATATCAAATATTTCAGCTATTTACTGACAGAATTTCCGTTGGTAATATAAATGTTGCTTTTATTTTAAACATTTTAGCAACAGAATAGCGACGATACTTCTCATCCATCTGTAAATAATGGCAGCATATTTTTTGTCAAAAATTTGGCAACAATATTAGCGTAAACATTAACGACTAATATATTTTGGCACAAATTTCATCGCTAAAAATATTTTATATTACATTAATTGTCTATTTTCAATTAATTTTTTTTAAGAAAATTATAATTTTAATTATTAATTTTACCAAATTTTATAATATTAACAAAAATATACATACATATTTATTCTTACTTATTATATATAATAATTTTGTTTTACAGTAAAATTATAGGAAAATTTAGTCGTTTTATTAATTTCGATAAAATTCACATTTAATCTCGAAATTGTATAATTAAAAAAATTATAATCAAAATTTAATAATTGTTTTTAATACTTTGATTTATTAAAATAAATTTTTTAATTTCATTTTTTCACTTGCAATCGTATTATATTATAATTATATTTTTTTTGCTTGTAATCTTATTACACTAAAAATTTAACTAAGTATAATTTACTTATAAAACTCGTGAAATTGACCTTATTCTTCTTTTTTAATATGTTTTTTAATTATTTTTCTCAATCAATTTATATTTATTGATTTTTAAAACATCCTATATAAATTTAGTAAAATTTTATTTTTTAGAATTTAAATAATAGTGGATAGACATTAATTATAAAAGTAATTTGTATACTTAATATGTATTCATTATATGTACATGCTATATTTATGGATACAAATAAAAAAACTCTATATAAATTTCT
>CM075820.1:1420554-1512173 GCA_037975025.1 Excoecaria agallocha | reverse complement strand
TCTACATTCCAAGCAATAATTCTGGTGGTGGTTTGGGTTATTTATGGGATAATAATGTTCAGTTGAGTCTACTATCCTTTTCTCAACATCACATCGACTTTAGTATGGTGCAGTCTAATAATACTCTACCCTAGAGATTGATAGGTTTTTATGGTTGGGTGAACTGGTAGCACAAGAGTCACTTATGAACTTTGCTTAAACAATGACATGCAGCATGTAACACCCTCTATACAATTCCAAGACTGTCTTACTTTATTAACATTTCTACTAAAGTTAATTTATTATTTAATTTGAAAAAAATTCCGACAGCATGAAATCATAATATTTATGCTGCCTAAACTTGCAATATTCAAATTACACTCCCAAATATCATTTCTCCAACTCCCAAACTTTAACAATCAACATAACACTTCAATATAATTCATTATGCAATCAACTAAAAGCATCTCTTCAAGTACACCAACCATAAATTTTACCAAGGTCATAAGTTATTACAAATAACTCCATAAGGTACTATGAAAATCTTGCAAAATATTTACAACCCAAATGTAACAAAATTTCTCCTACTCTGTACATGCCACTACTGGTCTTCAGATTCAGCTGGCTACATCTGTCCCTGCACGCAGTCATAATAAAATATACGCTAAGCAACATAATCACTTAGTGGTGGATACATTTACATAGAATTTCACTTAACATGTACATGTCATGCAAATAAATCAATTAATTTCTTAATATTTTAAGTAAATTGCCAAATTCATAAATATTAAATTTATTCTCCTTATGTTAAAAGTTTCTCCTAATTGGCTCAAAACTTTTCTTTTTCATCTAAATTCACAATTTCACCTTTTTAAGTGAATAATTTCAATTATACCCCCAAATTTGATTTTTTTCAATTTGGACCCAATTTTGACTTTTTGGTTGACTTTTTCCTAATTTAACTAATTTAACTCTAATTTTGATCTGGTTGACTTCCTTTGATTTTTATTTGCTTTAATTACACAAATTACATTTTGATCCTTAAAATTTTTCCTTAGATGGAAAAATTACCGTTTAGTCCTTGTAACTTTCCTTAATTACGGTTTTGCCTTTTTTAGTCAAATTACCCATCTTGACCATTTAAACCACATTTTTAAATAGTTTGACCATTTTGCCATCGATTAAATGCGTAATTATGTTTTTACACCTATTGAACGTATATACCCCTATTGAACGTATATACCTCATTTTTCACAGTTTCATATAAAATTATAATTTTGCCCCTAGTTGTGAACAGTAGGAAAACTATGAACCGGATAAGCGAATGAGCAAATCTAGTAGATGGGAGCAACCATACCACTAAGGTACGATGCTACTTCCTAATATATCAGTATAATGAGCCGGCTAATAGTGCGATTTTACTTTCTCAGTACAATAACAGTAGAGTGACAGTAAAGTAATAGTACAGTATACAAAACACCGTGGGGTGAGTGCCCCTATGACTAGCCATACTATCCTAGGGTCCTGAGTTACCTATTGAGTACTAAGGGCATAATAAATTATTTTATTTATTTTATTTTATTTTTACACTGTTTTACATACCAAACACATTATGTTAACATTATCATAATCTCATTTCTATTCATTCAAGCTCATTAACTATACATTTCACAATTATACACATATTATTACAAAACATAATTAAAACATGGCATTATACACATATATACTATTCAGCCACTTAAGGGCATCACACTTACATATTGATTTATTCTTCTTTTTATGCCATATACATTTTTATATGCCTTTCAAGCATCATTATGGTGTAATACACTTAGTTTACCTTACAATTCTCAAGGTTCACCAACTTCCATCATTATGTACCCTTACATACGTTAATTTACATTTATTATTTTTCACTCTAATCACCTCCATTACATTTCTCATGCCTTAATTCATTTAATTGTCATCAATCATTCAATTAAATGTCAAATTACACTAAGGTACCCTAAGGTACCATATTCGGCCAACACATGAATTCTCACTTCCACCTTGTTTTATTTTTCCAATTTTTGTCATATTTATTTTCATTCTCATTTTAAGTCATAATATGATTATATATGCTAATATTAAATGAAAATTCCAAGTTTCATTAACTTTACCCATTATGTAACTATTACATAATAGGTGTACATATTCATTTTTTTTTATTTTAATCAATGCCATCACCTCTCCCACACCTTATTTCACTTAGTTGTCATTAATTATTTAATTAAATATCAAGACATAATGGGTTGCCTAAGGTGTTCCATTCAGCCATCAAGGTTCCATTAGCTTTCACTTTAATTTCACCTTTAATTCATGTTTCTAATGACTTAATTCACCATTACATCAAGTCATATTAAATTGTTTCACCATTTTAAGCAATTTTTCATAGTTACATAATGTAAAAATCATAGAAATTCAATTAAATTGGTGAAATTAAATGTAAATTATATCCATTAACCTTAATTAGGCTGATCTCCACCTAATCTTCCTTCTCCTTCTCTTTTCCTCCTTGGTTCCTCCCTTCCTCTATGTTTTCCTCTTTGAGTTGAATTTGCAAGGGCGAAAATCACAAGATTAATTCATGTTTTTAATTAATTTAAAATCACTATTGTAATCCTCTAACTCAATTCTATATGCTTATGAAATTTTCCCTTCAAATTCCACCTAAAACTCAAGAAATCACAAAATCTTGCCTTAGGGTTCTTACCTTAAATCCCTAATTTCTTGGCCTCTTTTTGGTATAAATCATTTTCCAGGTTGAAGGGGATGAATTTATAAGTATTAGGTTATGATTAGAGGTTGTGATTTAAAGAAATAAAGCTTGAGATGAAAAAAATGGTGGAGAAGCAATAAGAAGAAGGGTTCGGATTTTGAAGAAAAAGGGAGGGAAGTTGCAAAAATTCTGAGGTTGTTTGTAGATATTAATGAGCTATTATAGGGTATCTTTGAGTGTACCAAAGGAGGGGCCAAGATTCAACCATTTCCATTAGATCCAAGCGCCTCAATTTTTGTTACTTATTGGTCATACATCAAGCTAGGCTCATCCTACTAGCCTAAGCTCACTCACACTTGATCATGACTTTATGTTAATGGCTTATATATCTTTTTATTGTCAAATTCTTTGGTTTGACCCTTCAAATGACCTAGTCTCGATTTTGTACCCTGAAATATGAATTTTCGTTCTCAATTTTAGATTGCTAAATTTTGTACCGAGTTTCCTTACATATTCAAGAATGTTTGATTAAAATTTCAGTCCATTCTGACATCATTTCGGTATATTTCTGGCTTGAGAGCTTGCATAGCTGGGCCGAAATCCAAAATTTTAGAATTGTCAGAATTACTATTTTTCAGTTCATAGGGTGTATTTACATTAGTTACATGGTATATGTGAAATTTGGGAGAAATCAGAGATCTCTAGATCCCTTAATCGCTCAGTCAAAGTTTTAATCAACCTTAGGTAGACCAGTGAAATTTTTCTTTATTTGCCCATTTAGAGACCTATTTGATCCAAGTTTCTCTTCAAATTATACCATTAGACTCCGCTCAACCTGTGCTTTCATTTCTTAGTCTTAGGTTACACTGTCCGTCGGGTCCCCTGTCTCGGATTTTTTGGTCCCAATACAATTATCCCTTTATATTTGTTATTGAGTTTTCTCACCCTATTCAACTCCGATTTTCCCAAAATTTAACCTAGGGAAATTTTTTCGTGTTTTGTAACTTAATATGTATGATAGATGCAAAAATTGGGGTGTTACACAACATCTTCACTTTTATGGTTAATCCTAAATCTTAAGGCATGATGAGAAGGCTAGAGGCAGCTTAAGATTGCAAGTTATGGTTAATGCTTTTCATTATTCTATTTGTTGATTGTGAGTTACATGATATTGGTTTTTTAGGATATCTGTTCATATAGGATAATCGAAAACTGGGGATAGATTTTATTGAAGAAAGATTGGATTGGGGTATTGCATCTACTACTTGGTTAGATTGGTTCCATCATTATGGATTGTTGCACATTTTACATTGAGGTAGCTATCACCTTTTGATCTCTTTTGTCCATAATTGTACTAACTTTGTTGTTAATCCTAAGCAAAGGTTCAAATTTGAAGCCATATGGGCATAAGATCCTAATTGTATTGCAATTGTTAAAGAGGGTTAGGGTGATTCTAGCTTGAGTTAGGAAAATTGAATTAAGAAATGTACCGATTTGCTTTCATCATGGTGTCATGAAGCCTTTGGCAACCTTAAATCGAAGAATAAATAGCTTCAACTCGAACTTGGTAAATTGGGTGACATCTCCAATAATAAAGCTCATAGTCTTCGAAGATCTTTAAAAGCATAATTTAATGAGGTAATTTATAGAAAGGATATTATGTGGCAACAGCGTAGTAGGGTCCAATGGTTGCATGAGGGTGATCACAATACCAAATTTTTCCATGCCACAACTTCTAAATGGAAGAAAATTAACCACATCAGCAACCTTGTTGACTCTCACGGGACCTCTTTAAAAGGTAAAGAACTCAATTCCCACATTGTTCAATTTTACACTAGCCTTTGTTTATTTGAGTCCAATGGAGTCTCTTTGACCGATCTTGATTTCATCCCATAAAAATGACTACTTCTATGAATCGAATATTGGACAGTCCTTTTTTGGCTGATGAAGTTTTAGAGGCCCTCAAAATGATGCATCGTGATCGGTATCCAGCAAGTCTACTAGATCGGTTAGTAATATAGGAAAATAAGATTAAGACCCCTAATATCAAATTTATATGTGAAGAATGAGAGAAATCCCAAGTTTTTAATGATGAAAAGAGAATTAAACTAAAAATAAAAACTCAAATAACTCAAAGGATAAAATCAATGCAATTAAACTGAAAATTAAACAAACAAGACTAGACTTAGACAATTTAATTAATAAAAGTTGGTAAAAATCAACAATAAAGACAACTTCGGCTAAACGACTATCTACCTTAACTAATATTGCAATGAATTAATTTCAAAAGAACACAAGTGATTATGGAAAAACTAGATAAAGAAAGCCATATATCTTAGTCAAGAATATCATTCTAAGCATTAAACCTGCTAGTTAGGAATAATTCGATACTTAGCATAAAAATTCAGTTTTATACTCCTAGATATTCATTAAATCCTCTTTCAAGTAAACTTAAATCCACCTTATTCTTAGTTTAACTTTTCTAAGTATTAATCCACTCTTATCAATACATAATTATATCTAATTTAGAGAATAATCATGCATCAACATTAATGAACTAATCTAAGAACATGCTTGTCATATATCATACTTTAATCAATCATTAATTATTAATCAAATAAATTAATAATCAATCTTAATATAATAAAAAATAAGAATTTGCTCAAAACTAAGAAATAATCAAACTTGCATTGAATTAAGCACAAATTAAGTCATTACAATAAAAGTTTAAGGATTCAAGTATACTTTAGCAAAAGTTAAGAAAACTACTCACACTTCACCTTAAAAACTGAACAAAATATTTAAAGATGATACAAACTCATAAAACCAAAAAACTCCCTTGATAATTATGCAGAACCCCAAGCATAACTTCCCAACTCTAAGCTTTTGTCTCCTCAATAATAAAACTAACGTGAACCTAAAACAATAAAAATTCGTAATTAAAAAATTGCTCTACTAGTCTTTGTGTCTTCAGCCCCCTTCATAGCCTTCAAAAAAAGAATTTTATGTGCCTTGTGACTTCCTAAACTGAGTTGCAAAAGAATTTTCATTAAACATGAAGTCTTTTATTGATAAAACACAACACACACTCGGGAAAGTGGCCTTGATCACTTGGTTGAGTGACTAGATGCTCTGCATAGTGACTTCTTCACTCGGCAAAGTCATTCTTTCCTGGAGAGAGTGTTTATTGGTCTTGGGTGAGTGACTAAAACACTCAGGAGAGTGTCAAAGCACTTGGAAGAGTGATAAAATCACTCAGCCGAGTGATCCCCTGTTGCTCTTCACAATCTAATTTACCAACTTTCCCAAAATTATGGCTTTGCCCCTCAACTTCACCTTTCTTCAATTTAACACTTTTTCTTTTTAATTTAGCCCTGAAAAACACTAAAACTAACAATTAAACATCAAAACACATAAATCAACTATTTAAACCTAAAATCAACTAAATTAACTCAATTAAATACATAAAAATATACTAAAAATATAGTATAATTCACACTTATCACACCCATCTAAAGCTTTTGGTCCCGATGGTTTACCGCTTTTTTCTTCCAAAACTATTGGACCATTGCGGGTAAGGATGTTATTAATACTATGCTTAATATTCTCTATGGAGGAGTGATGCCAACCGGGTTTAATCATAGTAACATCTACCTTATCCCCAAGACCAAAGACCTTAAGTCAATTAAAGATTACCGATCAATTAGCTTATGCAATGTTATTTGCAAAATTGCAACCAAAGCGATAGCTAATCGGCTTAAGACTATCTTAGGAGCCATTATTGATGAATCTTAGAGTGATTTTATTCTGGGATGACTCATCACAAATAACATTTTGGTAGACTATGAGGTTTTTCATCATATACGAACAAGTGGGAGCTCTAATAGAAAATTTATTTCTTAAAGTTGGACATGACAAAAGCATACGATAGGATGGAATGGAAATTTTTAGAAGCAATTATGTTGAAGTTGGGCTTTTCTAGTACTTGGGTTTCTATGCTTATAAGGTTTGTCTCATCTGCTACTTACTCATTATAGAGGCTTGAAGCAAAGAGATCCATTATCCGTATACCTATTTCTTCATGTATTGAGGGTTTAGTTAGGCTCTTGAACTTGGTAGTCCACAATAATAAAATCCATGGTATTTAGGTGTGCCATGGAGCACCCTTTATTTCTTTTTTGATGTTTGCTGATGACTGTATTATGTTTTTACGGGCTTGTGATCAAGAAGTGGATAATATTGCTAGCATCCTCAACAATTATGAATAATTATCTAGCCAAAAAGTTAATCTTCACAAATCAGGTTATCTTGCAATGTAAATGTTTCAACTATATTGGGTGACAAACTAGCAAGTAAACTTGGAGTGGAAAAGTTATTTTCGCATGACTTTTATCTTGGCCTCCCCACAGTAATTTGGTGGTCTAAGAAAGAAATTTTTAGCAAAATTAAAGATAGGCTTTGGGCTAGGTTATAGGGTTGGAAAGAGCACTTCTTGTCTTAAGCGGGCAAAGAATTACTGATCAAGGCAGTTGCACAAGCTTTATGATGAGTTAAGGTCCATGATCGGTCAATTTTGGTGGAGTCAACGAGCTAATGAGAAATGGTTGCATTTATGTAGCTGGAAGCATTTATGCAAGCCCAAAGTAGATGGTGGTTTTAACAGAGCTTTACTGGTAAAATAAGGTTAGAGGTTGATCACTAAACCTTCCTCACTGGTGGCACATGTCCTCAATGTGAAATATTATCCCATAAGTGATTTTATTCGATTAGTGGCTCTCCCAGTTACACTTAGAGAAGCATTTTAGAGGGGAGGGAAATTCTCGGTTAAGGTGTTTATTAGCAAATTGGCAATGGTCATTCAATCAGCATTTTCGATGATAGGCAGATCCTGTAGCCTAGTACCTTTCATGTTATTTCAACACCCTATAGTCTCACTCCAGATGCTAAGGTAATATATTTGATTAACACTGATAACCACTGTTAGAAATGGGAGTTTATCTCTCAAAATTTTCTGCAAGTGGATTTTGATAGAATCAAAATGATCCCTCTTAGTTCCATTGATCTAAATGGTGTTATTAGATAGTTCTACCATAGTTCAGGGGAGTATATAGTGAAGAGTGGGTATAAGATTGCTTTTGAGGATGTTTTTAATAAATCAGACTTGGCTACTAGTTCTTCAACTGGTGACTTCTTTTTTGGGAGTCTTTATGGAAGCTTCATATCCCTCCAAAAATCTACAGCTTTACTTAAAGAGCTTTATTAGATGTTCTGCTCTCCCGTTTGGTTTTACAAAGAAGAATCTCATCTGTTTGTCATATTTGTGTTTTTTGCCAATCGCAGGAGTCAGTTGTTCACCTTTGCCAAGATTGTCAGGTGATGAGATCAATTTAGGATAAAGCCAATCTTACTTATCTTTGCAACCTTGCTGGTAATTCCTTT
The DNA here is from genome assembly GCA_037975025.1 of Excoecaria agallocha. Lineage (NCBI taxonomy): Eukaryota > Viridiplantae > Streptophyta > Magnoliopsida > Malpighiales > Euphorbiaceae > Excoecaria > Excoecaria agallocha. The sequence goes on along the minus strand of CM075820.1, from coordinate 1,503,994 downwards.
AAATTTTGGCTCATTAATGTTATGGCCTATTGTTCTCTGGAAAAAATAACTCGGTTTGGCACTATTTGTTACTACATTTGGGTAGCTAGAAATAAGTTCATCCATTTGTTGATCCATCCAAAATTGTGTTTTTGGCTTCAAACTTGATCAATTCATCCAGTAGCAAAAGCTTTTAATCTATAGAATCTGCTATTTTTTTTAATCTAGTTTGTAGCCAATGATGTCTAATACTGATCCCAGCCCTTTATCTCCCAGTTCGGCTTCATTTCCTCAACCAGTGCTCACAAGATGGCTTCTACCATCTTCTGGTACTATTAAACTGAACTGTGATACTGGTTTTTTGGGAAATGGTAGGATTGCACTTAGTTGTATTTTTAGAGACAATAATAGGGATATTTTAGCATGCTCTTACAAAAGATTTTATGGAGATTAGAGTCCCCTTATAGCTGAGGCTTCGGTAATTTCTTTTGGCCTTCGCCTTGCCTATGATATGTCTTTCTTTTATATGCTGGTTGAGTCGGATTGCAAATCTGTTATTGATAAGTTGAATGCTTGTTCTCTTCATAAGAATAGACTTAGGGTGGTTCTTGATGACTGTTACACCTTTAAAAGGAGATTATCCTCTTGTTTTTGGTGTTTTCCCCTAGATCCACTAAGAAGCCTACTCATACTTTGGCTAAGTTCGATTCTGGATCTTGTGAGGAACTCATTTGGATTGAAGAGTGTCCTCATTTTTTGATTAATCTTGTTGCTTAATATGTTTTATCCTCATTTTCTTAATTAAAGTTTTCTTTTCTATAAAAAAAATTGATGGAATTATAAACAAATTTAAACAAATTAATACATTTTTATTCTATATTAATATTTTAAATACATTTATATATTTTCTCTCCCTTTTTCTAAACTAATTAATAAAATTATAATTTATTCAATTACTAATATTTTTAAAATATTTAATCATTTGTTAATATATGTGTTAAGAGGTAAAAATAACATTCAGATGTCAACTAATGGAGTCCAATATATATAGATTTAATATATAGAAATGTTATAGCTTAACTTAAAATTAATCTAGACGTTTCAAAACTCATTTAATTTATAAAAAATTCAAATTAGTTAATTTTATAAATGCCAATGTGCAAATTTACAATTAATATTTTAAAAAATGCAATTTTTATTATAATTTTTTAATTAGTGCAATATTACCCTCTATGTTTTAAAATTAAAAAATTTTACCTTTCTTTTGAGAATTTCTTAACACTTGACACTGAAATAAGTACATATGTAGTACAACAAGAGCAAATTTCTCTCAATTTTAAAATATGAAAAGTAACATTATACCAATTGAAATATTAGTGGTAAAATTACTCATTTATCAAATATTAGAAGAAAATTTGCATTTAAGCCTTTTATAAATAATAAAATAAAGGCATGTTGTAGACACTAAGTTTTGAGTTGGTTTTTGTCAGAGTTGCCTAATTAGAATGACTTTTTTTTCTTAAAAAGCAAATAACTCGAAATTTAGGGATCTCTCTTTATTTTGTGAGCCTTTTTTCAAGTTTTATGGAACTTTTGGCCTTAAAAAACGGTCCAAAGTTGTGACTCGCCAAGTTTAGGTTGTGATTTAACCTGTTCAGACCATGACTCGTCTAGTCCAAACCGTGAGATGGCCGACTTTGACCCATGACTTGTCGAAGTCCGGCCCCTGACTCACAATTTGGCTATAAAACATGCATTTCTTCCATTAAGTCGATAGGCAACTTTCTGGAGGGCTTTTTATGAGCAAAAAGAGAGAAAGGAAAGAAAGAAAGAAAAAGAGAGAACATAGGTGAGTTTTTTCCATTTTCTTCTCCATTTTTTAACTTCTTTCTTAGATCTACTCTTCATCTTTCGTCTTTTCTAAAATATTTCTTGATAAAACTATAAAATAGAGACCTAAAAACATTAGTGTCCTGCTCTTATTCTGAAAAAAATCACTAAAGGTAATATCATAAAATCTTTTGTACTCTTGATATGTTTTCTATTATGACTAGATCCATATTTTCACTGTTAAATGTTGTAGATATGACCTTTTTTGGACTGTTTACTCAAGATTTAATCAGATATGGACATTTAATATATAATAAGATCATTTAATAACCTTTATATGTTAAAAATGTGACTTTTAACCCTTTTAAGTTATTCTCTTTGTGTATATAGCTAAAACCTTGCCTTTTTAAGATGTAAGGTGTTTTATTTTGTTTTAAGGGTTTTAAACCTCAGTTTGGCCCGAATCTGCACATAAAATAAACCAAATTTGTGTAATTTTGATCCAGTGGTCATAAGTTAAACTGGTGTTATTCAATATTATCTTTTTGGTCCATTTATTATTTTGTGTTTTTTTTTTATTTATGTTAATATTTGTGTTTGTTATATTTATGCATTTGGATTTATTATATTATATTATATTATATTATATTATAATATTATATTATATTATATTATATTATATTATATTATATTATATTATATTTATATATTATATTATATTATATTATATTATACATATGAAGTTCATTCTTTTATATTGGTGTTTATGTATATGTTTATTATATTACTTGATTTATTTTATATTGCTTCCTATCTAAACTTATTAGTTGCTTTATTATTTGTAATTGTTCTTTACTTGAGCCTCCGCATGCGCGTGCGCACACACATATATATTTATGTGTGTGTGTGTTATTTTCATTATATTGTTTATATTTATATTTGTTATACATATTTATGTCTATTATATATTTATAATTGTTATTACATGCATGTCGATATTTATCATATTGTACATATTATACTATTACATACATCATTGGCATGTTATATTATATTAGTATTATATATTGTCATATTATTATTATTATTATAGAAGTAATTATATTATATTATATTATATTATATTATATTATATTGTATTATATTATATTATATTATATTATATTATATTATATTATATTATATTATATTATATTATATTATATTATATTATATTATATTATATTATATTATATTATATTATATTATATTATATTATATTATTAGAACTAGGTTAAAGACAAAATTTAATGGATTAGTACCTTATAATGAGTTAACTTATGGACAATTAATAAATATCATTAATAATGATGGATTAGCAATCTGTATAGGCTTAAACTTAAGCAAAATTAAAAAAGGATAGTCTTGCAGAAAGAAAAGAATTAGGATTTTTTTTGTGAATAATATGGTTATCAACAGATTAGAGCTTCATCTTCCTCTAAAAGAAAGGTAAAATTTAAGAAGAAATATATTCCCAAGAAATGAAATTATAGACAAAAACAAAACTTTAATCAAGAAAAACGTAAAAATAATAGGTAGAGATATTAAAAAGGACATTGTAATTTATAATAAATATGGAAAACAAGAAAATTATTCTAAAGATTATAAAATAAGAAAACGAATAAACAATTTAGATATATCTGAAGATTAAAGACAGAAATAATGAAAATTATGATTATTGAAACCTCTAGTAATGATGAAGAAATTACTTATTATTCAAAAAATGATATAAATATAATTATTGAGGAATACAAAACAAACAACACTAGTAATGATTCTAAGACTTGTAGTTGTGATAGACCTTGTCAATGTAATAATATAATATGCTAAGTAATGAGAAAGAATTTTATTAGATATTATAGATAACATAGATGATCCAGAAATTAAAAGAAACTATTTGCTAAGATTAAAAGAAATAATAGGAATAAAATAAAATAGAGATTATAAGTCTTATAGTTTTTCTGAAATATGTAAAAGATTTGATAAACAAAAGGAATTTTCAATCCAGATCTTCAAGAAGAAATTAGAATATCAAAACAAGAAGTAAATATATTAAAAGGAAAAGTTTAAAACTTAGAAGAACAAAATTTTAAGACTAGCCTTAGCAATTTAACAAAAAAAGAAAAAAAAAATTAAAAGGGCAGGCTTCTTCTAGTCTAATTATTAAAGATTTGCAAGAAGAATATATAAATATATATCACAAGTAAATTATCAGAAATGGTATATAAAATTAGAATAGTTATTAATGATATTTTTCACTTAACAATGTTAGCATTAATAGATAATGGGGCAAATCAAAATTATATACAAGAAAGATTAATTCCAACTAAGTATTATGAAAAACCACAAAAAGATTAGGCACGGCTAATGGATCTAAATTAATAATAAATTATAAATTATCTAAAGTAAAGATTTGCAATAGGGATATTGTTTTAAAACTCAATTAATTCTAATAAAAAATTTAAATTTAGGAGTAATTCTTGGAACACCCTTTATTACTATACTTTATCCTTTTCAAGTATGTGATAATGGAATAATAACAAAAAATATTAGATAAAGATATATTTTTTTGAATTTGCTTTTCCTTTAATTTTGAAGGAGTTTGAAATACGCCCATAACTCACGAGATGATAAATTGACCCCAATATAATAGAGATAATATCGAAACATGAAATAATTTATATAGAATTAGTTCCATATTAATTTTTCCCTTAATTAGGGAATCTACCATTTATATGTGCATTAATATGGGTAGTTACATATTAATTTCGTAACTGCCATATTTATTATTTCTTATTAATATTGTAACTGTCAATTTAATTTATCATTATTAAGGAAATTAAGTATTCATTAATTAAAGCCCTATATAAGGGCTTGGTTTCTTCGTTTGAAGGAGATGAGAGAAAATTAGAGAAACCAAACTCTGTCGGTTTGTTTCATCGCATATTTTCTCTTTGTCTAAGGGGCTTTTAGTTCGTGATTCTATGCTTTCATCCGTAGTTCATGACACGTGGGTGATAGGTTTGCCGGTAACGTGAAACAATCAATTTTTGCTTTTGCTTCAACGATCTGTGCTTCTAGAGGTATTTATGTCTACTTCTCGCAATATATTGTAATATATATAATTTCTTACATTGATATCAGAGCCCATATTTTTGCATTCCGACATGTGTATAATGTAGATCTACTTTTTGTGAAATTTAGATATGTTTATAGGCTAAATTGATATACATATTAGATATGTTCTATATGTATTTTTTTAATTCTGGTCTAAATTTTTTTTTTGTGATTTTTAGACACTGAAATTAAATAATTATTTAAAAATCCGTAATTAAAATTTTGAGTGAAAATTTTTTATTTTTGACCACACCATTAGACTCAGGGACCTCGAAAACCCCACCATAGAAAAAATTAGATGGCCTAAAACCACCAGAAAGGCGGCGTGTGGCTTGCACGAGCCACCAATGTGCTGGGCGCGTGTTAGAGGGCGCGTCTCCAACACGCGCCTACCACGTTCGCTGAGTGAAACGTCACTCAGCCACGTGGCCTAATGAAGAAGCGACACGTGGAGATATGGTGAAGTGCCACGTGTCAGCTGACGTGTCAATGGGGGTCCACATGATGCCATGTGGACCAAACACATGATGACACGTCTCACAACATGGCAGCTTATCGGGTTGACATATGGCATGGGGGATCCTGCCACATGGCAGCCTGTGGTGCTGACACGTGGCTTATTGAGTCATGAAATCTATCAACACATAGGCCAATGACTAGCTGACATGTGCAGATGGTGGTCATGCCCTGTGTCAATTTTGTAAGTCTAGTTGGCACCCATAGGATCCACACGGTCTAGTCAGTAACTGCCATGTGGAAGTGGGTCATTCAGTCAGCATCATATGGTCCAATCAGGATGCGCCACATGGTAGAGTGCCTTAGCTGGCACGTGGTGCGTCTGTCGCGTGTGTGGCACGTGAGGCCCACCCTCGTCGGCGCGTGCAGCCTCCTCTGACCTTCAAATTAGCTTAAATTTTTTTAATCTAATTTTCTCAATTTTTTTTGATTTTTTGGTTATTTTTTGAAAATTTTTTTAGGACTAGAAAATATTTTTTAGATTTTATTCCTATAAAAATTATTTTAAAATTGATAAAAATTGAGAAATTATTTTTCCTGCCTTCTTAAATTTTCAAATTTGTTTGAAAGTTATATTTAATGGATATCGCTTTATTTATTGATTGAAATGAGTTTCAATCATATGTGTGTTTGTACATGAGTGTATTGACTATTTATATTTTGTTGTGAGTAACAATTTGTATTTATCTTTTGGATTGAAATGAGTTTCAATCATACATGTTTGTGCATGAGTGTACTTACTGTTTAATTTTCTGTTATGTGTGACATAAATGATGAAGACAAGGACTCCTAGATGTTAATAAATTTCTCAAGGAATTGTAGAAATCGAAGCAAAAGTGCAAACAAGTTGCAAAATGAGGATCCATAAGAAGGTTCGAGCTGATGACATTGATGCAATAGTGCATCATATTCTGTGTATGCATGAAAAGATGCAAGAGTGGATTTAGGCTAATGGCCTGGACTAAGGAGGTGTTGACAGGACCTTGTTTAAAGTGATGAAAGACTTTTTTTTTTATCACCATCCATATATAAGAAACTGGTTGGTTGATGCCAGAATCAAGGAAAATGGAATTTATAAGAAAACCATTATCCAATTTTTGTATTTGGTGATCAAAAGAGGAGTGTTGAGAAGCAACATTAAATCTGAGATGGTGCTCAAAAGCGGATGTTATGTGTATCGTCCATGGCTTCATCATCGATTTTATAGCATACCTCTTGATTTGTTCGAAAGGGTTGAGAAATTATTTCCAGTGATGAGACTAGTTTTGTCACATTCTAGGTTCCATGAGCTATTGACATGAGTGTCAAGTTATTAATGGTTAATGGATTTGTGGTTAGGATTTATGTTTCCTATTACTAGATTAAAGACAAGTGTGTTTTTATCTTATTTTAAATGTTTCCTCTTTTTTTTTTGAGATTGTTGGATATTTAATGATTGATTAAATAAATGAGTTTATTTATCTTTTGGATATTATATTGGCATTTAACATTTATTATGAATGTATTTATTTTATTGTTAATTGCTTAGCAATATTTTATAAGTAAAATGATTGCATGATAATTGAGTTAAGACGTAGATTATCTTATATATAATATCCTGAATTAAGTTTAAGAACTTAATGCTCAACAATCGACATTTACTATGCATAAAATTTTAACCAATAAGGTTAGATATTAGGAATTAGAGGGTAATTGGAAACTTTAAGTAACCTTTTCGAATTTGGGCCTAATAAACAGCTTTATTAGGTTAATTTTTTAGATGCATAGTAAATAGCATGTATTATTTGATCTCCTTAATATTGTGCAACAATTACTCCATTAGTGATCAGAGGATCCAAATGAAATATGTACATCCAATATGTGCTTGAAGAGCAAGAGATTTTAAAAACCTTAAGTTTGATTATGATTGAATCTAAGCATGGCATCATAGTCTAGAATAAGTAGGAGTGAGATGCTTATATGGCATGAAAAAGAGATGTTCCACTGCTCGTACCATATTGCTAAGTGCAAATGGATGATGATATTGCTTAGCAAATTTCGCAAGTGTCAAAGTGCAATGGATCTGTGGATCGCTTTGCAGAAAAATTCGGGGATACGTTTCTGACTCAATTTTGATCATTAGTGATCAGATTTTGATACTAATCATAAGAGTCTGATCATATAATGCGGAAACATCTAAGAGATGGATAAGATGATATGTGAGCTTAGTGAATCTGATCATAAAATGATCAATGAGCAATAGGTCCAAGTTATTATCCATTCTTTACCCTAAAGTTGGGAGCATATAAAAATGCAACTAACTCATTTGGACAAGATTAAGACATTTAGGAATGTCGCTTGTCATTTTGAGCTTGAAAAAGGACTATATGGCGGTGATTAAGATCAATGTCGTAATGCATATGGCATTGTTCTGTTCTAGTAGAATAAGTTCTAACCAGAACAAGAATAGAAGCTTTAGTGGTAAGGGCAAAGGAAAGGCTCGAGAGTCTAAAAGGCAAAAGATAAAATAGAATCACATAAGGTCCAAAGGTAATAAAAGAATAAATATTTCAAGAGTGAAATATTTCTTCAACTGCCAATAAAAGGATCACCGTGTAAGAGACTTCAATGTGTCCCAATAGGTACACCATCTTGACTCATAAGTGAGTAAAATCTATGTATCTAGTTATGTCTTTTTACTAAATTTCATCCTTTGTGGGTGATAGATCCAGAAGTAATAGACCTTGTGACAAAAGGATCAAGATTCTTTTGTCTGGTTAGTTTCTATTTTTGTTTTAATGAAACTAGGTTTCATTTACATTTTAAGGATAACAACGCACGCTTATGTTTAGATGATGTTTAATGTGGTTCTGGTTTTGTTTTGAACATTTTCATTATCATGGATATTGATCTTGATTATTAAAATACTACTAGTTTTTTGTTAATTTCTTTTTCTATTTCACATTGTTATGAGCATAATGTGAAATTATAGCATGCTATATAATACCACATTAGCCAAAACTGAATGAGTCAGTTAGCCAAAGTAGGATTGATTGGTGATTTGAATAAGCTTGAATTACCTGCCTATAAGCATTGCCCGAAAAGAAAACTAGTGAGAAAACCATTCAAAAAAAGGAAACTAGAACCAAAACTCCATTACAATTGATCCATTCAGATGTTTGTGATTTAATGAATTTTACAGCAAGGCATGGGCCTATTATTATTCATCACTAATATAGATGACTATATTAGGTATGGTCATGTCCATTTGATTTCTCATAAGTCTGAAGCATTTAGTTGCTTTAAAACTTTTATAAGTCTTGTTGAGAATCAATTAGACAAGAAAATTAAAGCTTTAAGAACCGACCATGGTTGAGGATATCTTTCTGATAAATTTAAAGTTTCATGTGATGAAAAAGGGAGTAGACATTAGTTGTATATTCCTCGAACTCTATAACAAAATGGTGTTATAAACTGTGTGCCCTCCAAGTTTATTGCTTCCACTTTTTATGAGTAGTGAACTGGTCAGTAATTCGACCTGAGATATTAATGACCTTAGGGTTGTGTTGCTTATTTCCATAATACCTTAAATAAATTTTGTATATGCAGACCATGAGTTTAAAAAGAGTATTTTTGTGTGATATTTTGATGTATCAAAATGATACGTGTTTATGGATGAACAGGCAAATGGCTCAGTAACAAAATCTAAATCACGAGACATCATATTTTTGAAAAATAAGTTTCCTAAGTTGGGCGAAGTAAGTTGAGACTTTACTTTTACGAAACTAAAAAAGATGAACTAATCGGATCTCTCCATCCGAGTGGGAGGAAAATTGAAGAAGAATGTCAAGACTCTCTTCTCAATGGTCTGGATGTTAGGGATCTATTCTCCAGTGGGAGGATGAGCATGCCTAACTCCAATATGAGTATGGATATTCAGGATCTTTATTTGAGTGGAAGCGTAGAGCTTAATTTCAGTAGGAGCATTTCAAACTATTATGAATATATGAAACATGTTTATCAAGAATTGGAATTATAAAAAATCTAAAAGGAAAAGTGTTCCATGTCCCACAAGAATGCCTAACAAAAGATAAATTGATTAAGGCAATGGAAGAAGTAATGGCTTCCATGAGATCGTACCATATTTAGGAACTGGTTGATATACCTGAAGGACACAAACCAATTATGAATAAATAAATTCTCAAAACAAAACGAAAAGCTGATGGCAGTATCGAAAGATACAAGGCTCGGCTAGTCGTTAAGGGATTTATACATCAAGAAGGAATTGACTATGAGAAAACTTTTTCACTTGTTGTTAGATTTACATCGATAAGGTTAATTCTAACCTTGACAGCTAGTTTAGACCTAGAGCTACATCAAATAGATGTAAATACTGCTTTTCTCATTAAAAAAAGGCAGTGAACATAAGGTTTGCTGATTGATGAGATCAATCTTTATCCTAAAGTAGTTTTTGAGACAATGGTATTTGAGATTTCATAAAGCAATCATGTCAAATGAGTTCAACATGATTGATGAAGACCATTGTGTTTATCACAAAAGCTGACTTGGTATGTAGACGATATACTGATATTAGAAAATGACATAAAGTACGTAAATCTTATCAAAGATTGGTTGTGATCCAACTTTGAGTTGAAAGATATGGGTCAAGTAGATTATATCCTTGGAGTTAAGATTTCAAGAGATCGCTCGAGAAGGTTGTTGTCATTGTCTCAAAAGACATACATTAACACAGTTCTTGAACAATTTAATATGTAAAATTATAAACCCATTAATAACCCCATTATTAAGAATTAGTTTCTTAGCAAAAGTATGTGTCCTAAGACAAATGAGTAGATTGAACATATGAGGAATGTTCAGTATGCCAGTGCCATGGGTAGTCTGATGTACACAATATTGTATACCGGACTTAATATATGCTATGTTGTGGGTATAGTAAATAAATATCAGTCTAACCCAGACAAAGTACATTAGAAAGTAGTCAAAAGAATACTTAGATACCTCAGAGGACTGCAACTTATTCTCTTTGTTTTGAATGAAATGGTCTGCAATTGAGAGAATATTCAAATGTTGATTGGGAAAGTGATATGGATGAGTGGAAATTCACTTCAGGTTATGTATTCTTGCTTGGCAAGGGTGCCATTTAGTAGAGTAGCAAGAAATAAATCTTTGTAGCCCATCAACGTTGAAAGCTGAATTTGTTGATTTCTCAGCTGCAGTACAAGAGGCAGTTTTTGTTGAAATGATTTGTAAACCATTTGGTATTAATTGCCTTAGAGGAACCAGTGACAGTCTATGGTGACAGTCAGTCGTTAATGGATGTATCAACATTAAGTATCAATAAATCGAAGATATTGTTGTATTAAGAGATCTGAACTTACAGTATATTTTCTCGCTGGATGTGATTGCAGATCTATTAACAAAACCTGTATTGAGAGATGTATTTTGAGAGGCACATTAGATCTCAAAGGTTGCGTAGGATTTGACTTGTACTGTTTATGTGATCCCTTAACATTATTATTTATGAATAATAATAAAGTTCATTATTTGGCAGTACATGAGTGTGAATGTTTATATGTGAACATTTACTATTATTTATTATATGATTGAGCATATCGGATAGAGAAGTAGCCTACTCACATGGGTGTTTACCTTAGATGAGGTGATTTTTGAACACGAAGTGAATTTCGAGAACCTGTTCAAAATAAAAGTACCGTCTTGTAGAAATTACAAGATGAGTCTTGTTAAGGTGCAAAATAAAGACATACATGAGGTTGTATAGTTTGGATTGAGATCTAAATTGGATTAAGTGTAATCTTATGATAAGTTAAACGTAACTATTATGTTCTATCTTAAAACCCATAAGTAGTTCTAAAGTAGGAGAACTAAAGTTTAATGCTTTGGTGCATTGCAACCTTATGCTTCTGTATGGTGTTAAATAATGATAAGATATACGTTCCTTTAAGGGAAAGAAAAGAACACCATATCACATGTATCATGCCATGTGTGCTTAAGTTGACCAAGGGAAGAAAATTTTATGTGAATGATCTCAAATTTTCCCTAGTGTGAGACCTTAATTTTTCCAACCCTCAGGACTCTTAACATATACCTGAAGCATAGTTTAGTGTGGCTAGCTTAGTTAGTCTCCAAAGGGTTATGAAAAAATTTCGATCCGATGAATCTAACTAGAAAAATGAGTTAGACTATGATGGAAGGTATATAGAAAAAGGGAAAGATATTTTTCGATCACATTTGGTAGTTTCGTGGTTCACCGGTATAACTATTGTAGTCTTTATAAGCAGAGATACAATAGTGAACACGAAAATTGTTTTTATAAGATCATGAGATAAAACAACGAATGTGAGAAAACTATCTAGGGTTTGGCATACAATTGTGAGAAGATCTTATTTCTCAAGATACTATATATCCCTAACAGGTGCATAGCATTAGTGTTCTCGACGTATGCCGGTCACACGAACTATCTGCCTGTATGATAGGAGAGAATGACTGAAAATTATTTCATCATGTGCGAGTGGGAGATGAAGGAGTTTGGGATACGCCTATGACTTACGGAATGATAAATTGGTCCCGATATAATAGAGATAATATCGAAACAGGAAATAATTTATATGAAATTAGTTCCATATTATTTTTTTAATTAGAGAATCTACCATTTATGTGTGCATTAATATGGACAGTTACATATTAATTTCGTAACTACCATATTTATTATTTCCTTATTAATATTGTAACTACCAATTTAATTCATCATTATTAAGAAAATTAAGTATTCCTTAATTAGAGCCTTATATAAGGGCTTGGTTTCTTCATTTGAAGGCGATGAGAGAAAATTAGAGATACCAAAACTCTATCGGTTTGTCTCCTCGCATATTTTCTTTTTGTCTAAGGGGCTTTTAGTTCGTGAATCTATGCTTTCATCCTGTAGTTCATGACACGTGGGTGATAGGCTTTGCCGGTAATGTGAAACAATCGATTTCTGCTTCTGCTTCAATGATCTGCGCTTTGAGAGGTATTTATGTCTACTTCTTGTAATATATCGTGATATATATAATTTCTTACAAATTTCAAGAAATGTTAGTTAAGTAAAAGAAAATATTCAAGAAATTAATTTAATAAAAAATAAATAAATCCAAATAAAATTTTTGATGCGAGAAATAGAAGGAAGGAGGATTAAAGAACAATTAGATAGTTAATAAATAAAACAGAAAATAAAAGAATTCGAAGATATTTTTTCAAAAGAAATTGGTACTCTAGTTCCTAATGCTTTTTGGAAAAAAACATATAGTAAATCTACCTTATATTAAAGATTTTGATGAAAGGAAAATTCCAACCAGGTCCCAAGCTATTTTTATGCCTAAAGAAAAATTTTGTAGAAAAGAAATTCAAGATTTAAAGGACAAAGGATTAATTAGATTCTAAATCACCATGGTCTTATTCGACCTTTTATAGTATGAATGGAGCTGAAATAGAAAGGGGAACTCCCAGATTAGTAATAAATTACAAGCCATTAAATAAGGTTGTACAATAGATAAGATATTCCATACCTAAAAAAAGAAATTTATTAAAAAGACTTTATAATGCAAACATTTTTCTAAATTTGATGTGAAATCAGGATTTTGGCAAATTCAAATTAACAAAAAAGATAGATATAAGACAGGATTTAATGTTCCTTTTGGATATTATGAGTGGACTAAAAAATGCTCCTTTAGAGTTTGAAAATATTATGAATAATATATTAAGACTTCTAAATGAATTTTTCATAATATATATTGATGTACTTAAAAATATTTTAAAAATCATTAAGTCAACATTTAAGTCATTTAAAAAGATATTTTAATGTAAATCATTCAAATGGTGTAGCACCCTTACCCTATACTTAGTTATAACACTTTATTTAGTATTAATTAAGCATACTTATCATAACATTTCATTTGTCATTCTACTAAACAGACATCTAAAAATTAACTATTAGGAGCTTTACTTATAGGTGCATCTCATTAACATCAAATATTACATATACAAAGCATATGTAGTAATTACAAAATTTCCATAACTACAAAATATGAGGACAAAAAGAAGACTCTATTATCAATCTTCTACGACTTGTGTTGGCCAACTTGCTGCAGATATCAGTCCTGGAAGAAAGTCCTGTTCTCACAACCTACATAGATAAACAAAAATTCATGCTAAGCTATAAAGCTTAGTGGGAAACACAAATATGACAAATGACCACTCACAGTGGTCGTCAACAAGCATACATTATGAACTATAAGTATAACTTATGCCCAAATTTTAAAAAAATAAAATGCAGACAAGAATCCACACATAATAACCAAATGACTTAACGATAGTAAATTCGGCATTGATGCTTTATAAACACAACATTTAATCATATAAGCATATTTATCCTTTACACTTGCGATTCATTCATTGAATGATATACCACTGTTTATACTCAGTCATTCCTTCCACTTACTACACACTTTAACATATACTAGGAATATATATATATATTCACATATAAGCTTATGATCAACATGGACATATGCATATTCGAAAGTAAGATAGAGCATTAGTACTATGAAAGTTTCTCATTTATCAATCTAGAAATATATTTGTAATACTTATTATTGTACCAAAATTTCTAGCTCGTTTCCATCTCAAATACCATTATCATGTGAACTTTATCACTTGTAAATCTGTAAATATTTTATGCGTATGCACAAGACATTATACATCAATTCTCAATAAAGAGCAAGAATGAGTAGATATAGGGAAAACATATAACCCAATGTATTAATTGAAAAGCAATCACCAACATGAATACCTATACATTACTCTTATATTTCATTGCTATAGAAAACACTTATTTCAGCATAACATTTTTCATAGCTTTCATACATGACGAATCTTGCAGGTCATTTATCTACCTCAAGCAAGCAAAATATTACTATAGAAAACATACTATCTCTAATATAGTCCATAACTAGATATTAGTGATGCACTAGTTCATTTATATAACTCTGTACATACTATTTCTATATGCGATAATCATGCATAAGTGTATATCACAACATCTTTTAATATCATAATTTCCATATGTGATGAAAAGGAATTTCACATATAAATTAGATTATGAAATCAATTTATGAATTGTCATACTTCGTAAAACTTTAAGTTAAACATCAAACTTTTCTTAACTTTGGTATAAAGCCTGCACTATTCTAAAGAGGTGGATAATGGGTTATATAGTAGCACCCGAAGGTACAAGTCTGTTTAGTCACCCAAACGGGGTTGACTACAACCCAAACGGGGTTGAATATGATCCAAATGGGACCATGTCTGTTTAGTCACCCAAACGAGGTTAACTATAACCCAAACGGGGTTGAAACTATCGCAGCTGCAAGGTACCTTTATAGGCATGCTTATCTATCCACTTCCTAGACTCAACGCAGGCAATAAAATCTATTTACTTTATCTTTTCTTTATACATTCATATTCTTATATGCACATGTATACTCTTGTATAACTATGAACAACGTACTCATAAAAGCGCTCATGTGTAACTTTATGTAAACCTATGAACATTTCACTGTTGGGTATTACTATTCTGTTCTTGTAATCCTATTCAATCATGCGACTATTCCGTATGTCAAGACTATATTTATATAATGCCATTTGTACCCGTACATAATCATGTAAATATATATATCTTCTTTAGTACATATACATATATGTACAATTCATAAACAATTTATACAATTTTCTCATATAATAATCACATGACAAGATACTCCTTCTCTAATGCATACACTTGTATACATAGTCTCATATAACATTGCCATTATATGCTTTAATAAAATTTCTATAATGGAGTCTTTAGCACTGTAGATCTGTATTTCAGCATGCTAACATGTGACAACACATATGCTTAATCATGTCATTTCAATTAAGTAATGACATATTCATACATTTCACTTTACACATATTCTTTGAATCATTACTCTAAAACATCTTTCAAAATTCAAACCCAATCATGTAAGATCATATTATATATATATATATTTATTTATATGTTCACATATAAGCTACAATTCACATTACTTTTTTCTACAGGTAAAGTTGACATTTCAAACTATAAGTATCATATTTAAGCATTTCTTAACTTCATAGTATAGATGCATGCATCAAATAAACATTTACTCCATCATTAAAAATATGTACATGAAAGCATAATTGCACACAACAACCATGTACATAAGTTTGATCACATATGAATATTTATATATCATTACCAACAATCCTTACTTAGGTATAAATATAAATATATGTAAACCTTTATCAACAATCATATTACATGCCATACTTAATTCAATGTGCTTCCTTATAACTATGAATTTATCATAACAACATGTAGTTAAGCTATACATATGTAATCATAGCTTGATTTACATCCTTAGTTACATGTATTTCTATGTTAGACATTGCTTAATGATAACTGAGCATACATCATCATAAGAGTACATACATACATTAACCTTGCATATAACAATCATGTTCAAATTTAATCACAAATATATGTTAGATATATTCATCACTAGTCATTATCTATGCACACGTATGAATGCATATGTATACATATAATCTTGTATTTAATTGTCATATTACATGTCCTATCCAATTCATTTTGTAATCACATAAATACATATTTGGCTTAACTATTTGAAAACCATAAAATAAAGTACATTAAAGAAAATCTGCATAGGGCAGCATTCTAAACTCGACTTGTGAGCCACAGTTGAAATTGAAGATGTCATTTTTAGGCAAAATGATCTTATACAATCTTATCCCCCTTTGTGTCTAGTTTCCAAAGCATTAAAATTCATCTTAATATCTAACTAATAGCTTGAGTTATTGGAAAAATAATATAGGCTGTTCATAGAACCAAAACAGGGTGGGCTGTCACTTAAAAAAATTCATAACATAAAATGTAGAGGGATTTAGATCAACAATTCTTAATCAAAGTTATACTTTCATGTCTCTAGTTTTACTAAAATTTTATTTTGTAGCATTTCAACATCTCTACAAAAAGTTATTCCCATTATTGTAAATTCTATTTTTGTGAGCAGTCCAGGGAACTGGTCCAACTTCAACCCTAAATTCCATATGCTTAGAGACAGATTTAAGTTTAGGTTTCTTCATATGAAATATAGGTATGGAAGTCTAGTTTACAATGCAAAAAGAATCACTCAATTTTATATTCTATAGCTCAACTTATGAGCAAAATAATCTAGATAGGTAAATCAGTCATGAAGAGGCCCACGAGTGAAGAAAAAGGATTAAACTTCACAACTCGTGAAGGGGCTCACGAGTGGAGAAAAAGGGCAACATTTCACGACTTGTGAAGGGCTTCACGAGTCGGACAATAATTCACAACTCGTGAAGGTATTCACGAGTGAGAAACCAACATTCATGAGTGACCCAGAGGAAAAGGGTGCACAACTCGTGAAGGGCTTCACGAGTCGGACAATATTTCACGACTCGTGAAGAGCTTCACGACTCGGCAAAGACACTCACAACTGACTCTGTTCTTCATTTCATTGTGATAAAACTCAGAAAACAATAACCCTAAATTTCTATCACTAAGTCGAAGGAATCACAACATATTCCAACAAATACTTTCACATGCAATATGAACAACCCTAAATTCCCATACCTGGGCATGCAATTCAAATCTTCTTGTAAATTCTCCTTTGTCTCTCACTATCTTCTTCTTTCATGATCTTAATTTTCTCCTTCTTTTCCTTTCACAATAATTTCATCCATTAACACAAACTTTAGCATTTAATTCAATCTACTATTAACCAATACAAGAAGATGGAGAAGGAGAAGAAGAATCATTTAATTAATTTAATTACCTTGTAGATATACTCTAACTTGTTCTTCAAAAATCCACATGCAAGAATTCTTCAAAGATTTTCTTAGAGATTAACCAAGAATGAAAGAGAGGAGAATGAAGAAATTCTGTAACTCCCTCTCTTATTGCCGTCCCCTATCTTCTCTCGTCTTAAGTTTCTCTTTCATTCCACTAGCAAAAAGACTACTTATAATAGTTAGGAAAAATTCCCTTTTTGGTCCCTTAAAAAGTTGCATGTTCCATTAACTTCTTCCTATCTTTTGCATGTTACATCTTTGCCTCTCATCTTCTTGCATACTTAACATTGACCCATATATTTTATACCTCTCTTAAATCAACCTCTCAAATCATTATTTTATTCACATTTGACCCTTAAGATGCTGAATTTATAAATTGACCCTTAAACTAATACTTTATACTTCAATTACTCCCTTGAATATTATTAAACCAGTCATAATAATTTAATTATGACCTTATAAAATTCATACCATATAATTTACACATTTATCACATAATTATTGATAACTTAATAACACTTGTATTTCAATTGATCCTTGAAATAAAATATTATTTCAATTACACATAGAAATAAATAACTAGTTTATCCTTTAATATATAAACTTATAATAATTCATCTGATTAAGCTTGATTAAACATTTATAATTGGGATTATGTCCTTGAATTCTACTAGGGCCTAATTGGGGTCCTCACAAATGGATTAATGGCTTCTGCAACCAAGATGAATTTTTTTCAAATAAAAATTAGATTTTTAGGAGGACACAATATAGAACAAAGAACTATAAAGCCAATAAACAGAAGTTTAAAATTTACTAATAAATTTTCAGATGAAATTAAAGATAAGAAATAATTATAGAGACTTTTAGGATGTCTTAATTATATATATGACTTTTTCAAAGATTTAGGAAAAATGTGTGAACCTCTATATAATAGATTAAAAAAGAAACCAAAACCGTGGACAGAAGAATATACTAAAATAATAAAGGAAATTAAAGAAATGATTAGATGTCTTTCATATTTAAAAATTCCTCATCCAGAAGCTTACCTAATAGTAGAAACAGATGCTAGTGATTTAGGATATGGCAAGATTCTAAAGCAGAAAAGAAAAGAAAATAACAAAGGAAAATTAGTAAAGTATCATTCAGGTAACTAGAACCATAAGAGATCAATTTATCAAAAAGTCAAAATTTTTATAGGTTAATAGATTATATTTTCCCCAACAGTTGGCATTTTCATGAAGATGACCAGGGTAAAGCTAGAGAATTTTATGAAGCAATTTTGGTAGATATAGGATCAGTTAAAATAGAGCATAACTATGATCTAGAAGAAAGGAACAAGATAAATTATAGTAAAATAAAGATTATAAATGTTATTGTGACATCCTTATACAATAATTATTACAATGTAATTTAGACATTATTCCACTATAATACACATACAGAATCCAATCTCATATATATGCCACATATAAAAGTACAAAATTACCTCTTCATTGCATGGCTTCGCTTGTATCCAACGCCTGTTCCTGCAAACTCCTATCTACATCTCTCAAGTACATGCATGTAGTAAACAACTACGCGCTAAGTATATAATGCCCAACTAATAAATTACACAAAATTTGTACACACAAAAATTTTAATCATTATATTTCTATGACATGTCCCTTATACTTTAGCTTCCGTCAGTTCTTTATTTTAAATTTCTCGACATTTCTTCTCTCTTTCTCTTTTAGTTTGCAATATTGCCAACCTTTATTTACTTCTATTCATGCACATGTCACTTAAATATTCTAAAATAGTTTACTTATATTTTGTCTTTCCTTGTCATGCATTTAGTTTTGTTTTATTCTCTTTGTTTTTATCGGTTTACTATTCTCATTCTTTTTGACTTTATTCTTATAATCTTATTTCGTTTCATTACTTTCCCATTCATATTGTTAATTCATCTCTCATGTTTCTTCTCTTGTACTGGTTTAATACTTATTTCTAGTGCACTTACTATATTGAATTTATTCCTTCTCATACCTATTTGATATTATATCGATCATTATTATCTTATTTCAATTTAGTCACCATGATTCTACTTTAGTTCTTATTTTCACATTTGTACATCTTGTTTGCATTATATATTTTATTCAAACTTGATAATTTCTATTTCACTGTTTTGCTAATCGTAACCTTATTAAATGCTTAATTTATTTCTTAGTATTTTACCTATCTCCCTTTCGAATTATTTTCTAAATTATGTTCAGTATTTTGATTTTTCTTATTAAAGATTACACATTTAATTTACTAAGTTGATTTAGTCTTGTCACATGTAATTAACTAAATTGAGTTTTCGCTTTTTCTGTTGTTAATTATTCTTATAACAATTTTTCCTCTGTTTTCTCTTACGATTACTGATGTCCATTTACCATTTACTCCCTGTAATTTAATTCCTTCTTTTCTTTCTATTTAATTTCCAAACTATACTTAATCCAATATAATTAATTTCTCGATTGACTTTACTTAACATAATCCCATCTCACTTAATTTCTAAATTACTCTTAATTACTTTTTAATTTCATTTCCTTTCTTCAATTAATTACTTTATTTGTCGTAATTCTTTATTTTCCTACTAATTTTTCACAATTTTCACCAACGTCTATAATTTAGAGTGTAACATCCATATACCGTTAATACCATAATGCAGTATAACTGTAAATTCAACGTAATTCATGTACAAAGCAAGGTCCTACTTCGGCATGCTACATACAAGTACCATAATTTATCACTATTGTTGTGTAACTCTGACCAATCCAATGTTTGCCCCTTTGAGTACCGACTTATATCTTCTAAAACTTACATGCACCAAAAAGCTACACAATGAGCACATGATGCTTAGTGACGGATACCTAACTAATAAATTTCACAGTACAAGTATGCAAGTAAAAAAAATTTCTTTACTTCTTTATTTTTTTCATTTAAATATCATTAAATATTATAATTTACCTGAGTTGACTTCTTTTACTACATGATCTTATCTTTCTTTTTCCTTTGTTGTATCTTTCTCATATCTATTTTTTTTGTCATGAACCATCCATTTGTTCTTACACATATGTGCACTTTTTGATAATTCCTTTTTTGTTTTTCTAACTATTTTGATATTGACTACTTTTTTAGTAATTTAGTTGCATAATTTATATTTAATCCACAATTAAGCTTATGTCTTTTTCTCGTATTTTAGTTTTCATTTCACTACTTGTTTTTCTCACCTAGTGTACAACTTGGTGTTCCTTATTCCATTTTACTCTTGTTTATGACCCATTTGCATTTTCCACAATTAAGGCATCTGTCTCTAATACACTGTTCATAACATAGTGATATTTTTCATCAATTTCATTGGACTTCTAATTATCGTATTCACTATCTAGATTTCTTCGTGATTTTGTTTTTTTTTTCATTTTCTTATGCATTCTTTCATTTTTATTCTTAGTTAATATTATAGGTTATGCTACAATTTCCTTTTTAACTCTTCCAATTACCATCAAATCCTTATTCCCACATGTTTATGTCTTTTTCACCCTTGGTTCTCCCTTTCTCGAGTAAAATTTCCCGTTTGATCACTAACCTTCCTTTATAATGCATGTTTGATCATTTGTCACTGACTTACCTCTTTTTATTTCCTTTTTGGTCTGTATTCCACTTTAGTCCTAATGTACTTGTTAGTCCTTATATTCTATCCATGTGATGGCAAATTACAATTTAGTCCCTCTATGGTGATAAATTACAATTTAGTTCTTTATGTATTTTTCTCATTTATTCTCACATTATTCTTGCTTATGTGGAAAATTACCATTAATCTCCTAAACTTTCTTTTCATCATGTTTGACTTTGTTTAACCTCAAAATTGACCCTTTTTGCTTCCTTCAACTTTTGTTTCATCTTAATTGTAAAATTTACATTTTAGTCCTTATACTTATTAATGTGATGGTAAATTACAATTTGGTCCCTATAACTTTTTATTAATTACAATTTTATCCTTTTTACTTATTTGACTATTTTTACCCCTTTTAACCATATTTTCAATGCCAAATTACAGTAGTACCCTTAATTTATCTCATAATTACTAATTTATCTCATAATTACATTTTTACTCTTTCTTAATTTATTAATCATATTTTTCATTTTATTTATTATCTAATCACACATGTGATATCTTTTATGTATAATTTACCATTTAGTCCATGTTCCCTTACATATTTACAATATTTCCATTAGTGGCAATTGGTGGAAATTCTTGAATCAGATATACAGGATGAGAACTATATGACTGTATGTATAAACTATATGACTGTATGTGTGAGGTGACTACTTGAGCGTTGCCATTCCTCAGTATGTGTGAGGTGACTACTTAAGCATAACCATCCCTCAATGGAAATCTGAGCTCATGATGCTATCATGGTATCTGGGTCCCTATGGCTAGCTATTATATCCTATGATCCTGAATCACCCACTGTACATTAAGGGCAATTGTTTATTTCACCTTATGTTGTATTTTTATATAATTCTTTGCGTTATTTCCATTATGCCATATATCATACCTTCTATTTTCTCATTCCTTCATCATTATCATATATGAATTCATAACAATCATGGTGAATATCATTCAAACTTGATGAAACATGCCATTTTCCTAAGGTACACTGTTCGACCTTATCATGAACCTTTATATACAATGTGATTTCTCATTATTTCTCATGCCATATATATTCCCAAGATCATTTTATGTATTTACATATTGATAAACATCCACTTTGCAATAATAACCCTTAGTTACATACATGTATCCCATTATTTTCACTTACATAATATTATGCCCACATGTTTTTAGTTCTAACCAATCATGTTGTGATTACTCATCATTGTATTATGCATTTCATTTTAATATGCAAATAATCATCAAATTGTAATATGATATAACATAGATTACCATTTAGTCACTATTATAACACGTGTATAAGTTTATTTAATTCATCTAGCACATTCTTAACATATCTTCCATGCATATTAAGTATAATTCTAACCCTTATTTAATTTAATTTTTTTATTAAACTTTAATCTAATTTACTTACATAATGGGTTCCAGAATTAACATACCCTTTCTAAACATATTCTCACACATTTAGCATCATATATCTCATAGTTTTCCTTCAATTACATTTACTTAATTTATTCATAAGGAACATAATAGGTTGCACAACTAACATGTGATTCCTAATTTTATTTTCTTGTATTTGGCATCAAATATCCCATTATCCAACATTTAATTTCATTAATTTACTATTCATTTGATTTAATACTCACATTACATAATTTTTCTTAAAGTGACATAATGCTTCCTTATGCCATTTTCTCACCTTTAATCTTAATTTCATGCAATTTCTCATACTAGTCTCATTATTTCACATCTAATTTCATTTATGTACCATCAATTAAATTTTTTCTCAACTCATTTTAAAATTCCTAAATTACATAATCCTTAACATATGAAATAAACTAGTTTGGGTATCCCTATACGTTTTTTTTTCAAGCTATCATCCTTGATTTCTCTTCATTTTCTATCATTTTCTCCCTTTTTTTTCCTTTGATTCCACTTATTCTTCCTTAGAAATCCATCTTGGTCAAATTCCTCCATGTCTCTTTTCTCTAATTTTCTTCATCCATAATTAAAATTTAATCATAAATATGAATTCCCATATCAAAATCTACCTAAAACTCTATTTAAAACATTAAATTATCACTAAATACACTTACTTGAATTTTTGCTTCAAACTTCTCTTCACAATTACATCCACTTTCTCCATTCTAAATATAAATTTTTCTTGATTTTGGGGCTATTAAGGGATGACAAGAGTGATTTCAATTGATAGAGTACGAAAAATTATGGTGGAAGAGCCTGAAACAAGTGAAAATGGTGGAATTTCACTAAGTTTTGGGTTATATTTTTGGAGGAGAAGGAGAACCTCTTTCTAGTCTAATTTTTATCCAGAATTCTCTGGATTTTAGTTGAATATTGTACCCAAAAATCAGCCCCAAAATCAGTAGTTTAAAGGGTGGATAAATCAAACAACTTTATGTGGACATAATGGTGCCATTTGTCACTTTCTTATTGTCTCATCCATCCTTATTTTATTTTTCCACCAAAATTATTCCAAAAATTCCTAAATATTATAATTAATTTTTTTTTAAATTTCAGATCAATCGGATTTCATTTCGATAGGTTTCATGGCATCAAAATATTTTCGGCCGGTATGAAAACTCAAATTTTCTCCCCTTTTTAGATTCAATGTTCCCCTCATTAGAATACTCTTAAAATTTTCCCTACATTTCAAACATATGCAGGAAGGTCTATCTAAAATTTCAAATCATGATGACCTTATTTTGGTATAGTTCCAATTTCGGAGGAAAAATCAGCTAGTCCAAATCCAAAAATTTTAAACAATCAGAAAAATTATTTCTCACTTCCAAATATTAATTAGGATTTTTTCTAGTAGATCTAGGCAAACAAAATAATTTTTGGAAGTCTGTGGAATATTTTTGGGCCTATCAAAGTTTTGGTCAACCCTTTTATGGTCCGGGTAAATTTTTCGCTTTCTAGTTTGACAGCCTGTCAAATCTCAATTTCACCTCAAATTATACAATCAAACTCCATTTAATACATATTTACTCATCTATTGGTTAGGTACAACTTCTCGCCGGATCACCCATCCTAGTATTACCCTGAGTTGTGCACGTTTTACACTTAAACATTTTTGAATTTTACTGTATTATACTACTATAATTATACCAAAAACTGTCCCAGTATTACTATTCAGGCTCTACAATGTACTATTCTTGTTAGATGAAATTTTAGAGTGTTACATTTCTCCTCTACTAATGAAAATTTCATCCTCGAAATTTATTCGCACTTCATAACTAGAAACACTGCTATTTTGTTATACTTTCTCATTCTACTATGATTTCTACCTATTTTCCTTGCTCACATTAGAAGGGACAGATCGCTTTACTTGTTAACCCTCTTAACTATCAATGTCTTTGTGGCATGTACACTTAATTATCCCACCCACTCCGATTTTAGGATCGTGTAAACCAAGCCCTGATACCAATAAACGTAACATCCATATACTGTAAATATCATAATTCAATATAACTGTAAATTCAACCTAATTCATGTATAAAAGCATGGTCCTACTCTGGCATGCCACATACAAGTACCATAAGTTATCACTATTGTTGTGTAACTCTGACCAATCTAGTGTTTGTCCCTTCAAGTACCGACTTATATCTTCTAAAACCTGTGCGCACCAAAAAGCTATGCACTGAGCATATGATGCTTAGTGAAGGATACCTAACTAACAAATTTCATTGTACGAGTATGCAAGTAAAAAAAATTTCTTTACTTCTTTATTTCTTTTGTTTAAATATCATCAAATGTTCTAATTTACATGAGTTGACCTCTTTTACTTCCTATTCTTATCTTTTTTTTCCTTTGTTCCAACTTTCTTATTTCTATTTTCTGTCATGAACCATTCGTTTGTTCTTACACATATGTGCTCTTTTTGACAATTCCTTTTTGTTTTTCTAACTGTTTTGAATTGACTATATTTTTAGTAATTTAGCTTTATAGTCTATATTTAATCCACAATTAAGCTTATGCCTTTTCTCATATTTTAGTTTTCATTTCACTACCTATTTTTCTCACCCAGTGTATGACTTGGTGTTACTTATTCTGTTTTACTCTTGTATATGGCCCATTTTCATTTTCTATAATTAAGGCATTTGTCTCTAAGATGCTATTTATAACATAGTGATATTTTTCATCAATTTTGTTGGACTTCTGACTATCATATTCACTATCTAGATTTCTTTATGATTTCATTTTTTTTTTCATTTTCTAATGCATTATTTCCTTTTTATTCTTAGTTACTTAATATTATAGTTTATGCTACAATTTCCTTTTTAACTCTTTCAATTACCATCAAATCCTTATTCCTACATATTTACGTCTTTTTCATCCTTGATTCCTTTTTTCTAGAGTAAAATTCCCATTTGACCCCTAACCTTCCTTTTTAATGCACATTTGATCATTTGTCACTGACTGAACTTTTTTTATTTCCTTTATCGTCTATATTCCACTTTAGTCCCAATATACCTGTTAGTCCTCATATTCTATCCACGTGGTGGCAAATTATGATTTAGTCCCTCCATGGTGATAAATTACAATTTAGTCCTTCCTTTATGTATTTTTTCATTCATTCTTACATAATTCTTGCTTAGGTGAAAAATTACCATTAAGTCCCTAAACTTTCTTTTCATAATGTTTGACTTTGTTTAACCTCAATTTTGACTCTTTTTGCTTCCTTTGACTTTTGTTTCATCTTAATTATAAAATTTACATTTTAATCCTTATACTTATCCATGTGATGGTAAATTACAATTTGATCCCTATGACTTTTTATTTAATTAATTACGATATTACCCCTCTTTACTTATTTGACTATTTTTACCCTTTTTAACCACATTTTCAATGCCAAATTATGATATTACCCCTGGTTTAACGCGTAATTATATTTTTACTTTTATTTAATCTAGTAATCATATTTTTCACTTTATTTATTATTTAATCACACGTCTGATATCTTTTATGTATAATTTACCATTTAGTCCCTATTTCCTGGCATATTTACATATTTTCCCTTAGTGGCAACCATTAAAAATCCTCGAACTAGATATGCGGGATGAGAACTGTATGACTGTATGCATAAACTGTATGATTGTATGTGTGAGGTGACTACTTGAGCATAGCAATTTCTCAATGAAAATTTGAACTCATGATGCTACCATGGTATCTGGGTCCCTATGACAAGGCATTATATCTTACGATTCTAGAGAACCCACTTTACACTAGGGGCAATTGTTTATTTCATGTTATGTTGTATTTTTATATAATTCTTTTTTTCATTTCCATTATGCCATATATCATACCTTTTCTTTTCTCATTCTTCATCATTATCACATATGAATTCATAACAATCATGGTGAATATCATTCAAATTTGATGAAACATGTTATTTTCCTAAGGTACACTATTCGACGTTATCATGAACCTTTACAAACAATGTGATTTCTCATTATTTCTTATGCCATATGTATTTCCAAGATCATTTTATGTATTCACATGTTGATATACATCCACTTTGCATTAATAACCCTTAGTTCATACATGTATCCCATTATTTTCACTTTCATAATATTATGGCCACATGTTATTTTTAGTTCTAACAAATCATGTCATGGTTACTCATCATTGTATTATTCATTTCATTTTAATATGTAAATAATCATCAAATTATAATATGATATAACATAGTTTACCGTTCGGTCACTATTATAACATATGTGTATACGTTTATTTAATTCATCTAACACATTTTCAACATGTCTTCCATGCATATTAAGCATAATTTTAACCTCGACTTAATTTGATTTTTTACTAAGCTTTAATCTCATTTACTTACATTATGGGTTTTATAATTAACATACCCTTTTTAAGCATATTCTCACAAATTTAACATCATATATCTCATAGTTTTTCCTTCAATTACATTAATCTATTATTAATCCAAAATTAACTAACATTTAATTTATTCATAAGGAACATAATAGGTTGCACAACTACCATGTGATTCTTAATTATGTTTTCTTGTATTTGACATCAAATATCCCATTATCCAACACTTAATTTCATTAATTTACCATTCATTTGATTTAATACTCACGTTACATAATTTTTCTTAAAGTGACATAATGCTTCCTTATGCCATTTTCTCACCTTTAATCATAATTTTATGTAATTTCTCATACTTATCTCATTATTTCACATTTAATTTTATTTATATACCATCAATTAAATTTTTACTCGACTCATTTCAAAATTCCTAAATCACATAACCTTAAATACATGAAATAAACTAGTTTGGGTATCCACATGCCTTTTTTTTTCAAGCTCTCATCCTTGATTTCTCTTCCTTTTCCATCATTTTCTCCCATTTTTCCTTTGATTCCATTAGTTCTCCCTTAGCCATCTATCTTCACCGAATTCCTTCATGTCTCTTTTCTTTAATTTTCTTTATCCATAATTCAAATTCAACCCAAAATATGAATTTTTATATCAAAATCTACCTAAAAATCTATTTAAAATATTAAATTATCACTAAATACACTTTCTTGAATTTTTGCTTTAAACTTCTCTTCACAATTACATCCACTTTCTCCACTCCAAATATGAATTTTTCTTTATTTTGGGGTTGTTAAGGGATGACAAGAGTGATTTCAATTGATAGAGTAGGAAAAATTATGGTAGAAGAGCTTGAATCAAGTAAAAATGGTAGAATTTTGCTAAGTTTTGGGTTATATTTTTGGAGAACAAGGAGAGCTAATTTATAGTCCGATTTTTGTTTAGAATTATCTAGGTTTTGGATGAATATTCTACCTAAAAATCAGTAGTTTAAAGGTGGACAAATCAAACATCTTTATGTGGACACGATGGTGCCACTTGTCACTTTCTCATTAGCTCATCCATCCTTATTTTATTTTTTTACCAAAATTATTCCAAAAAATTCCTAAATATTATAATTAAAATGTGTTTAGAATTTTGGATCAATCAGAGTTCATTTTCATAGGTTTCAGGACACCAAAACATTTTCGATCGATTCAAAAACTCTAATTTTCTCCCTTTTTTAGATTTCAATGTTTCCCTCATCAGAATACTCTAAAATTTTGCCTTACATTCCCAAAAATATGCAGTAAGGTCTGTCTAAAATTTTAGATCAAGATGACCTTATTTTGGTATTGTTCCAGCTTCGGAGGTAAAATCAGCAGGTTCAAAATTCAAAAATCTGAAACTATTAGAAAAATTATTTCTCACTTTCAAATATTAATTAGGATTATTTCAAGTAGATCTAGGCAAACAAATTAATTTTCAGAGGTCTGTGAAATATTTTTTGAGTCGGTCAAAGTTTTGGTCAACCCTTTTACGGTTTAGGTAAATTTTTCGATTTCTTGTTTGAGAGCCTATCAAATCTCAATTTCACCTCAAATTATACCACAGGACTCCATTTAATACATGTTTTCTCATTTAGTAGTTAAGTACAACTTCTTGCCAAGTCGCCCATCTTAGTACTACCCTGGGCTGCGCACATTTAACATTTAAATACTTCTAAATTTTACTGTACTATACTACTGTAAATACACCAAAAACTGTCCTAATATTACTATTCAGGCTCTACAATATTCTATTCTTGTCAGATGAAATTTTAGGGTTTATTATCTCATTATTTCACTTATTTTTCTATAGTTACATAATAGGTTTCCATACTAGTTTTCCTTTGTTAGTCATATTTTCATGCCTTTAACTTCACAAACCTCATTATCGATCACTTAATTTCATTTATTTACCATTTAATTGACTTAAAACACATAATACTCACAAGTACCCTAAGTGAAATAATAGGTTTTAATTCTATTTTCATGCTTTTAATAATACTTTCTTGCATTTTAGTTCATCAATCGCATTATTTAACATCTAATTTCATTTATATGTCATCAATCTAATTTTTTTTCATCTCACGCACACAAATCCTAACTTACATAACCATAATCACATGAAATAAATTAGTTTAGGTATCCACATACCTATTTTCCAAACTTTCTCCATGTTTTCTCTTTCTTTTTCACATTTTCCCTTTGATTTCACCTAGTTTTCCTTGAAATTCTACAATGGCCGAATTCCTCCATGGATTATTTCCTCAATTTTCTTTATCTATAATTCAAAATATACTCAAAATATCAAAATCTACCTAAAAATTCTATTAAATTCACTAAAATTTCACTAAATTAACTTGAATTTTTGCTCCAAACCTTTTCTTCACAATTCCATCCACTTTATCCATTTAAAATAGGATCTAAAGATGGATGGAGATGAATTTAGGGCCTTAGAATTATTTAAAATAAAAAATTTAGTGGAATTAGGTTAATAAAGTTATAAGAAAAATGGAGAAATGGAGAAGTATGTGGAACGGTATGGAAAGGTGAAGAAGGCAGGTGAATTTCCTAGAATTTTTTGATTTTTAGGCTATTTATATACTCTCATGGATGACTAGGAGCACTTGATCCCTATTTAATCCAAAAGTCCATATTATGCCATTTGTCACTTCCTTATTGATTCCTACCTATCTCACTCGCTACGGTATAAATTTATTACCCTAGTCTCTAAGTAAGGTGTCAAACACAAGGAATTTAATTCATGTGATTTATATTAACTGAATAGATACTTGATGGATAGGCAAATGTTAATTGAATGAGTTGGTTATACTAAAATCCTAAATCATCAAATGAAAGTAATATAATCTTAAATTCTAACTAGCAATGCAATTCAATAAAAGCTATTGTAACTATAAAAAATGAATCGATCAAGTAAGAGATTCAATTAACACATATGCAGGCAAATGATTAAAGAATATGGCTTATTATCCCTGTGATGAACACTGAACCCCATAGACATCTTCCTTAATCTCAAAAACCCATTTTTAGCACTCGAGACCAGATCAAGGTTTATTTGACTCTTAAGGTTGGTCGCTTCGCAATAAATAAGATTTTATTTCCATTTATTGTTGGCGATAAACCTACGAGGGCATCTTTTAGGCACTATAAGACATGTATCATAGAGTTGTCAACCAATAAAATATTGGAAAAGTGAGTTCTCACCTCATGAACCAGAAACTGGAGATAGTTCAGACTTTACTCCTATTTGCAACTTGATTAATGTTTACATAAACGATTGTTTATAGTTAATTATTCCAATCCTCAAGTATTTTGTATTAAGAAATTAAATAGCACACTACAAGCACGTAGAAAGCGATAAACTATACATATGGAACTACTAAATAACAAATCATGCATAAATCGAGGAATTAATTAAATTTTATCTAAATGAGGGCATTGGTCCTTACATGTATATTTACAAAGAGTTTTAGGCATATTTTGGATAAAAAATGGGGATAATTGATCCCTTGCGGCTTTGGAAAAGAATCAAGTTAATTAATTTTAACGTAAAAAATAATTTTTGTATTAAAGAAATAAATCCTTAATTTATTGATTATTTTATGGGTGAAAAATTGAGACATTGGTCTCTTTTATTATAGAAAAATTCCACTAAAATTGGTATAAAATTATTTAGAAAATTTCTATATTAACGCTCGAAAAAATCATTTGCTTACAATAAATGATAAAAGGCATAAAAAAGTAATAAAAAAGAGAAGACATATATAAATTGAACTATTTATTGAATTGGGAACATTGATTCCCTCATGCATATTTTATAAATTCGTTGTGTGATTTTCAGGATTAAAAGTGGACATTGGTCTATTTTATGTGAAAAAATTCAATTAATTAAGTAGAAAACATTTAATGTGAACTTTCCCATTCATTGCACCAAAAATCCTGTTTTTTACTAGCTATTACAAACCATTTTATAATAAAAGGCCATACACAAGACAAATAAATAAATAAGCTAGATTAAAATTAATTACTAAAACTAGACCAATTCAAATCTCCAATTTCTAAGCTCCTCCACACATGATTATTATGTGATTTGGTCAAGAAAGAGAGCAAAAAAACACAAGGATTAGCTAAGCAAAATAAATAACACATTTAAATAATGAAAAGAAAATTGTTAACAAAATAACAAAAATTAATAAGGAAAACAAATAGAAGGAAAAACAATGTAAATAAATCAATAAAAACAAGAACTTGAAAGGAAAAGGGGAAAAAAAGAAGATAAAAAAGAATAAATAAAGAAAACTAAGGAAAAAACACAAAGAAAGCCAAATAAATGAGTCACAGACTCATTTAAGAGGAAGAAAGGGTGAGTCACAGCCTAATGAGATAAGTCACGGCCTTGAATGGGGGGAGTTACCCCCATCAAGCGAGTCACTGGCCATTCCATGAGTGAGTTATGGCGAGTCATGGACCAAGACTGTGACTCGCTCACGACTCAAGGTCATGAGTCACTCCTGACTTGTCCAGTAGCTACTAAAACGATGCCATGATCACTTTTAATTCCTCTAAATGGCATTCTAAGGCCCAAAAATGCTTAAGATGGAGTCCAAACTCCATAAAACAAACTTAAATGCTCAAAACCATCAACAAAGCTACTAAAAACCATAATTTCAAAAGATCACCTTGTGAAAGGATCAAGTTCTAGAGAGAGAAAGTTAATACCATTAAGCATCGAACTCACTTAAAATCCATATATAAATAGAGAATTCATGCATAAAACTTAATATTACACACACTCAACCTTTTAAAACATCATTTACATAAAAATGCCAAGGATAACATATATTATACAGAGAGAAAAAAATAGAGCATACGAACTATACAAAAAAACTCAAAATGCATATTTATAAAAATAAAAGTTTTAGATCTACATGTAATCTACAAGTTTACCCCTTACATTACCATTAGTAGAGCTACTTGAGCAAACCAATGAGTGCTTCCTACTACTTCTTCTTGCTTCTTTTGTTCTAAAAAAATCAAATAAAAAATAGAGTTTTTTTTTTCTAGTTTCTCTCTGTAGATTTTTCTGCTGCTTTTCCTAAGATTTTGTTATGTTTCCTTTAAAGAAAATCATTACCTTTAAATGTATTTAGATTAGGACTAATAAAGCAAAATATTTTTTTTCCTGAAATTTAATCCCTTGTTTTGTCGGGAAAATCTAGAATTTTATACCAAAAAAGCCTAATTATAGCCTTGACTGGTGAGTTAAGGCGGTGACTGGGAGTTGGGCCCTCCAAAAAATCCCAAAAACCCCTTTTGAATAGGAAATTGATGAGTCATAGGCTTAGGGCCATGACTCACTAGTGAGTCATGCCCTTGAGTCATGCTTAATGGCTCAAATGATGGCAAAAAAGAAGGGGAGTGAGTCACTCTTAAAGGCTATGACTCAGAAGTGAGTCATGGTCTTAACCCATGAGTCAAGGCCATAACTCATTTTTAGGTCCATTTAGAGCCTTTAGATGTGTCCCTTCCACCCATATAAGAGAGAAAATAGTTTTCGAAGACCCAAGGCCGGAGAAGGATAGAGTGCTACTGTTTCCTAGCTACTTTTGAAATGACATTATCCTTATTAGGTAAGCTTGACAAAGGCTAACTCAGGATTAGTGTCTATAGTTAGCCCCAAGTTTGGGAAAACTAGTGCACCAGTGTCTAGGTTTGCCAAAGTTTAGAGAAAAGTGATAAAGCTTGCATACATGAGGCAGTTAAAATAAGAATGCGAACACGTACCACTTGCTGTAGTGAATTTCTAGTTGAGTAATTACCGCCAACTTGTCAACGTGTTAAAATTTGATTGATTGAGTGATTACTATCAGCTTGTCGATGTTTTAACCTTTAGTTAGGTATTACCATTAGATTGTCAACGTTTTAACCCTTGATCAATCAAGTGATTACTACCAGCTTATCGACGTTTTAACTCTTGATCAAGTGGGGTGATTATCATCCACTTGTCAATGTTTTAACCTTTGGTTGACTAGATAGTTACCATTTGCTTTTTGACGTTTTAACTCTTGGTCAGGACATATGATTAGTGCCAATTCATTAGCACGTCAGATTAGGAAAGATGATGGATTAAATGCCTCATGAGAGGACTTTTGCCTTTTATGGGTATATTGCCTCTTAAATGGGCATTGGTACATGTAAAAGAGCTTTGATATCAGAACACTATTATAGTGAAGGAAAGTATTTACCTTTTTTTTATGGATTTGCATGATTGCTTTCATGTAGCTTCAACTTTAGTAGAAAGGCCATCCTTTGGCGGGTGCTCTTAAGTATATACCTAATATTTACACAGTCTAGGTATGTGAAGACCTTATTTTGATTTGATTGTATAGCATTCATAATGCTTGAACCATTGCTGATGTCAAATTTCCATGATATGGCTTTGTGTTAAAATTTTCCTTGTTTTGGAGATATACGATGAATTAGATCACGATGTGTTGCCTAAACCATTTTATCATACATTTTATTTTTTGCTTTTTGATTTGTAAATTCAATTTTATTATTTAATTTATTGTGATGATCATGTAAGTGATTATTTTCTTTTTATTTGCTTATTACACTGGGTATCATGTTAATAATTGTAAAGAAACAAACACATACATACATGCATAAACATCATAAGGAGAAATGTTATCCATACATTAATTAAACAAGATAAAATACCAAATCCATAAATGTAAATACAAATAGAAATATACATCAGTTTAGATAATCAACATAAAAAAATAAAAAAATATAAATGTATCTCCCTAAAAGTCATCTCTAATGTCTCGACCTTGAAGGACTCGATGGTCCGGTTGAGGGACCTTGTGGCAGTTGAGAAGGCTGGGAAGGGCCTGCTTAGAAAGGATCAGTAGGTGGTAGTGGTTGAGGCATCTCAAACTCAAAACCCATCGCTCGAGCTAAGGGGGTCAAGGTCTGGCCCACAAGCCCTGCTAGATGGTGTACACTCTCGTGTACTTGTCTCATGGCTATCTCCTGTCAATGTATTGCCGCCTCCATACGAGTAAGCCATATAGTGTGGTGCTCTTTGCTTTCTCCCACACTCTCTCTAAGGCTAAAAACCTTTGTCTCTACTCTTTGTGCTATCTACCCAACTGTGGCTACTGAGGCGCCTAAGATCTGATAATTTTGATCAACAAAATGGCTAAATGCAGTAATCATCTCCTAGACTCTGCACATATCTCATCCTAGAACACCAACAACAGTCTTAAAGTGTGCTAACCTACCTTCTAAATCTGTAGCAGTAGGAGTAGAGGAAACCAGAATAGGTGGCTTCGGCCCTTAAAAAGTCGATGCACCGGGGTCGCATGTGGATGGAATCTATGGGTCTTATGTGGTGCCGATATCTATAATTTGCTAGAACCTCAAGGCAGTGTAGGCTGTGGTCTTGTGTGCCCTATAGAATGGCTCGAATTGGATCTTATATCAGAAGTTTGGGTCTCTATCGATTGTGCCTGGTGAAGAGGAGAATAACCACGAGGTGCATTATCCTCTAACTGCTCCTCATCGAATTGTGCTGCAAGCTACTGTCTAGTAATTTTTAGATCCCTATCCACCTCGTCTACTGAGAGCAGTTTGTACACGGTAGACATATGCCTGATCATGTTCATATAAAATGCCATCTCAAAACTAATAAGCACACTACCCTCATCCTGTGGTCCCTTCTTTGACTCAAAAACCTCGAATACTAGTAGCAATCGAGTAATTATCTCGCCGATAACCATTAATGTGCCTAACACTTGGGCTAATTTGCTAATATTCTGTAGAATGTCATGAATAATGTTAAGGCATTGTCTAGCGATTATAGCCTATAAGCTCCAAATATTTACAACACTGAAGGACCCTGATCTACCTAATCATTTCATGTAAGAACATGACAAGCTCCCATAGATATCTCCGAACTTGTGAAGTTAGCATAGTGGCATTTGCCATTGAAGGATTATAAAGGATGCCCAATCTGACAATGGCGGCCCACTGGTTTGGTCTAATAGTCCTCCTAGTGATGGCATCATCCTCGCCCATAGGTAACTAGAAAATATCAGCTACTAAGCCTCGTGATAAGCTGAATGGAATGTCAAAAACTCAAAATGTAACAACCCTTACCTTGGTATCAGGGCGCTAGTATCCCCGATAGTGAAAAGTAGCCAAAAATTGTTAGACTACCTCGGGATATGTAGAGAAGGTAGGGGCATAAGAATCTAGCCAACCGGCTCATCCAAGTAACTCTTGTGCCTCCTACCAAATCCCCACGATCTTAAGGAAATACCAGCTCATAAACTTACTGGGCTGGATATGTATGTGACACAGAGCTCGGTATTTGGTAGCTTGCTCCCGTGTCATCTAATGAGGTGTTTAAGCAGCAAGTTACCCTTGTAGTTGTCGACGACGAGGCATCTGCAAAATGCAAAATCAATTAACCTATTTGACAAACCAATTATGTCAAATAAATATTCAATCATAATCTTTAGATTAGAAGCTAATTACGATTGAAATACTGGATCACAGTGTGAATAATTATGATAATTCACTAAAATTGATGAATTTGAGTATTAGAATAAATTTCTAGCCTAAATACTAAAAATGCTGGGAAAAAAATGCCAAAATACTGCATATTTGTAACGCCCCAAAACTTGAGTCGGTTGAAAATATCTTCTAATTTGTGAATAGTACTTTTGATATCGGTTTGGAAGGAAAAAATAAATAAAATTTATTGAAAATGTGATATTATATTTGTGGGCATTATTTTGAAGGCTTTTAAATTAATAATTTTAAATAAAGTATATTTTAGAAACCAATAATAAGGAATTTAAAATAAATAGGCGTATATAATAATAATAATAATAATAATAATAATAATAATAATAATAATAATAATAGAAACAAAAATATCTTGGGATATCCCTAGAATTTTTTGGAAAAAAATTATCATGGCCACAAATTCACAAAAGAAAGGACAATTAAAGAAAATAAGAATTAAGAAAGAAAAGAATAAAAGGGGGGGGGGGGAAGAGAGAGAAGTAGTCGGAAGAGAGGGAAGGAGCAGGGGGAGGACGAAATTCCCTCTCCAGCCTGACCAACGACGCCATCGTTAGTGACTTTTCAGGCTGCCTCTGCCCCTATTTATCGCTGACTACCTTTCAATTGACAGTCTGCCATCAACATTGCCTTCTCCCTCCTTTAGTTTCTTGTTCTTCCCAATGCTTCTTTCTCTCTCTCCTATGACATGAGTAGCATCGACGAACTCCCAGTGGTGAGATGATCCTCCCAATATCTTTCACCTCTCCTTATTTGCTGGCAATGCATAGATCGGGGAGGGAGGCAACTAGCAATTCAAGGACAATTTTCAACCAAACGGTGAGGTATTGGGGCGTGTGGACACCACCAAATGGCTATCAATGGCTCCAGCTATAAGCGGACAGCACTGGTGCATCTTTGGCGAGGCTCTGGCGAGCACAGTGACGAGCAAAATTAAAGGAAAACACAGAAATTCGACCCTAAAGGGTATATGGCTGCCAAACTTATCTCTCTAAATTTAGTTAAGTAAATTTTGAAATTTGTTGGAAATTGTTTTATATTTTGGAATTAAATGTCTATCACTTGTGCGCTTTAATTTGTATAGCATATTTGTGTGTTGAGCCTATTTATAAGCCATTATTTTAAGAATTGAGTGGGAATTGCCTATGGACACTGCGACTAATTTTATTAATGCAATGTAAACATAGGTTTTACATTCTTGGCTCATATTTTTTAATGACATAATATAATTTTTTTTTATGCATGGTAGTTTGGGTATAGTATGGTATGGGTTATGAATTTATGGATATAACATTAAGCAAATGAGTTATTGTTAGATGCCTAAAGTTGATTAATTATAAATAAAAATATAATGGAAATTAAATTTTAAGATACTGTTAAGAGAAATTTTAAAATGGTATAAGCCAAATAGGTTGTATTGTACATGAGTCCAAATAATTATTATACATAATCAATTAAAAATGTGTTATATGCGTGTGGTTGTATTCAGTTGGCTATGGTTTTGCTAGTTATGGGGTTATGAACTCGAGTGGTTGACCACATTCTATTGCTAATAATAATAGTGACATGTACAATTATGAACTTTGATGAAATAGTGGGTTGAATGACGTGTAATTTCTATTCATCTTTTGCAATTGGGATAATTGAGTTGTCATAATGTGTCCATCCATATAATTTGCAATTTGGTTCATATTAAATAAAGTGGATTCTTGCCTTGTAAATTCCTTGTTAATCTGGACATATTAGGGTGAAGATTTGATTCTTTGTGTGTTTAGTTAATTAGCCAATAAGCATAATTGATATACACTTGACGAGCTAAGGATATAGTTGAGGTATGAACTTATGAACATACATACATACATACATACATATACATATATATATATATATATATATATATATATATATATATATATATATATATATATATATATATATATATATATATATATATATATATATCAACTAAATAATTTAGCTTAAGCTTGGTGAGATAATGGATTATAAGGTTTAATTGGTTGCATTTTGTTCGGTTGGTTATAACCATATATTATCCATATATAAGTATATGCTTTGGTTGTTTGACTATAATTGTATATATAATTCATATTTTAAAGGTTTGAAACATAAATTAAAATGATAAAGGAAATGTGAACTTATTTGTTAAATTGCTTGCATAAAGTTGGGAATAAAATAGTTATTTACATTTGTTATATTTTGTTTGAGAGGGCATGCTTTGGCTTATATATTGGTTTAATATTTTTATGTTTCAACTTATGACTACTAAAAGGGTATGTGATCTCTCTCAAATATGGTATGAAGGTTATGTGCCTATTGTTTTATATGTGACCTTGATTTTATTTTAACAGTTCATGTTAATTGTTAATCTGAAATGGCTGAACAAAATATATGATTAAAAGCCTAAGGCATATAAGCACACATATATCTAGAGAATATATTGTGGAAAGTAATTAACTATATACACGGTAATATAGATCGAATATGTTATGATTTAAGGGGGTACTTGGTTTGCATGATCTATGTCATGATTAGTGCATAAATATGATAAAGAATTTATGTGAATAATTTGAACAATGTGATTGAGGAGTCCTCCACAAATTGGATGATAAATTGAGTTTGGGAAATGATTAGTAAGGCACTACGCTGTCTATGATAGTAAATGAAATTGTTGGTGGAACAAAGAAACAATAATGATGAAATGAAGTTGTTAAAGATGATGAAAATGTGTAACACCCTACTAACATGTAAGCTTTCTATACAAGGTATGTATGTTGTAATGACGTTATATGCTATTGTTATGATGGACCATTCAATTTGATCATTAACATAGTAAGATTATACTTTAGGTTCCAACTTATATTTGGTGTCGCTAAGTTACTATTTTTGGTCAAAATTTTAGCAGCACAACGACTTAAAAACCATGCTACCCAAACTCGCAAATTGAAGATTCAACACTCCTAATAGTCAACCTCCACCTATAATATTCCATTTTCATACATATCACTTCTATATTTATCCATCGTCCAACAATACAACACAAACATACATTCACAAGTTCATATATGCATACATATATTCCATATACATTCGTCTTTAATTAGCCTTCCTAATACAAGTAATAATTTACATGCCATCATTTAAAAATAGTCTAAACCAAAAGTGATCTAATCTTAATCCCAAAATGTGACACATGTACATGCCTTCAAATTTCACTTCCTTCAAATCCTTTATGTACCTGTCCCTACACATAGTGAACAAAACCACGCGTTAAGCAACCATGTTGCCTAGTGGTGGATACAACTACACAATATTTCATTTAAAGATATTATTTTTATTAAATTATCGTTTTTCCCCTTAATGTTACATTTATTAATTTAATTCAATTAACTTGTTTAATTCCTAATTTAACACCCAAGCCTTATTATACTTATTTTTCTTATTAATTACTATAATATTCTTACTTGGATGTAAAATTAAGGTTAGGTTCCTAAACTTTTTATTTACTTTATTTTACCTCATTTGACTTTCTTTGACCCTTAATTTAATCTAGATGGTAAATTTCCTTTTTGGTCCTCATATTCGCCTATAAAGTGGAAAATTACATTTTAGTCCTTGAACTTTTCATTAATTATGGTTTTGCCCTTTTTGCCTTATTTGACCTTTTTAAATCCTTTTAATCTCCTTTTTGATGCCAAATTACTATTTTACCCCTAGTTTATCGCGTAATTACTATTTTACCTTTTATGAACATATTAATCTTATTTTTTACGTTATTTTCTATTTATTTACATCTATGAATTCTTTTATACAAAATTTACCATCTAGTCCCTATTTTCTTATATATTACCATTTTGCTCCTAGTAGTCACTAGTAAAAATTCTCGAACTAGATATACAGGATAAGGACTGTATGAGTATGTTGTATGACTGTATGAGTGAGGTGACTACTTAAATGTAGTCATTCCTCGATAATAATTTACTATGTGATTCTACAGCGGTATATGGGTCCTTATGGTTAGCCATTATATCCTAAAGTCTTGGATCTACCACTGTATATTGAGGGTAGTTGAATATTATACATTGTGTTGTGTTTCCATTACATTTATCATAGTATACCCATTATGTATCATATCATACATTTTCATTTTTCTTACAATCATGAATAATATACATGAGATCATACTGTATGTAAGAAATAACAACTAAATATGATGAAATTATCTCATTATCATTAGGTAACCCATTCAGCTTCATTAAGTTACCTATCATACCATATGTTTTCTTATTCTATTTCATGCCATTTATGTTCCTAGGATTAAATTATACATATACATATTAGTTAATACCTATTTTACCTTAGTATTATTATGCTACTTATGTAAATACCATTATGTATACATTCTAATTATTATGTCCATACATTAATTCAAGCTTAAATCAATCCTAACATATTTATTCACCATTGTTTTAGACAAATCATGCTCAACACATTAATTAACAACAAAATAACTCATTACATTCTTTAGGATGCCATTCGGCCATACTAAGTTCTTCCACCTATTGATAGATTTCTTTTAATTTTTATGCTTATTTCATACTAATTCATCATTTTACTAAGTTACCTAAATTTATTTCTCATTATTCTATCATTTCACTTAGTTACATAATATGATTTCTATAGAAAATTCAATGATTAAATGAAATTAAGTGTAGAGAATGTATCCACTAACCTTTTATGAAGCTTGAAAATCACCTAATTTTTCTTTCCTTGGCCTTCCTCCTCTTTGTTCTTTTCTTCTTCTTGTGTACCACCTTTAAGCTGAATTTTAAGGAGGAAAAATCGTAAGTTAATGTTTTGAATTTCAACACCTAAATGGTAATAAATGATCATGCTAGAGATGCTCTACAACCTATATAAAATTCTCCAAATAAAACTAACTAAAACACCATGTCTTACCTAGTTATGCTTGCTTTCTCTCATAAAAATTCTTTGCTTTCCAAGCTTCTCTTTGCTCCAATCAAGATTCTAAGATGAAAATGATGTCTTGTAGTGTAATTGGGTAAAATTAAGGTATAAAATATCAAGGGAGATAGAAAGAATCAAAAGAAAAATGGTGGAATCCTTTTTCTTATGGCTGGTCGATTTCTTTAAGAAATAGGGAGGAAGATTATAGATTTTTGAATATAAATATGAAGTATTCTAGACTTTTCCATGCTGCCCATAGGTCTACCAAATCAATGGTCCAAATTTCTCTATTTACTATTTCATCCAATGACTTATTTTTAAGCCACTTGTCGCCATTTCCTTGATCCCTACTCTTATTTGAGCTATACTGATGCATGTATCTGATTATGGCTCATTTATAATGGCCATCATGTCCGTAGATGAATTAATTATGGTTTTTAAGTCCTCTAATTAATTTAATTTCGATTTTTCATTGTTTTTTGAATTTAATGTTTCACTTGTCAAAATGCTATAAAATTTTCTCGTGTGCACTAAAATATGTAGAAACACATAGTTAAAATTTCAAGTCATTCTAACAACATTTCAATATACTTCTAGCTCTGGAGAAAAAATCAGCCGTTCCGAAATTTGAAATTTTAAAATAATTAAAAAAATTATTTTTCACTTCTATTAGTTAATTTAAGTCATATCTAACATGTTTATGTGATCGGAATAATTTTTGAAGGTCTTTAAGATATTTTATGGCTTAGTCAAACTTCTGGTCAACCGAGTTTAAGGTATTGAGTAAAAACTTCTCTATTTGCTTTGAAGGCCTATTTAAACTCAATTTCTTCTCAAATTGTACCACTGGATTCCGTTTGACACCTATTTTAATATTCTAGTGTTAGATCAAATTGCCCATTGGGTCACCCATCCTTAGATTTTCCTAGCCTAAGCACATTTAATCCTTAAACACTCCTAAATTTTTCTATCTTAATCTACTCTTATTACCCCCAAAAACTATCCTAAGGCTATTTTTCATGCTTTAGGATGCACCATGCATGTCAGATGCAAATTTTGGGGTGTTACAAAATGACAGGTACTATGGATATGTAATGTTAATATATACAAATGATACTACTTATTTTGTTCAATGATGATTTTATATTTGCCCTTAATATAATTAGATAAGAATTAGAGTAATAGGATAAGGTTGGCATGCCAATTAGAGAGTTAGTAGTACTGCATTTTAATATGTGTTAATGCATTGAATGGCTCCGAAAGCTCATCTGATGAATGTAATGAATCTAAATTGTGGACTGAATGGCTCTGAGAGCTCGGTCCACATATGCATGTATGTATATATATGTATATATAAATGTATGGTTAATGTTAATATTATGAATGTCAATAATAAAAAAAAAATGTTGAATAGACCAAACGGTTCTAGGAACTCGATCCCGTATTTAAATTTCGCTTATCTAGCTCGGTGTAATTCTTCTGGATTATAATAGGAGCAAATATTAAAAATGAATAAGTAGGTGAAACTCTTATAAAAAATAATTTAATAAATATAGTAAATAGCTTATTTATATTATGGTTAATTATGCATTACATAATTTGGTATAATATAATACAATTAGGAATATACATACATACATATAAGTATGTGTGTGTATATGATTGTGTGTGAATGTTTGAGATTTGATGTTTATGTCCAATTGGTGCTATTTAGAGAATAATTTATGTGAATTAAGATGCCGTTCGTAAAAAAAATAACTTAATATAACAACATTTTCACTATAAATAGGCCAATTATTACTAACCATTTAATTTCATGTAATTTATAACAATTAAGTACACTTTTAAGAAATCATTTATACAAATTACATAGGAAGTTTTAATATTGATTGCTTATGCTTATGTGCACTATGAGCTTGGAATTTACAATCATTATATATATTCTATGATTTTGTATATGTATATTTGAAGTGTTATAAAAATATTTTAAATTGTATAACTGAAGTGGTAAATTTGGTAGTCACCACTAAGCTTTTAGCTTAGCGCATGGTCTTCTTTTCCATGCATAGGTTGAGGACCAAGGAGTTTAACCTATATGTAGGAAATTGCGGGATCTGCTATAGCTAGCCATATCAAGAACTTTGATTGGAACGTGACAACTAAATTTAGTTATGAAATTATTGTTTTTATTTTGGCATGTACATGGAAAGTTTTAGTTTGTAACATTACTTATACCTTATTAATGTTGAGAAGGAAAATTTTGTAGTTGTTACAGTGGTATGATGAAATTTTATAAAAATAGTCGAGAGTAGAGATATCTTGTAATGTTAATTTGACAGGTGGAATTTAGATTGATTGTTTATTGAGGAGAATGGAAAAACTTCTGTTCAAGTTTGTTTGGTGATTTGGAGATAGTTGTGCGACTTTTAGAAGTGTAAAAAGAGATTTACTTTGCTCGAAGATAGGGAATATTATGGGGAGATTTTGCTAAAATTTTATAAAAATATACAGTAATTGTTAAAGCTACAAGGTTTTTAAATTGATAAGTTTGTATTGACCCTTTTAAAGGAACATAAACCTGAGTGTGACATTTCGTATC
Organism: Excoecaria agallocha; assembly: GCA_037975025.1. Taxonomy (NCBI): domain Eukaryota; kingdom Viridiplantae; phylum Streptophyta; class Magnoliopsida; order Malpighiales; family Euphorbiaceae; genus Excoecaria; species Excoecaria agallocha. The sequence goes on along the minus strand of CM075820.1, from coordinate 1,460,778 downwards.
TGGGTCTTGTAACTGACCGGGTATAGGGTGTTACAATATTCTAGTAAATTAGTGAATTTAGCCAATATAAGTCTTAGCAAGGTTACTAAAATTGGGCAATTAAAAATATTCATAAAATTATCCAACATGGGAGAATAAGTTTGAATTTATCAAATCTCAACAACATGCTAATTAATCGCTTACTAAATAATTTGCATGGGGAAACACTTATGCATACTCAATTTCAAAAATGAAATTCGATTTTAAAATTCACACTAAAGATTAATTCACTTTTAAAATCCAGTGTCAAAACATTATGCATGAATTATATGCAAGCATAAAAAATTAACAATATATTTGACAAAAATTAGGCAGCATAACGGTTAGGAATCGGAGGCCTCCTGTACAAAAAATGACACAAACAATGCTCATAACAATCCACAAACATTTTTATGCATAATCAATCAAGTTAAGTCACAATTCAAGCGCACATGCATGTCCATCTACTTGATTGATTGAGTATGTATAATAGCACTATTAACTAAATACATAAACAAAATTTTACTTGTTACTATTTAATTTATATTGATCATTTTGCTTTGTACATTTTACTTAGAAAATTATCCTCGCAATTGTACATGCATCATTAATTCAAATATAGGCATTTGAGCTATTTGTGCACTTATCACTTTTACTTAACACATTTCTATTAAAAAACAATTATTTACATGCCTGTCTAATTAACACACATAATTACTAGGCTATTCACATTTATTTCAAATCTATGATCATAGAAAATAGTCATTCATACACTATACCTACAAAAAGTGTAGTTCCACAAATCTGCTCACAAGAAATTTCTAAGTTATCTAGTTGTTTTAGTTTTAATTAATAAAATTTTCATTCTTTTTTCTTGCTTTTTCGTTCCCTTTTACTACCTCTGATATTTTTTCATTTTCCTCATTCTCACTTTCATCCCATATTTACTTACTGCTTCTTTATTTTTTATTGCTTAACTATCTTAACTAATAGGAATCAACAATTGGTAAAATAATTAAGGGAAAAAATAATATTTACAGCAAAATACTCAAATTAGACTAAGATAAATAATCACTAAAACAAAACCATATGAGCAAATTCTGACTTTAAATCAATCAGTTACTAAAGAAAACAATCAAACAACAAACATCAAGCCACAAGATGTAAAAATTTGAGGAAATACCAACCTCACTTCTTTAATGGCGAATAAAATTTTAGGAAACTAAACTTGAAAAAATTGGTGCCCAAACATGTGTGATTCAATTGCAAACTCAATGGCAAAGACGGTGTACAAAATGGAGCTTTGACGGAGGAGAAACGACCATAAAATGTTCATAGGAGACCATAAGTCGCGTTCCATGGGAGAGAGAAAAGAAAAAAGAAGACGATCTACCTTAAAGGATTTTTAATGAGTCACGGCTCAAGGGCATGACTCGCTTAGCGAGTCACGATTTTGGGACGTGACTCACAAGTAAAATGGCACAACACTAATTAAAAGAGGTGAGTCACAGCCTTGGGGCTTGACTCGGCAAACGAGTCACGGTCTTGGGGTGTGACTCAGCCAAAATGGTCAAAAGACAATTGACAGTCGTAAGTGGCATTTAATTTTACTAAATCTCTATTAAATGTCAATTAAACACTAATTATATTAATTAATTAAGCAACTTTAAATCCTAATTTAATCATTTTTCATAATGTATACATGATTAAGCAACTTTAAATCCTAATCCTAATTATTTTAGCATTATTACTTATTTTTATTATTTTCATCATTATTAGTATTTTTTACATTTTATTATCTTAATAAGCAGCACACACACACACACATTATTATTTCTTACCCCCTGAATCTCATGACGTTCTTGATTCCCTGTGCAATTTTTATGGAATTGTCTTGCAAAATCCAAAAAATTTGCAAGGTAAGCCAAAATGCATGTCCCATGTGGAATGAATCATCTAAGTGGATTAAATGTGACTTAAGGCCTAAGGGTGTGACTTAAATGAGTTAAGGGAGTGACTCACCCTTGCTTTATAAATGCCTTTCAAATCTTCTCATTTGGCATATTGGACTTCGTTAAGCGGTCTTCTTTTCCTAAGTAAGTGCTCTTTTCTCTTTACCTTATCTCTTATCAATTATGATTAACTAGTCTTGCTATTTATTGTTTTATTTTATTTTTTTTACTTCTTTTATTGTTTTTATTTATTATTTATTATTTTAATTTTACTTTTATTATTATTTCTTTCCTTACTTATTATTTATTACACTATTATTTTTCAATGCTTTTGTATTATGCTGATATTAGATTGTTACTATTTTTATACATATGCTCCATTTATTATTTTGATCATTATTTTCTCACATATTTGTACATTTTACCATATAGCTTACATTATTATTAGACTAATTATCATTATATATATCTTATTTGTTATAAAAAATTCTTACTATTTACTATGTACATTTTTCCTTTTTATAGATTTTTTTAGTCTATATGGCTATTGTTTTCTTCACTAAAGTGCATAGACTGCTTGATGCCCTCAGAATCTAGGAAAATCCTGCTTTAGCTCCATATTTTGGCCTAAAATTCTTGAGAAAGGTTTGACTTGACACCAATCTTCTATTAGCAGCTGCTCGATATTGGGATTTTAGATTCTTTGTCTTCAGGTTTACCCATCAGGAGATGTGTCCCTTTAATGAAGATTTTGCTAAAATTATCGGTGTGAACTTCACCCTAGAACCTTGCCCTATATTTTAAGTTATGTACTAGATTACCTAAGAGATGCAAGTCAAGTCTTGGGAATCCTTCCCTTTGTAATCGTCAGATTAATGCCTTGACATGGACTTATCCCTTTGTAGCCACTGCTTGATGCACTGGACGACTTCTCTAACATATTCACTTTCCATGTTTGTATTATTTTACTGATCTTTCTTGCTCTGTATTTAACAGTGAACTCAGGGGAACCAACCTACGACTACCAACTGCTCAGCATCATCGAAGGTATACATAATGGTCTGACTCCCTTTCCCATAGTCTTGGAAGAAACCATCCTCGGCTTGAACACTATATGTACTGACCCTATTGCGACCTTTTTCGGGAGCCACTTATTACTTTGGGTAACAATCATTATTTTATAAGGTAATGCATCCCTTGTGAATTTTCACACTAGTTTTTTTTAGCAGGAAACACGTTCTTTTAGATTTTCATGCAACCTTGTGCCTTACTTTTGCCTGAGATGGAACTAACTCACTCCAGTGGCTTTTATTTCATTATTTTTCTTCATTTTTTCATTTTTTCATTTTTTATTTTTTCAATTTTTGTTTTTTTTATTTTTTTCCTTTTTTTATTTTTTTATCAGATATGGTTACCGGAGAAGCTGAAGTTGCTAGAAGAACCTTATCCCAGGGTAATCAGTACATACTTCTTGAGGCACCATCTTCCTAGAAGACAACTTTATGATTTCAATTCACCATAGGAAGGCTTTGTATGGCTAGCGACAATGGGTGACAACAACATTAATTTTATGTGTGTGGTTGATACCCAATTATGTACCAAGACGGGCATTTTGGATGCGTATCATTATGTGACTTGTACATGGCCACATTTTGTGTAGTCTCCCATTGTGCTCAACAATTTAGTGAATGACAGGGCATTGTAAGGTGCCCATTGTCATTTCAAGGAGGTACCCTATCTATTGCCGTTATCTCTGGTTATCATTACCTCTGGGCTTAACTATATGAGATAACCGATATTTAAAGATTGAATAAGTGCGATTTTACCACCTCTGTCACATATAAAAGATAGGTTACCAACCCCACAGTTGATAACAGAGCAAATTGGCTGAGATGAAGCTCAGGCGAAAGCAATAGAGGATGATCCTTAGACTTTCACATGTAATGTAAAAAAACTGTACACTACTTTTTATATCGAACAAGATAACTCAGAGTATGTAAAATAGATTGCTCTTATTTATATTAATGTACGAGTTTACATTAAATATGAGAATATTTCAACATACTTTTGCTACACATGATCACTATTTAACGTTAAGTTTAAAAAGTACAAAATCTATTCAACCTTACAATTACACCTTGAAAGCATCCTTCCCCGATTATTAATCAGCCTTATCAGGTTTTTTTAATTAAACATTTTCACTTGGCCCCTAATTTTTTCCCAAGATGCTTTTTTTTTGGTTTTAACCTTGGCGAGGTGTCCAATTTTAGCAAAGCCGCCGTTTTTCGATTTTTGACCCCGAAGGGCTATATTCTCTCTTTTTTTTCTCTTTTATTTTTTTTGAGTCTAGCCATGAAACCTTTTTAGCTTGTCAATGTTGACTGGTTCTTTGAATTCATTTCCTTCACTATCGCTCAGGATTGTAGCTCCTTTGGACAATAACTTCTTCAATAAGTGAGCCTTCCCACATCGGTCTAAACTTGGCTCCAATGTGTAGAATGCCTATCTTTATCTGCTTGAATATTAGATCTCCTTCCCTCAAAGGATGTCTCCTGACTTTCTTCCCAAAAGATTGGGCCATCCTCTTTTGATAAATTTGATTATGATAATAGGCTCACATCCTATCTCTGTCTAATAGGTTAAACTAAAGCAACCTATGTCTTGCCCATTATGTTTTTGGTAACTCGGCTTCTAAAACCACCCCCGATGATCGGTGTTCAATTTCCACTGGCAACATAACTTTTGTTCCATAAATAAGCAAAAAGGGAGTGGCTCCTATTGAGGTCCTGGTTGTGGTTCTATATCCCCATAATGAAAAAGGCAACTTCTTAGCCTAATCTTTATAGGTTCTAACCATTTTGGCCAAAATTTTCTTAATATTTTTGTTAGCTGTCTCGACCGCTCCATTTGCCTAAGGACAATAAGGGGAGGATTTATGATGCTATACTCCATACTTTATGAGCATTTGTTTAGTTTCTCCCAAAAAAATGAGAGCCATTGTCTGAGAAAATATGATGGGAAAGCCCATTTTACATATAAGGTTTTTCTCAATGAACTTAGCCATTTCTCTTACACCTAAGTTTTTGAATGACTTTGATTCTATCCATTTTGAGAAGTAATCAATAGCCAGCATAATGAACCTATGTCTATTTGATGCCGGTGGGTGAATCATTCCCATGATATCAATGCCCTAGGCAACAAATGGCCAAGGTGAAGTAAGATTACATAACTCTCATACAGGCATATGTCTTAATTCGGCATATTGTTGGCACAATTGACATTCCTTTACATACCTAGAAAAATCTGTATCCATAGTGAGCCAAAAAAATCCCTGGCATATAATCTTTTTGGCTAAAGCCAACCCGTTTATATGAGTACCACAAACTCTAGTATACACCTCTTTCATGACTCTCTTGGCTTCCTTCTTATCCAAACATCTTAACTGCAATCCATCTAACTGTCTCTTATAGAGCACTCCTTTTATGTTGATAAAATGAATAGATAGCTTGTGTAACATCTTTTGATCCTTTTCTGTGGCTTCCTCTAAAAACATAGACTTCTCGGGGGTAATTTTGAATATCAAAATACCAAGGATTCCCATCATTTACTTCGATATCCATCACCTGCTTGATTTTGAAACAAGATTTATTAGAACTGAAAACAAGTATGGGCTTCATGCTTACCCTTTCTAGATTATCCCACATTGACACAAATGTTGCTAAAGCATAAGCTAGTTGGTTTTTCTTCTCGAGGAACATACCCAAAAGTATTAACCTCAAATTGATTACTCCAAGCCTTCAGACATTTCATGTAAGGCAACAATTGTTTTTCTTTCACAACCTATTCACCCCTTACTTGGTAGACCACCAAAGATGAATCTCTATAGACTTTAGCATTACTTGCCCCCAGGGCTAATAAAGCTTCCAACCCAAAGATATATGCCTCATACTCAGCTTCATTATTTATAGCCTTGTATCTGAGCTTTTTGGCTAAAGTCAACTTTTCCCCTTCTAGAGTCACCAAGATTACTCCTATCCTAGTACTTTTGTTATTCACGGCTCAATAAAAAAACACTTACCACCCCTGAACTACTATAGCTTTAATGTTATCATTAGCAAAGTCATAAGTCATTTCTTCCAATTCTAAGGTTGATCTGTTAGGAATTCTGCTAAAGCCCTTCCTTTAATTTTTTTGGGTAATGTACTCAATGTTGAACTCTTGTAAGAGAATTAGCCATTTACCTATTTTTCCCAGCAATGAGGGTGCTTCCTATAAGTATTTAAGAGGATTCTGCTTGGCCATTACTTGTACTCTATATGAGTGAAAGTAGTGCCTTAACTTCTTGGAGGCCCAAATGACTGCCAAGAAAATCTTTTCTACCTTCACATATTTAGCTTTGTATGATATAAACTTTTTACTGAGATAGTACACAACATATTCTATTCTAAAATCTTCTTATTAGAACTGAAAACAAGTATGGGCTTCATGCTTACCCTTTCTAGATTATCCCACATTGACACAAATGTTGCTAAAGCATAAGCTATTTGGTTTTTCTTCTCGAGGAACATACCCAAAAGTATAAACCTCAAATTGATTACTCCAAGCCTTCAGACATTTCATGTAAGGCAACAATTGTTCTTCTTTCACAGCCTATTCACCCCTTACTTGGTAGACCACCAAAGATGAATCTCTATAGACTTCAGCATTACTTACCCCCAGGGCTAATAAAGCTTCCAACCCATAGATATATGCCTAATACTCAGCTTCATTATTTATAGCCTTGTATCTGAGCTTCTTGGCTAAAGTTAACTTTTCCCCTTCTAGAGTCACCAAGATTACTCCTATCCTAGTACTTTTGTTATTCACGGCTCCATCAAAAAACACTTACCACCCCTGAACTACTATAGCTTTAATGTTCTCATTAGCGAAGTCATAAGTCATTTCTTCCAATTTTAACGGTTGATCTATTAGGAATTCTGCTACAGCCCTTCCTTTAATTTTTTTGGGTAATGTACTAAATGTTGAACTCTTGTAAGAGAATAAGCCATTTACCTATTTTTCCCAACAATGAGGTCACTGCCTATAAGTATTTAAGAGGATTCTGCTTGGCCATTGCTTGTATTCTGTATGAGTGAAAGTAGTGCCTTAACTTTTTAGAGGCCCAAATGACCGCCAAGAAAATATTTTCTACCTTCACATATTTAGCTTTGTATGATAGAAACTTTTTACTAAGATAGTACACAACATATTCTATTCTAAAATCTTCTTATGCCATTATGGCTCACACTAAGCTATCTTCAATGGCTAGATAAAAGATCAAAGGTTTCCTAGCCTGTGGTGGTCTCAACACTGGTAGATGCAAAAGATATTCCCTAATTGTATCAAAAGCTACTTGACAATCATTGTTCTGAACTACTAGTTGATCTTTCTGAAGTAACTTGAAAATGGGCTCACATATTTAAGTTAGCTTAGCTATAAATCGACTGATGTATTAAAGTCTACCCATAAATCCTCAAGCTTCTTTTTCCTTCTGTGGCATAGGCATCTCTCTGGATAGCTTTCACTTTATCAGGATTTACTTCTATTCCCCTTTGGCTCACAACATGTCCCAGGAGCTTGCCTGAAGTCACCTTAAACACACACTTCTTTGAGTTCAGTGGAGATTGTGGTTATCAATCCTTTGAAGGAGCTTCTCCAAGGCTTCTAAGTGAACTTCTCGAGTTACTGATTTAATCATCATGTCATCAACGTATACCTCCACTTCCTTATGAATTAAATCATCCGAAATCTTTGTAGCCATTCTTTGGTAAGTAGCACTCATATTTTTTAATCCGAGCGACACGGCCTGATAAGTATATGTGCCCCATTTAGTGATTAATGTTGTCCTAATTCTATCTACAATCTTGTTTAGAATTTGGTTATATCTAGCATATCCATCCAAAAAATTGTACATTACGTATGTAGTGGATAATAGAACATCTATCTGAGGAAGTGAAAAGTCATCCTTTGGACAAGCCTTATTTAGATCCCTATAATCCACACAGATTCTAACTCTTCCATCTTTCTTGGCAATAAAACCAAATTTTCTAACCATGTGGGACATTAGACTTCCACTAGAAACTTAGCCTGTATTTGCTTTTTTACTTTTTTTGCCCATTTTGGTCTAAGTCTTTTGAGTTTCTGCATGACAAACTTGTATCCAGGGTAGGTAGGAATGGAATGCTTAGCGACTTCTCAATCAATCCTTGGCAGGTCTTTATAGGTCAAGGCAAAAAATATTTCATATTTTTTTAATATTCTCCAAATTATTTTCTCTCTTCAGGGGTAACATTAGACACTATCAAGATTTTCCTCGAATTTTTAAGGGTACCAAGATTGAATGAAGTAGTATTTATAGAATTGGTATCAAATATAGATGTTTTATGATCATGATCATGCGAAATAAAATTATACGATCACACAAGCAAGCAAATTATTCATATTATTAATATAAGAGGAGCTACATACATCATCATTAAAAAGTTCAGGTACAAAAAGTAGATCTACAAAAGCATCTTCATCAGTATCTGGCGAGTTTGATTCATCAAATGGGCCTTCCCTATTTTCTGCATTCAATAGAGCCTCTCTATCTGCTTTTACAATAGCATCTACAACATCATCCCTCAACTTAGGCATTGGGACTTCAAATTCAACTTTTTCTTTTCCTTTAACTCTAGAGGCTAATAGCTCTGGTGTCATAATTTCCTCGGGAGCATCATCATCCCATTCAGACAGCTTAATTATGATTTCTTCATCTTAAAAACCCTTATCAGGCTTGATGGTTTTGCTGACCTAGTCGAAAATATTATCAAATATGTCAAACCCAGGGACAACCTTCCCTCCAATAAACACAGGTTCAATTTCACCACAATACTGAGGTACAATGGATGCGAGCACAAAGCTATCCAGAATGTGTGGGATGCCTTCTTGATTCGGTGGAACCCTCTTCTTAGCATTAGACTTGCTATAGCCTAACCCCTTTTTGCTCTTCTGTCCTATTGAGCCTAGCTCCTGGCAGAAAGTTCATTTTCTTCATCATACTCACCACTTAAGGGGCAGCTTCTCGTTCACCATCATCATCAGCATTGATAGTAGCCATATGAAACCCACTAAATGGCTAGTTTGCTATACCCAAGACAGAAACTTAATTTTCTCTAGCAGTCTTTATAGTAACCACTCTACCTTCGTGGAGGATTTTGATCATTTGGTGAAGAGTGGATGGAACTCCTCTTAATTTATGAAACCAAAGCTTTCCCAATAACAAAAAAAAGTTAGTCGATATTGGCAACACTACAAATTCATCTTCTATGTCTACTGACCCAATCTTCACACCAGCCTTGAAAGTTCCCGCTACTTGTCTTTGAGAATTATCATAAGCTGTAACCCCCAAATCAGACTTGCTCAGCATAAACTCACTCAACCCAAAAGCTGGAAGTGTTATAAGCGGGCATACATTGATAAAGGATCCATCGTCCACCATTTGATAGGCTATATGTTTAACATAACCTATGCCTTTATATATAAAGGGCGGTTATACTCTCTACCTTTAATAGGAAAATCCCTATTAGTATACACTATATTCTCCTTTGCACTTCCACTAACCAAGTTTAGCAATTCTGAAGGCAAAATGGTGGTAGCCACAGAAGACTCACACAAAACCTCAACTACTTTTTGTCTATGGAAGGGTGACTGCCTAAATAAATCCTAGATAGAAACTTGAGCAGATGCTTTCTTCAGCTACTTAAGGATCTAGTCTCCTCTTGTTTTCCTTCTGCATGCAAAGGTGGAGGATCTTGTTGCCTCTCTACTTCTGGTGATCAACTTTACTTTTTGCTTCTCTTCTTTATTTTTAAAATCCCACAGGTCTGTGGGGTTAGTACCTCCTTTATCCCTACTAGGTGATTCCCAACCATTAATTACATATACTAATAGCTTACCTCTCTTTTTTGCTTTTGATTGTGCTGGACGGGTGATGGATAAATACTCATTGCCATACAGGTCATATAGCACGTACCATTCTAGTAGACTTGAAGTAATTATTGATACTAGTGGCAGAACTACATTATAGTTTCCTTTTTTTCACCCTTTTCTCTAGGTCAGTGATCTATTTACTACCGATAAGATCCTGAATCCTATACTTCTAACGATCTATGAGATGCCCTATATGCTGATGATAGGCACAATATTGGTTAGCATGATGATTGGGTTGACCCTAACTCCTAGCAAGCTTAGCTAATAGTGGCTGCAATTTTCCCTCTTTTATCAGCCGGCCAAGTACCCATGATAAGGACTTGTTGTAGACACTGGGTCCTAAGGCTTATCCTGAATAGAGTTACCTAATGAGGAAGTAATTTCTCATAAATAGACAAGGAGTGGAAATGCTAGGCTTTCTCATGGTTTTTAGTGTTTTTAAAATAACTTTTTTTGGGCTCTGCCCCTTTATCTCTTTCAAAAAAGGCAAAATGAGGAAATTGGTTTCCAAAACTTGAAGCAGTCTGGAGTATTACGGTCTTATATTAGCCTACATACCTCATAATTAGATGATTCTAAATCCATTTAAATTTTAAGACATAGATCTAACACTTTGATGGGAAACCTAAACTCAAATCAGTCTTTAAAATTCTCAAAATTAGGCTTGAACATAAATGACTCGAATCTGTCCCTGTACTCAGACCAGTCTGTGGTAATTTGAGTATAACTCCCATTGTAAAGCTCATATTGAGATGAATCAAATTTTAATAGAAACTAGAATTATTTTGAAGAAACTTTCATAAAAGAGTATGACCTAATTCTGAACCCATTATTCCCAATAATTTTTCAAATTCAAAATATCAATTCTGTCCCTGAAGATTTCCTAAGAGCATTTATCAGTATTTTGGTCATAAATCCTAATCTACAAATTCAAATTGAGTAATTTTTGATTCATTAGAAAGGTAAGATATAGGGGAACACATTTCTAGAAGACACCATGTCGAAAAAATGGCATCTTTGAGTCCAAAAATAGAAAAATATTTTGGATAAAAGGTCAATTGGCTAAGGAAAAGGGGAGAAAAGTCAAAGTCAACGATTAAAGTCAAAGGTCTGTGAGTGGATTTCGTGAGTCACTCCAGAATTGTATTTTACGCCCAAAAAATAGGAGAAAAAAGGGAGAAAAATATCCTATTTTATACTTATCCCATTTTTCTGATATTTATGGTTTTCTTAGCTATTAAGGTTTTCTCTCTCCCTTTGTTCTTCTTCTTCCTCCTCCATTTTTGTTTTTATTTCTCTCTCTTCTATGAAAGATCAAATATTTTAACTTTAAAAAATTGGAAAAAATAACAAAAAATAAAAAAAAGCCATAGAGAGCAAATTCTTGTCCTTTAATGGAACCGATGCTGAAGGTAATATTCTTGAGTCCCTAAAATCCAATAATCTAGTATTTAAATTTAATTAATTATGTAAATAACTTTTTTAATTTATTGTTTTATTAATTTTGTAAATTTATTATAATTTTGTTAATTTCTTTTATGAGTTTAACTTTGTTAATTAATTATTAATTAATATGGTAATTTGTTAACTAATTTTCTGAATTAATTTATTATATTTGCTTAATAAATTAATTATGTCATTATATAAATTTTGCTAATTAAATATTATATTAATTTGCTAATTCTTTGTTTAATATGCTAGTTAAATTTATTATTTTGTTACTTTGTTAATTGATCTAGCATATTTGTTAATTTGTTCTTTTTTATCTAAATTTTAATATGTTTTGACAATATTATATTTATATATAATTTTATTATTTTATGTTTATTTATTCATTTAGACCAAAAAATGAATTTTCTTGTTTCCTAAGTGAGATGTTTTATCAAGTTTTTTTTAGAGACGATCGATTTTTTCGATCGCTAAAAGGTTTCCCTTTAAGTTCATGTTGTTGATGGCTACAGACTTTTAGCAACATGAGTTTATGGCAACAGTTAAAATCTCCCATTGCTGAAAGTCTCTTATTTTCTCTTCACTCGCCCTTACTCATGCCACTGTTGCTTAGCCAACTTTGGTTGTTGTTGTTGTTATTATTATTATTATTATTATTGATGTTTTATAAATATTAGTCTTTTTATTATTAATTTTAATATTTTTTATTATTTTATTATTATTGTGATTTTTGGTATTATTAATTTGTGTTGATTTTATTATTATAAATATTGTCATTATTAATATTTTTATTGTTTTAATGATAATATTTATAATTATTGTTGTTTAATAATATTATTAATTTTATTATTTACTTTTATTGTCATTTTTTTTATCAATATGTACTAAATATCTTTTCTTGTCATATTTTTATATATGTAATTGCATTTCGGGTTGGATTGAAGGATAAGGTGGGCAATTTAGTTTAGGATTTATTTTATTCACCATTTAGGCCTATATTTTTATTTTGTGTCTTTTATATATTTGATTGTAATAGCTAGCAATAAAGGATTTTACACACTTTTAACTAAAAATGACACTAAAATTTTCTACTTGATTAATTGATTTTTTTTTTCATAAAATGGATCAATGTTTTATTTTATTCCAAAAATCACACAAAAGGATTTCATAAATATGCATGAAGGAATCAATGTTCCTAATTCAATTAATGGTCCGATTTATACATGTCATCTTTTATTATTATTTTATTTCCCTTTTTTGTTGCAAATAAATGATTTTTCGAATGACAAGTGTAAAACTCATTAAATGACTTTTATACAAGTTTGAGTGGAATTTTTCTATAATAAAAAAGTCTTGATTTCTACTCACAAAATAATATGTAAATTAAGGATTTTTGTTATAAACACAAATGATTTTTACCTTAAAATTATTTAGCGCGATTCTTCTTCAAAGCCGTGAGGGATCAATTATCCCATTTTTTTTATCCAAAATACACCCTAAATATTATCTTTTTGTAAATATGCATGTGAGGACCAATATCCTCATCAAAATGGACATCATAAATTAATTCTTGATTTGTGTATGATTTATTCACTTATTCGTTAATGCTTTCCATGCTTTTACAGCTTTCAATATAAATGCTTTATAACTTTTTAACTTGGTTGAGTGCGCCTTTACTTTCTTAGCACAATAACAAGTGTGAGAAAAGAGATAAAATAAATTAATCATTAAAACTCATTTATATTATATTGACCAAAGGTATAAATAGGAGAGCAGTCCGAACTATATCTGGTTTTGGCTTTATAAGGTTAGAACTCATTTCTCAATGTTTTATTGGATGGTGACTCCATGATACCTGCCTTGCGGTGCTCAGAAGATGCATTTGTAGATTGATCGTTAGCAAATGAACAGGGATACTACGAGACATTGTCTCATGCCTTTTTGAGGCCCAAGGCAATGTGGATTGGGTTGAATCCCTATCCATTGCGAAGCAACTGGCCTTCACGAGTAAAATGAATCTTGATCCGGTCTCGAGTCCTAAAAGTGGGCTTTTAAGAGCAAACCAAATGCCTATGGGGTTCGACGTGCGCCACGGTAGCAACTCTACTAGGGACCATGAGATTTTGCTCTAAAAGTACCTTTGGTTGATTTAATATGAATGAGTTTAGAGATTAAAATATTTTATCTCTTTTGAAAAATTACATTGCATTCATGTTAGGGCCTTAAAAATAAGTTAGGTGTCCCTTTTTTAGCCTCGGTATATTCTTAAAGCACAACTCTAGGTTCACTCAATTTAAGGAAGTATTAGGGAGGACTACCAGCCTAAGCCTCGTGCCTTTTTGTATATCAAATGGTAACCCAATCAGTCGTCATACTCATGATGAGCTAGATCCATTAGCAGGGACCATGCTTGGGTAGCCCTAAAGTTTCACCAACTGACTACAAGCCCATATAATGGCATAGACACTTTTACTAGGGGGCATGCACCATAATATCTTGCTTATGATGTGGACCCTTATGTATTGAATAAATACCAGTAAATTTAGATGTTTACTCATTAAAGGCTTTCATGCTCGATGGGCATATTTAAGTTTATTTGGATTATTTAAATATGCAATGGCCAAAAATCAATTCGCATGCACTTTTAATAAATAGAGGTTATGCTATCAGTTTTTCACCGTGCATCATACATGTTCATTTGGTTCTCCGATAACGTATGAGCTTATCTCGCCTAGCAAAAAGACTATATGATCTCCTGTGTGGGAGTAATAAGGTGAGAGGATTTCCTTTTCTTTCGCATGTGTTTCTCTATATTGCATACACATCTACGCTTTTTTTAAGTAGAATAACAAAAATAATAGTAATGACAATAAATAATAAAATATGCAGGTTTTGTGTGCATAGATTTTTGATGTATGTACATTTCATCTTTGGTGCATAATTTCTTGTACAAATCATTTTATATAATAAAAATTAAAATATGTAAATCTTGCATGCATAATTTTATGTTACATAAAATGTGCACGTACATGCATCTCATTGTGTATGCAAATAAAATAATAATATGATAATATGAAACACGAGATTTTGTGTAAGTTTTTTTACCATGACATGTGTATGCTTCCTTTTGTGTGCTGTAAAATGCACATTTTGCATTAGTTTGCAGCCTTGCTGTGTATGGAATTCTTCCATAAATCATATGCATGTTTTGTTCATACATCACTTGTATATTACACATTATTGTGTTTCATACTAACATTGGAGTTACATATCGTATGTATGCCATTCATGTGCATCGCACTCATGCATCGATGCATAATATATTCACCATGCATCATAACACATTCATACATCATGCATCATACATATGCCATGCACCATATTTATATCTAACATGTCCATGTGTCATGTGTATTTTATGCATCGTACAATATCACATGTATACCCTATATGCTTATTCATTTGATGCATCATCATATGCTTGACATGCTCATGCATCATGCACAATATATGTGTCAGTCACATGCATCATCATATTGTAACCCATATCATATGTACTGTGCTCATACATCATCATCATTATTGCAATGATTGACCCACGCATCACATACATTTCTAACATATTCGTCCTCTTACATCATCCTATATGCATCGTTACCATGCGAAAAAGTGTCAATAATAGAATAATAACACGTTAACATTACCATGGCATGAACATATATCCGGTGCGTATGTATATTAATGCCTGTCATAGTGCGTATGTATGTAATACATGCATTATGAGACATGCATATGCCTATTTTGCATGTATATAGTGATGTTTGTCATGGCATGTGTATATTAACATATATCATGATGTGTGCACGTAGACATTCCCTATAACACCTACTATATATATCTTGGTTTGTCTATGTAAATAGTCATTGTCAAACAAATTGATGAGTGCCCGAGTGTACATTATGACATGTATGCATATGCATGTTATCACGTGGTATAGCATGAGCATATAAACATGCATCTTGGCACGTACATAGTGACATGTAAACATACTTTATAGCATGAACACATTGACATTTGTCATGACCTGAACATATGAACATTCATTAACTATATGAATCCTGGTATGTACACTTAGATATCTATCATATGTTATAGTATGTACATATTAACATGCCATGGCATGCACATATTAGCGTACACTATAACATGTGCATGTACACATCCGCCATCACATTGACATTACACCCATCATTGCATTTATATATTAATATACATTATAGCAATATACATCCACCATTATGAGTGCATATTAACATGCATTGTAGCATGTGCATGTAAATATTCACTATCATATCTACATAATTGACATGTATCATAGCATGAACATATTAGCGTGCATCGTAGCATTTACATATTAGTCATTTAGTCGTTACACATTTATGCTGCCATATGCATATGTATGTTGACATTATCTTCCCCTTATGTTAGGTTATGTATGCAAGGCAGGTGTCATACACATCCCATGTTAAATTTGCACACCATGCTATGCACATTTCACCATGCTACGTTTCCTTTTTTTCAAGCTATACGTATTTATATCATCATACTATATACCATTACACATGAGGTATGTCGTGAACATGTAGATTGTTATACCATGTATATACATAACCTATTCCATAGATATACATGTCGTATTGTGATGCACACTGAACCCCGTAGGCATCTGGTTTATTCTCGAAAGCCCACTTTTAGGACTCGAGACTGGATTAAGGTTCATTTAACCCATAAAAATCTATTGCTTCGCAATGAATAAGGATTTAACCCAATCCGTGATGACTCAAGCCTCCAAAAGGCATGAGAGAGCATCCCGAGGTATCCTTATCCATTTGCTAACAGTTGATCTACAACACATCTACTGAGCACCACAAGGCCTGCATTAGGGAGTCGCCACCAAATAAAAAATTGGACAAGTGATTTTAAACCTTGTGACACTAAAACCAGAGATACTTTGGATTTCACCCCTTCTTGCAGACTTGGGTTGATAAAAATATAAATGATTGCTTATGATTAATAATCTCAGTCCTTTTCTTATCCGCTATAAGGTAGAGAAATTAAATAAACATAGCAAGCACGTAAAAAGTGATAAAAACATACATAGATCGCGGTGATTTAAGGACATTGGTCCTGGCATGTGTGGATGAGAGATTAACTAGTCTATTTTAATTTATCTCTCAAGTAAAACATTTTCTTAATATACGAAGATATCAAAATAATAGATACATAAGCAAACATAAATCGAGATATTAATTGAATTTTAGGAATATTGATTCCCGCATGTATATTTATAAAATCTTTTTTATGTGAGTTTTAGGACAAAAACAAGACATTGGTCCATTTTATTAATAAAAGCCCAATTAAATAAGTAAAACACTTAACATAAATTCCTTGGTTTTCATGCAAAAATCTATTTTTACTATGTTATTACAGACAGTTAATAATATAGGCCAAAATACAAACAACTTGATTAAAAAAATAAATTAAACGAATTAAATTAATTAAACTCTCTGAGACTAGTTGGATCTCTTTTATCTTTTCTGGGTCGTTCGAATAAATCCCGAATATTCATGCACCCAAAAAATAGTAAAGATAATGACTAATTAAACAAGATTAAAAATGGATAAAATAATATTATAGAATAAAGTATAAATAAATATTTATATTAACACATTTAAAATTTGTTACAAAACGCACAAAAGGACAAAAGGAGAAAATACATTTGGTAAAGATAGGAAATAAAAGAGAAAGAGCCTAAGAATAGGTAGGAGAGTGAGTCACAGACTCACTCAATGTGAAAGGTGAGTCACGGCCCAAAGACACATACGGCTGTAGTGAATTTCTAGTGAGCGATTACCGCCAACTTGTTGGCGTTTTAACTCTTGATTGGGTGATGACCTTTAACTTGTCAACATTTTAACCCTTAATTGAGTTATTACCGTCAGTTTATTGATGTTTTAACCCTTGGATCAAATGAGAAATTACCATATGCTTGTTGACATTTTAACCTTTGATCGAATTGGGGTGATTACCATCAACTTGTCAATATATTAACCCGGTATTATCTAGGTGATTAATGTTAGTTTGTTGACATTTTAAACTCAATCAGGCCATCTGATTGGTGCCAATTTATAGGCATATGACATTAGGGAAAATAATCAAATGCCTCATAAGAAATGCTTGAGTGAGTATTAGTACCTGCAGAAATGGCTTAACATTAGAATATTGATGCAGCAAAGGAATATAATTACCTTTTATGGGTTTGAATGATTGTTTCCATGCATATTTAATTTTGAAGCAAGGTGATCACCCTTCTATGGAGTGTGCTTAAACACACTTCTGACATTTATGCAACTTATGTGTGAATGAGCTTCATTTTGATCCGATTGTTCAACATTTATAATCCTGGAATGCTGTTGATGTGAAATTTTTATTCCTTGTGATATTCCTTATTCATACAAAACATGAGAAATTAAATTACGATGCATGCTATCATTTAATTAATTTAATTAATTTTAATTAATAATAATTTTTAATTTAATTTTTTATTAATATTTTTGAGTTAATTTTTTCCTTTTGATTATATGAGCATCATCATTTTTTCAAATGCAGTACTAGCATTTGTAGAGAAATTGACACGCATGCATAAGAAGTAACATAGAGAAAAGGAAATATTATCCATACATCATCCAAATAAAACAAAAGTAAGGAAAAATTAAAGTTGGAAATGTAACTGCAATCGAAATCAAATATAAGAATAAAAATGATTAAATAGCAAATGGCCCCCTGAAGGTCACCGGTGACATCTCAATATAGAGGGACCTGGTGGTCTGGCAGAAGGACCGGGTGGTAGCTGTGAAGGCTATAAAGGATCTGCCTGAGATGGGCCAACTGGTGTTGAGGATGGATAAAGTATGACTAACTCAACTCTCATGGCCTAAGCTAAGGGTGTCAGAGCCTGTCCGATGAGCTCAGCTAAATGATGCAAGTTGTCTCGAACCTGTTTCATGGCCATTTCATGTCGTCACACTGTTGCCTCCACTTGAGCTAAGTAGGTAGTATGAAGATCTCTGATCCCAGTTACAATCTCCCTAAGACTATAAACCTCTCTTGCAACTGCTCGTGCGGTCTTTTCTATAGTAGATACTTGTGCATCCACATCACGAGGCATGTCTACTAGAAGTTTGACTAGATAAGGCAACCATCTCACCCACGGTTTGTAAATCCTGTATAATACCCTCAATAGTGGCCTCAAAATGACTCAATCTAGTCTCTAAGTCTGTGGGAGTGTTGGAAGAAGCTACGACTGGTGGCACCGAACCACGGGAAGTAAAAGCCCCTAGGTCTCCCAACACTAAATCTATGAGTCTTGTGTGGCACTGGCATATGTAAACTACTAGAACTCTCTGACAATGTCAATTGTGGCCATATGGAATGACTGTGACTAAACCTCATGCCATGGGCCTGGGTGCCTAAATGGGCCTGACCAATAGGTGAATGGGCCTTTTTTGCAAAACCTCCAAAATGCTCATGTGCCTAAGGTGGAAAATGGGCACCCTATATAGGTCCTACGAGTTGATCGTCGCCACATGCATCAAGTCGAGGCCTACAAATCCCAAATCCTCGATCTACCTCCTTTACTGATAGCAATCTATAATCCTCAAGTTGAATGCACTTAGTCATATGAATGTCTAATGCCATGTCAAAGCTTATGACCATATGTCCTTCAGCTTGTGGCCCCATCTGAGGCTCAAGGAATCCAAATGATAGTAGCAACCTGTGACTATGCCCCTGATGACTATCGTAGTACCTGGAGCTCAATCTATCCTTCTAATGTTTTGCATGATGTTATGGTTGATCTTGAAATGCTGACCCTTAACTTTACACCACAGACACTAGATGTCAACAATATTTAGGGAACCTAGACTCCCTGATTGCCTTATGTTTAAACATGATAAAACTCTCTATAATTGATGTAGCACATATGAAATGAGCATGGTTGCCTTTGCAGTTGCGAAATTATAAGGAATCCCTAGCCTGGCGATAACTGCCCACTACTTGTCTCCAGTTGTCCTTCCACGGATTGCCACATCATCACTGATGGACAAACCAAGGGCCTTAGATACTCGTGCTCAAGACATGCTAAAGGGATTGTTAAAAACTCAAAATGTAACCACTCCAGCCTCGGTGTCAGGGCGCTAATATCCTCTATAATGAAAAGTGGCTAAAAATTGGTGAACTGCCTCTGGATAATTGGCAAATGTAGAAGCATAAAAGTCTAGCTAACCAACCCATGCAAGGTAGTACTGTGCATTTAGCTAGATACCTATGGTCTATATGAAATGTTGGCTTATAAACTGGATAGTCTGAAAGTATACCCCATGTAGGGTCTGTACCTAGCAACTTGCTTTGGCGTCATCCACTCAGGTGCCTGAACATCTGGCTGTGGTTAAGGTTCTCTGCATTGAGGCATCTAGATAATTATAGAATAAACAAGCATATATAGAAATATTTGTCAGACAGACATTCAATTATGATTATGCACTCAAGGTCGACTATAATCAAAGCATTGGAAAACAATGATTTTCTCAAAATATTAAATTCATTAGAAACATATTTGTTGATTTTCATAATAACCATGTTCAAAACAAGTGAAAATAAGTTATAAATGCAAATCTTAAATTAACAATATTTAAAGCAGTAATTGCATAATTCTTTGGAATTTAAACTTATTTAATCCAAACAACATGCTCATTATATATGGGAAATCAAAAGCACATATGCATATTTTATTGCCAAAACTCGGTCTGTATTACAGAACAATTATATTGAAATTCAATTAAATACACAATTCATGTTGAATATACATAATGAAATTAAGATTTCATTAAACATACATAATATACACATATCACATAAAAAATGGTAAAAATTTAATAAAAATTAGACAGCATGACTATTAGGACTGGAAGCCTCCCTACACAAAAAATGGGGTAAAAATGCCCACAATCAAACATAGGCGCATTATACACCGCCAAACACATTCCACAAATTAAAGTTAAATGCCTAAAGGTCAAATTATTAAAATTACTTAATTTCAACATCTAAAGGAATAAATAGTTAAAATTAAATGTTTAAAGCTAAGTTAGAAATTAAATAAGCATAAGTATTTACAATTAACTAAACATAGGCAATATATTAAATTTAATTGCTAATTTCATGAACCACATAATTTACTAACTAAAGTAAGATGAAGGCAATTTTAAGCTAATTAAACATTACATTAAACAACTAGTAACAAAATTAAACTAATTAAACAAAATCAATTTAAATTAGACATTTTTATCAATATTATAATTTACATTATTATAATTATTTTATCTTGATCGGTTAGCGGCTAGTGTACCGAATCGACAAGTAATATAGGAAAATATATTTGAGATCCCAGAATATCGTATCCAGGGGACAAAGGGCTATTAAGTGAGATATCTAGAGCTGAGCGGGATTAATCTGAGACAAATTCCCAAGTTTTCGATTAAGAGCATCCTAAATCTAATTAACAAAATAAACAAGTGATAAAGCTAATTAAACTAAAGATTAAACATTAATTAAAACATTGCCAAGGTACTCTAATCCTCTAAATACCCAATATATTGAATTAAACCACAATGAGATCTATGGGTTAAATGTGGATAACCCATTTGAACCTTTAGTATCCCATTCCGGAGCTTACTATTCTAACTATCCAATATCCCATTTCGGAGCCTATTCGATAGTCAGCGCGGGTCCTAAGACCTAGGTATGAACTAATATCCCATTTCAGAGCTTACTAATTCAATGCCCATCTATTCTCTAACTATTTTTTGAATCAAATGCAGTCTACAAAGAGAGTTCAAGACCTCAATTCTAGAATCATCGAGGACTCTAGATGTAGGAAACACAAGAACAGAGCATGGCAATACCAATTCCATACAAACATCATAATCATTCATTCAAATGAAATAAAATGATCAAATGCTCAATAAAACAAATAAACAAATAATCACAATTAAGAACAAAACATTCAAGCATATATAAATCAAAGATAGGTTCAATCCATTACATAGATATAGGGATTCATAGATCCCTTAGGAGTAAAACTACAAATTAAACATTAATAAAGTAAAAAGAGAAAGGAAAGAAGAAACCCATGAAGTCCTTTATAGTTGATGAAGCCCCAAGTTGAATCTAAGACTTCTCCTCCAACTCTCCAGCATAATGGAAGATAAAACTAAAACTAGTTGCAGAAAATTAAATCTAACCTTAAACTTGCATTTAAAATAAACCTAATCTAAAGCTTACATTAAATAAACCTACATTACAATAGAAAATAAAGAGAAAAACCCTAAAAACGGAAGAAAAAAACCTTAGATCTAAAAAAACTCTCCTCCTTCTTTTTGCCAAATAGAAATGCAACTTTTACAGCATCTGCAGATGGACAAGACTGAGACACTTTGGTCTTATCCGAGATTAACCTTTTGAACTGAACAGCTTCAAACTCTGCATAGCACTCAGTTGAGACAAATAGTCTTGGCTGAATCCATAGTACTCTACCGAGACAAATGGTCTGGGCCGAGTGCTAAAATGAAACGATACGAATTAGGGATTCTGCAAGGCATACGGCTAAGACACTTTGTTCTTAGCCATGTGCAAGTCAATTCTCTGTGCAAAAGTCAAAATTATCCCATTAAACACACCAAAACTTGATAAATCTCAATATAATTCTATTTGGCATAAAAAGAGAAAATTAACACTTAAAATACTGAAAATCACGCAAAACAAGATACAAACATGAATAAAAATACATTAAAATTAAACACTAAATTGGTGTTATTAAATACCCCACACTTAGCTTTTACTCACCCTTGAGCAAATGAAAAAATCATATTCTTGCAGACTCAAACTCAGATAAAGAAAACACAAATTTGGAAAAATTAGAATAACACATTAGTAGAAGTCACTAAACAAAATCCTAAATCGAAAAGACTCAACCAGACCATACTAGCTAATCTCCTAGTGTGTGCGTGCTAGGCCAAAATAATTAAAAACAACTTTTAAAAGAAAACTTTTCAGTGCAATATGATAATTGAGAAAAAGAATTCGTGTACAAAAGATTGCACACGCGATTTCGCTCTTGAAACTTAAGAGACACCATAGACCTCTCCTTTGGAGTTGAAACTCGAAGGTCATCTCCGCACACAACTCTCAACAAGAAAATCATCAGGACTTAAGATGTTGTAATGTGGCTAAGGTATGGCTATCAAGAAAAGATTAGGATCCACAATTTAGAATCGCCATTTTTACCTCAACTCACCCCTTGTCTCCTAAAAATAAGACTTTAACTCTACCCTCATTCACTCACCATCATTGCCAAACTTCAAATATCCAAAATGTAGAACATTCGCAAGGAAAAAGCATAAAGAAGAAGAAAAATCCTCTTTACATTTCATACTAAGATTATAGCTCAATGGATGTTTAAAAAGCTTAGAATCCTTCTCCACTATGCATAAAGTACCCCACACTTGGATGAAATTGAGATTTCTAGATTTTTTTTTCTTTCTCTCTCTCTCTCTCTTTTTTAGCTAGAGCAATCAATTATACATTTGATAAATAGGAACTCGAAAAAATTCTTCTTAAAGAGGAACTACATTCTGAAAATTTTCTCAATCTCACTTGATATTGGCATTGTATCCCCAATTCTAGAATCTAACAATTAAAGCACAACCATTTACTTATTAGCACTTTCTAAGAAAACTTATCTCACCTAATTCTAGAATGGCAAGTTCACAAAGGGTAAGACAAGGGCGTTTTAGGCTTAAGGGATTGAAATGCAGGTGTAATCAACAAACATAAAATTAGCATGCTTTTAGCATGCTCAAATAGGCTCAAAAGGGCTTGCAAGGGATATTATATAGTAAAGGTAGGTCAATAGGTTTTTTCAAAATTAGGTTAAGGAAAATATTGCCCAAGTCATTTCTAATCTCATTTTTGAGTTGCTTAACTGCTTTGAAGGGTGATGATAAAGGTTCTTGCGCTCTAGAATTCCTACTAAATCACTTTTATACGTTGGTTTTTATTATTTTCAAAATCAGGCCTAAAGTGCACAGTTATTAGGAGACCTACTACTATTGATCTAATTGAAACTAATCGAAAAAGAAAAATTCATTCAACAACTAACTGCTCTCTTTCTATCCCAACTAATCTAAAAAAGGCTTTCTAATTTTAAGTTCAAGATTGTTCACAACAGAAACAACTACAAGGGTAAACTTACTATGATGCAAAAGTATGTAATAATAATAATGAACAAAAACAACATCACAACTAAGCTAAAATCAAAACATAACTAAAAAAAACTAGAAATAACTAAATAATAACATAAACTATAAATTAAAATTGAAATAATAATAAAATAAAATACAAAATTAAAAACAAAACATAAAATTACTAGAAAATAAAAAAAATAGCTAAATGAGGTGGATTCATATTCATCATGCCAAAATTAATGTAAATGCACAAGGAATGGAGTGGCCATATTAAAAATGCAGATGAGAAGAGGAGAAAATGGAATGTAATGCCAACAAAAAAAAGGATAGAAAATGAGACTTTTCAATTGCACATGGCTGAGACACTTTGGTCTCTGCTATGTCCCCCCTTCTGTATCAAGATTGTACATTGGACACGGCTGAGACAATTTGGTCTCAGCCGTGTGACTCCTTCTGGAACTAAAAATGTACTTAGCACATGACTGAGACGATTTGCTCTCTGTCGTATGCATCAAAAATTCTGCAAATTTTTCAAGTTTTACACCCACTTTCATGCACATAAACACACTCATTTCTAATCTTATTCATGCAAAAATCAATGCTCAAATGAATCACCAAACAATTAGCTAAAACGCAAGAAAAAACTAAAAATTTAAAAGTAAAAACAAGCAGACAAAATAAACAACTGAGAAAAAAGTCGAGGGAGAGAACTAGTTCTGGTTTAATGAGTCTTAGATTGACTCTCGTTACTATCTGGAGGTTGAGCTTGTGACCCAAATGTTGATCTCTCCAGAATTTTCTCCTTATTTTCCTCCATCAGTAGGAGAAACCTATCGAAACTCACCAAGGTAGGCAACACCATGTCTTCGATGAAGTACCCCTCCACCTTGGGTTGTTCATAAATGTACTCCTCTGGCTCTTCAAGTGGACTGAATTCAGTGCTTCTACTTGAGAGTTAAACCATTCTTGCTCCTTTGGTGAAGAATTCTTCACAAGAGATTGAAACTCACTCTTCAAGCTACAGGCTTTGTCTTTAATAATGATTGGTCCTGTAACACCCTTTCCCTCCTGACACTGTACCGGCGTACCGAAGATCAAAATTTTTTATACTTAAAAACCTTATAAACATTTACTTAATTAAAAACTACCCTTTGCCGTTGACCTATAACTGTTCAATATACTATGCATTTAATAAAAATTTTGCAATATAACGGCTTTACATAGTACTAGCCCCCTGAAAAGCAAACAAATCACACAGCCTCTCAGAGGCACAGTAATCAATAATAACAACAGTATTCATTCATTCCATGCATTTCATTTTTTCACAATCCAACACTACTTACTAAAATAACTTCTGTTTACATTACATAACCATAAGTAAAGTTGTACACATATATACATGTCAAAATTTATACAACCAAAACAACCTAAAAGAAGTCTTGTAATTTGAATTCTTGCTCTTGCTCCTGTTGACCTGCACGCAGTAAAAACTACACGCTGAGCACTCAACATGCTTAGTGGTGACTAATAATCAATGCATTTTCTAACATTTTCATCCTTATTCTTAAGTATTAACATATATATGAAAATAACTATGAAATCATTTATTATCACACTTAAAACACTAGTTTAACATTTTCTATAAGATTATTCATTTTAATCACATAAATACAATTTTGCCATTATAAGCTCAATTACAGTCTTTAAATTCATAATTGAAGCAATTTACGTTTCTTTACACTTAATTTGCCATTTTTATGCAAAATTACCTTTTAGTCCTTGTTATCAATAAAATTCACTTTTTGAATAATTTAACTATTATCTGTCTGTTTTATCGTTATTTAATCAATTCTCACTTAATTTACCAACTTTTTACACTTTTAGGGAAAATTATCATTTTGCCCCTAAACTTTCTTTTTCTTTCATTATGGTCCTTTTTCACTTTCTTTTCTTACTTTTCATTTTCTTTTCATTTCTTTTTCACTTTATTACCATTATGCCCCTAGTACAGACCCGGCAAAAAATCTCAGACCAGATAAATGAAACATGGATCCCACGAGCCCCACTACAAAGAGAAATGATTCCCAAGGAACCATTATCTGAACACTGCACTTTTCACTTTCACTTTACACTGAAGCTATGGAGATCAATGATCCTACCCATAGCTAAGCAAGTTGCCATGACTTGCACCATGGTAAAGGGTGTTCCTATAGCTAGCCAACTATATCCAGAACTAGTTTTCACTGCCAGACTAATTCTAAGGGTACATAAATAATTATTTTATTAATTCTTTTAATTTTCGAAAAATTCATTAGTTGACTTTTTATTCCTTTTTCATTGGCTATAATTTAAATTCATATAATTTCACCTTTTTCAATGTTTTTGTGCGATTATTCACTAATAATCCAATTATTTTCATTACACATATTACATTTAAATTTCAAATAAAATTCAAATAATTTCGATAAATGCTAATAAAATTTATTTATGCATTATTTATTATTTATTATCATTTTTCATCAAAATAATCACTTAATTCACTATAAATCACAACTTTCATTATATGTATAAACTATACATAATCTTAAAAATTGTCAATTAATTTCCAAATATTCTTTAAAAATTCATAGACATTAATTATCAAGCCTACTATTAATTTAATCTAATAATTATTATTTTTATGCAATTTTCTTACTATTTACCCTTATAATTAATTTCGGCCAACACTAGTACACCTCCCTAAAAATTGTATTTCTTACATTAAAGCCTTCATTTTATCTTCTTTCATGATTAATTTCATTTACCCTAACATTAGTGCATCAATTAACAACTTTAATTATTTTTACCCTAATTGCAAAATTAAGAAAAATTTGTAAACTTAGAAAATATAAAGATTAATTAGTCACTTACAATTTTTTATTGGATTAGGGAGTCTAGGCTTCCTTTTCCTTGCCTTTGTCCTTTGAAAAAATCCCTCTTTCTTCACCACCTACATAGGGCAGCCCATTCAAGCTTAGTTTTCTTCATTTTCTTGTTCTTAAATGGCAAAACCAAGCTCATAATCATAATCTACACCCAAAAATCTATGAAAAACTACTAAGAAATCAATTTAAAACACTAAAATTCTCAAGTTCCAACTTACCCCTTTTTCTTTCTTTCCTTGATACTTCACTTCCTTTGCCCAAATCAATTAAGTGAAGCTATATTAGTGATCTAGAGGGATAAAACTACAACTCCTAAGTTGAAATTTAGGAGAGATTTTGAGTAGTTATGAAGCGAGAGAGAGAGAGAGAGAGAAGATGGAAGGGGATTACGGCCAAGGAGAGGAAGGAAGGAGAAGAGTTGATTTCTGGAGTTTTCTCTAGATTTTTGGCCTTTAAATACCTCTCCAATGGGCCCAAAATTGGGCAAAAATGTTGGGCTTTGCCCATTTAACTAAAAAGGCTCAATTTAGGCCCCTAAAGGCCTAATTTAATTTCTCTCTCTTCCAGCCATCAAATCACTCCAAAAATAATTTCATCACTCTTATCACGTCAAAAATAGCTAGCACGCAAATTTTTGGCTCAATCGAAGTCTATTATTAGTTCGATTCAAACTTATCGATCCGATTCGACAACTACAGATGTGATAAAAAAATTCCATTCTCATCACTAAATTATTCTACACAAAAATTCATGTAGGCATGCAAAATCTGGAAATATTTGGAGTTTGTTTACTATATTTAATTATTTAGGCAAAATCAAGTCACCTTCGCTACCTGTAATGGTATATTTGACCTCAATTTCACTTAAATTTCAACCCCGGACTCACCATGACCTATACTTTCTGATGGTTCATTAAAATATTTTCGGCTTCTGGGTGTCCTTTCGGGCTCGAAAAACACTATTCACCATCAGGAAGTACTGTTCCCGACTGACTCGATGTTAAGGCTATTACAGGTCCATCCTTCAATTCATACACCCCACACTTGATTTTTTCATTGTCTACTAGTTGTGCATGACTTAATTTCTCCTCATCATCACCATCACCTCGATTCTCCATAGAATTATTCAAAATTTCCAACTTGGATTCTAGGTTTTTAAGTCCCAATTCTTAATCTCTCAATAGATGCTCTTGAGTCTTCAACAAATTCTCTTGATTTAGCAATAAAGCCTCTTGATTTTTGATCTTTTTCTCTTGAGAATTAATTGTAGCCTTTCATTATTCTCTTTCAGCTCTAAATTGCTTCTCCCTGCTTGTAAGCAAGTCAAGGAGAACTTGAATTTTGGAGGTGCTTGACTCTTGCATTATCTGTTGTGAGCAAGGATCTTCAAAAGATGGCGATCAGTAGATTATTAAAGGTTGATTCGAGTACTGCAGCTCTTGTATTTCTCTCCTCAACTCTTCCATTTGTGATCTTAAAAGAACTAATTCATCATCTTGGATAGAACCATGCAACATTTGAAAATGCATCAAAATCTTCCTACAAAGAATGCTAAACAAAAAACAAAGAAAAATAAAATTCTTAGACTATGCTCAAATAAAGATATCAAATAAACAAGATCATTTGTCCCTGGTAACGGCACCAAAAACTTGATCGGTTAACGATAAGTGTATCGAATCGACAAGTAATCTAGGGGAATATATTTGAGACACCAGAATATCGTACCCAAGGGATAAAGGGCTGTTAAGTGAGATATCTGGAGCTGAATGGGATTAATCTGAGAGAAATTCTTAAGTCTTCGATTGAGAGCATCCTAAATCTAATTAACAAAATAAATAAATAATAAAGCTAATTAAACTAAATATTAAACATTAATTAAAATATTGATAAGGTACTCTAATCCTCCCCATACCTAATGTATTAAATTAAACCACAATGAGATATATGGCTTAAAAGTGGACAACCCATCTAAACCCTTAGTATCCCATTTCGGAGCTTACTACTTTAATTACCCGATATCCCATTCTGGAGCCTATCCGATAGTCAGCAAAAGTGTGGGTCCCAAAACCTAGGTATGAACTAATATCCCATTCCAGAGCTTACTAATTCAATACCCATCTATTCTCCAACTATTTCTGAATCAAATGCAGTCTACAAAGTGAGTTCAAGATCGCCATTCTAAAATCATCGAGGACTCTAGATGTAGAAAGCACAAAAACAAAGCATGGTAGTACCCATTCCATACAAACAACATAATCATTCATTCAAATGATTAAATGCTCAATAAAACAAATAAATGAATAATCACAATTAAGAACAAAACATTCAAGCATATATAAATCAAAGATAGGCTCAATCCATTACATAGATATGGGGATTCATAGATCCCTTAGGAGTAAAACTACAAATTAAACATTAATAATGTAAAAGGAGAAAGGAAAGAAGAAACCTATGAAGTCCTTTGCAGTTGATGAAGCCCCAAGTTGAATCTAAGACTTCTCCTCTAACTCTACAGCAAAATGGAAGATAAAACTATAACCGATTGCAGAAAATAAAATCTAACCTTAAACTTGCATTAAAAATAAATATAATCCAAAGCTTACATTAAATAAACCTACATTACAATAGAAAATAAAGAGAAAACCCTAAAAAATGGAAGAAGAAAACCCTAGATCTAAAACAACTCTCCTTCCTCTTTTTGCCAAATAGAAATGCAACTTTTATAGCATCTACAGATGGACACGACTGAGACACTTTGGTCTCAGCTGAGTGCACCCTTCTAGACTGAATGACTTTAAACTCTGCATAGCACTCTGTCGAGACAAATGGTCTCGATCGAGTCTATAACACTCTATAGAGATAAATGGTCTCGATTGAGTGCTAAAATGAAATGATGCGGATTGGAAATCTGTAAGGCACACGACTGAGACACTTTGGTCTTGGCCGTGTGTAAGTCAATTCTCTACACAAAAGTCAAAATTACCCCATTAAACACACCAAAACTTGATAAATCTCAATATAATTCTATTTGGCATAAAAAGAGAAAATTAACACTTAGAACACTGAAAATCATGCAAAATAAGACACAAACAAAAATAAAAATATACTAAAATTAAACACTAAATTGGTGTTATCACATCTAATAACATTTTTACTACATTTTATTATTATTATTATTATTATTATTATTATATATACATATTTTTATTTTTATTATTATTTTTTCTTTTTGCTATTCTTTTTTGTTCATTCTCTTTCATTTTTCTTTCATTTTGTTCTATTTTCATTCTTCCCCTAATGCTCTTCATGGGGTTTTATTCATTCATTCATTCATTGTTTTTGTTATTCTAATTCATTCTTTTTCATTTTTTCTTTCTCTTTTGTTTTTTCTTATTTTCTTTCTCCTCATCTTTTTTGTGGTTTTTTGGTTTTACTCCACCGTGTCTATAGTTTTTCCCTAATGTGTCTATAGTTTTTTTTCATGTTTTGGCTTTTTACTCTCCCTTTTCTACTAGACATTGTTGAAGAGCTAAATTCAAAATCTAACTAAATACATACAAATGTCTAAAAAAACAAGTATAAACAACACATATATCCTAGGCAAAATAAAATGTTAAATCTAACTTTAAATACATAGACAATAAAGAAAACATACTCTATAGGCCTATATTATCAACAAATTCATAAAAAAAATGAGAAAAACTAAAAAAATAACATTGGAGCTTTAATGGTGAAATGAAATCGGGGCGATGAAACTAGTACCCACACACGTGCAGCTTGACTGCGATTCTAACAGGACCAATGGTGTATCGAATGGAGCTCAGAGTGGAGAGAAATAAGAAAAAAACTCTTTTTGGAGGGGGTGAGTTGAGTTTCAAAGGTAGAAGAAAAGAAGGAAGAAAAAAAAGAATAAAACTATTTAAAAATTCAATTTTTGGTGAGTCACGATTTAAGGCCGTAAGTCGCTTGGCTAGTCATAAACCTAGGGCATGACTCACAAACAAAATGACATAGTTCCACTAAAAGGAAGTGAGTCAAAAACTATAGGGCATGAGCCTACTGACCACCGTGAGAATCAAGAAAATGACATTAATGGCCATTAATACAAATTAATGCTAATTAATTTAATTTTAAAGTTAATTAATTTAATTTAAATTTATTTTTTCTTTTTTTCCTTTCTTTATTTATCTCTCAAATTACATTATTTTCCTTATTATACCCCCTAACACAATTTTTTTAATTAATAATTAATTTACATTTTTCATTTTTTTACCTGTATGTTATGTCTAACAATAATATATACCCCTTGAATAAAATCCCAAACTCTTGTAATGGCCACAAACTTTTCTCTGCAAAATCAAAAAAACCTGACAAAATTAATTGTCAAATGCATGATTCATGCAAAGATGCATCATCCACGTGATTTAAGAATGACTTAAGGCCCAAGGGAGTGAGTCAAATGAGTCAAGGGAGTGACTCACTCTTGGCCTATAAATACCCCTGAATCTCTTTATTTGGCATTCAATGATCTCCTTGCAGTCTTCTGCTCTAGGTAAGTGCTCTATTCCATAACTTTTATTATTTATATTTATTATCTAATTAATTTATTTTTAATTTAAATAAAAATTAATTTTAATAATTTATTATTATTATTATTATTATTTTTTAATTTTTTAGGAACTATATTTACCCATATTTACTATTATTTACCTATGTCATCTATTTGTCATAAATTTATCGATGACTACAACTTTCTTCACTAAAGTGCATAGGTACTTGATGCCCTCGGGACTTGGGGAAACCTAACTTTAGCCCTGTATTCTGGCCTAAAATTCTTGTGAAGAATCCAACTTGACATTAACCTTTTGTTAGTGGTTACTCGGTATTAAGATCCTCAATTTCATATTTTCAGGTTTACCCACCAAGAATTATGCCTTTTGGCTGAGAAATTTGCTAAAATCATCAGCGTACACTTCTATTCTGAAAACCCTACCTTGCATTCCAAACTGCATACCAGATTATCTGAGAGATACAAGCTAGACCCTGGGAATCCTACGTTATGCTGTTCTCAGACTAATGCCTCGATAAGCGCCCATTCCTTTAGAACCACTAGTTGATGCACTGGATGAATTTTTTAACATACCGACCTTCTCTATTGTCATTATTCTGCTAATATGCTCTACTCTATATTTAACAATGAACTCAGGGGAAACATTTGGTGGTTACCGACTACTCAATGTCATTGAGGGCATACGAAGTGGCTTGACTCCCTTTTCAGTCATTTTGGTAGAAACCATCCTCGGCGGAGACATTGTCTATACTGATCTTGTTGTAGCTTTTCTTGAGAGCCCCTTATTACTCCAGTTATGGTCATTTTTTTGAAGGTAGTGTGCCCCTTATGGGTTTTCACACTAGCTTATCTTAGTGGGAAATGTGTCCTTTCAAATTTTTACATAACCCTATACCTTATTTTTGGTTGGAATGAATCCAACTCAACCCCATCAGCTTTTTTCCTTATTATTAGTATTATTATTTTTTGTTCATCATTTTTTTATTTTTATTTTTTTTTCATTTTCAGGTGTGGCTACATAAGAAACTGAGGTTACTTGAAGAACCTCTTCCTAGAATAATCAGTTCACATTCCTCGAGGCATTACCTCCCCATAAGATGACTTTACAACTTCGATTCACCATAGGAAGGCTTTGTATGCCTAGCGACAATAGATGATAGTGACATTAGCTTTATGTAACCATGGTTGGTACCTAATTATGTAACTCAAAATGGTCATTCTGGTTACGCTCCACTATATGGCTAGCACAGAGCCACTTCTTATGTAGTTTCCTACTGTGCTCGCCAATTTAGGGAGCGATAAGACATCATAAAATCCCAATCATCTCTAAACTCAATTGTATGCCAAAGTCGACATTCGAAATCTAGCTGATTGTAACTTTGCCACCTCTACTGGATATAGAAGGTGGTTGTGCAGCCCTACAATTGAAAATAGGACATATTGGCTAAGACAAAGCTCAAGTGGGAGTAGTAGAGGGTGATCTTTTGATTTAAGCATATAACGTAAAAAATGCGTGTACTATTTTTTATATCGAACAAAGCAACTCAGAGTATGTATAATAAATTGCTCTTATTTATATTAATGTATGAGTTTGCATTACATATGATAGTATTTCTACATATCTTTATTATATATGATCACCATTTTAACATTAGGTTCAAAAGCACAAAACTTTACTCATTCATAGGATTAAACCTTGAAAGTATGTTTCCCTTATTATCAATCAGGCCTCTCGAGTTTTCTTGATTGAACATTTTCACTCTGCCTCTAATTTTTGCCCAAGATGCCTTTTTTCAATTTTCACCTTGGCGAAATGCCTCAAGTTTAACAAGGTTGCAATTTATCAATTTTTGACCCGCAGGACTATATTATCTTCTTTTCTTCTTTTATTTTTATTATTTTTTCTGAGTTTAGCCATGGAACCTTTTCATTCTATCGATGTTGATTGGCTTTTTGAACTTATTTCCATCACTTTCACTTAGTATTGTAGCTCCCTTGGATAACAACTTCTTCAATACAAATGGGCCCTCTTATGTTGGTCTAAACTTGCTTTTGACATCAGGTAGGCCTGGCCTAATCTACTTGAAAACTAGGTCTCCTTCCATTAAGGGATACTTTCTAACTTTCTTTTCGAATTAACAATCTAGCCTCTTCTGATAGAACTGATTATGATAATATGCCTTCATTCTATCTCCATCTAGTAGGTGAAGCTGAAGCAACCTCTATTTAGCCCATTCTATTTTTGGGATCTTAGCTTTTAAAACCACTTATAGTGATTGATGCTTGATCTGTACTGGAAAAATAGCCTCTGTCCCATAGATAAGTGAAAAAGGAGTGGCTTCAGTTGGCTGTAGTCCTATAGCTCTATAGTGCAAAAGGTAGCTTGTTAGCCAAATCTTTATAATTCCTAACCATCTTGGCTAAAATCTTCTTGGCATTCTTAGTTGCTACTTTAACCATTCCGTTCACTTGAGGATGATATGGTGATGATTTATGGTGCTGAACTCCATACTTTCTAAGCATTCGTTCAGTCTCCTTTAGAAAATGGGATCCATTATTAGATACTACATGGTATAGAAGCCCGTATCTGCATATTAAGCTTTTTTTGATAAATTTTGCCAATTCTCTTGCACCCAAATTTTTGTATGATTTTGCCTTTATCCACTTTGAGAAGTAGTCAATAGCCATAATAATAAACGTATATCCATTTGATGCTAGTGGGTAAATCATCCCTATAATATCAATACCCTAAGCAGCTAATGGCCAGGGTGAAGTAAAGTTACACAATCTAACACAAACATATATATCAGATCAGCATCCTACTATCACAACTGACATTTTTTTACATACCCGAAACAATTTGTATCCATCATAAGCCAAAAGAATCCCTAGTGCATTATCTTTTTTACCAGGGCTAGCCCACTCATATGAGCACCATAAACTCCAGCATGAACCCTTTTCATAACTTTTTTGGCTTTTTTTCATCTATGCACCTTAATTGTAGGTCATCTGACTACTTTTTGTAAAGTAATCCATCTATAGTGATGAATTGAATGGATAGTTTGCATAGCATTCTTTGATCCTTTTCTATAGCCTCCTTCGGGAACACTGATTTCTCAAGATAATTTTGAATGTCAAAATTTCAAGGCTTTTCATCACTTACCTCAATATCTATAACTTGTTCAGCCTTGAAACATGGTTTGTTAGAGCTAAAAATAAGTATGGGCTTCATGCTTACTTCTTTTGGATTATCCCACATCGACACCAATGTCGCCAAAGCATCAGATAATTGGATTTCACCTCAGGGAATATACTTGGAGGCAGAAATATCAAATTGATCACTCAATGCCTTTAAACATATTGCATAAGGTATCGACCGTTCTTCTTTCATTGCCCATTCACCTTTTGCTTGGTAAACAACCAGGGATGAGTCACCATAGACTTCAACACTTTTTGCCCCCCGAGCCAGTAAAGCTTCTAATTTGAAGACACACGCCTCATATTAAGCTTCGTTATTAGTGGCTTTATATATGAGCTTTTTTACTAAAGGCAACTTTTCTCCCTTAGAGGTTATTAGAATTACTCTTATCCCTATGCTCTTATTGTTCACAACTCCTTCAAAGAACATCTACCTCCCTTGAACTGCTATAGTTGCAATGTTCTCATTAGGGAACTCATATGATATTTCTTCTCCTTCCAAAGGCTGGTCTGTTAGAACTTTACAATAGCCTATCCTTTAATGGTTTTTAGGTAATTTACTCAATATCAAACTCTTATAGGAGAATTAGCCATCTTCTCATTTTTTCCAATAGCGAGGGCGCTTCTTGTAAGTACTTAAGAGGATTCTGCTTGGCCATTGCCTGCACTTTGTATGAATAGAAGTAATGCCTTAGCTTATTGGAGGCCCAAATGACTAACAAGTAGATCTTCTCTACCATCACATACTTAGTTTCATACAACAGGAATTTCTTGCTGAGATAATACACCATATATTTAATCCTGAAATCATCCTCTTAAGCCATCATGGCTCATACTGAACCATCCTCTATAGCTAGATATAAAATTAGAGGATTCCCTACTTGTGGTAGTCTCAGCACTGATGGGTGTAAGAGGTACTCCCTTATAGTGTCAAAAGCTACTTGACAATCTTTATACCATACCATTGGTTGATCTTTTTAAAGCAACTTAAAGATAGGCTCACAGATGGAAGTCATCTTGGCAACAAAGTGACCAATATACTGTGGCTTGCCCCAAAACCCTTAAACTTCTTTTTTCCTTCTATGGTACAAGCATTTCTTTGTTGGCCTTTTCTTTGTCAGGATCTACTTTTATTCCTCTCTGACTCACAATATGTCCCAGGAGCTTTCCCTGAAGTCATCCCAAATATGTATTTCTTCAGGTTCAGACGAAGATTGTAATTGTCAATCCTTTAGAAGAACTTTTCCAAGGCCTCAAAATGACCTTTCCAGGTTATTGATTTGATCATTATATCATCCATATATACCTCTACCTCCTTATGTATTAAATCATCCAGAATCTTTGTAGCCATTCTTTGATAAGTAGCCCCTGCATTTTTTAATTTAAATGGCATGATTCGGTAAGCATATATGCCCCATTTAGTAATAAATGCCATCTTGATTCTATCCATAATTTTTTTCTGGATTTGGTTGTACCCAAGGTATCCATCTCCAAAACTGTAAATTGCACAAGCGACTGTATTGTCTACCAAAATATCTATATAAGGAAGCAAAAAGTCATCTTTCAAGTAGGCCTTGTTCAAATCCCTATAGTCCACACAAACTTGAACCTGTCCATCTTTTTTAGCTACAGGTGCTACATTTGCTAAACAAGTAGGATACTGGATCTCCACTAGAAACTTAGCCTTTATCTATTTTTGCATGGCTTTTTTGACTTTTTTTGCCCATTTTGGCCTAAGTCCCTTGAGCTTTTATTTAATAAGCTTATACCCAGGATAGGTAGGGATGGCATGATCTACAATTATATGGTCAATTCCCGACATATCCTTATAGGTCTAGGCAAAACTCTTTCATATTTTTTAAATATTCTCTCAAATTATTTTCTCTCTTCAAGGGTAACATGAGATGCTATTAAGATTTCTCTTAGGTTTTTAAGAGTTCTAATATTGAATGGAGTAGTACTTATTGAATTAGTGTCAAATATATATGCTTTATGATCATAATCATGTGAAATGGAATTATGCGAAACATCACACAAGTAAGCAAAATATTCATATTATTAATATAAGAGGAGCCACATACATCATTGTTAAAAAGTTTAGGTATAAAAAGTGTATCTACAAAAGCATCCTTATTTACATTAGGTGAGTTCGATGCCTTAGATGAGCCTCTTGATTAGCTTCTGCTGCAACCTCTTCAGTATCTTCTTTCAACTTATGTATATGAACTTGGAATTCAACCTTTGCCTTTCCTTTAAGCCTAGAAGCCAACATTTTTTAAGTTATAACTTCCTCAAGGGCATCATCCCATTCAGATAGCCTAACCATAATCTCCTAATTCTAGAACCCTTTAGCAGGCTTAATGGTTCCACTGACCCAGTTTAAAACATCATTAAAGATTTCAAATCCAGGAACAAGCTCTCCTCCAATCATCACAAGCTCAATCTCACCGCAATACTGAAGTGGAGCAAATTTAGGAATAAGACTATTAAGAATGTGTAATACACCCTCTTATTTTAGTGAACCCTTATTCTTATCATTGGACTTCTTATAAGGTAACCCCTTTTCGGTGGTTTGTCCTGTGGTAGTGATAGCTTTAAAGGGACCTTAGGAGTCTTTACCCAAACCAGCTCCTGACAAAAAGTTCATTTTTTCATCATATTCACAACTTGTAAAGCAGATTCCTGCTCACCCTTATCATCAGCATTAATAGTAGCTACGTGAAATTCACTGAAGGGTTGATTCGTTATTCCCACCATAGAAACCTAATTTTTTATGGCAACTCTTATAGTGACTAGTTGACCTTTATAGGGAATTTCGATCATCTGATGAAGAGTAGATAAAACTCCTCTTAATTTGTGAAACCAGGGCCTCTCCAATAGCATAGAGAAATTGGTAGGTATTGGCAACACCATGAATTTTGTCTCAGCGTGAATTTTTTCAGTCTTAACATCAATTTTGAAAGTACCCACTATAACACGGGCCCTTCCCTCGAAGCTTTTACCTCTTTTTTTTTTGAGCTACCAACACTCAATTTCACCCTCGAAACCAAGGGATCGTCGAGTTCGAATGAGGAAACCTCTGACCTTTAGTAGTTTGATTCCACTTTTAGGGTTAGCACAAGGTTGACGTTCTCCA
Organism: Excoecaria agallocha; assembly: GCA_037975025.1. Classification (NCBI taxonomy): domain Eukaryota; kingdom Viridiplantae; phylum Streptophyta; class Magnoliopsida; order Malpighiales; family Euphorbiaceae; genus Excoecaria; species Excoecaria agallocha. The sequence goes on along the minus strand of CM075820.1, from coordinate 1,423,163 downwards.
TCTAGGCCGACGGTCACTTCGTGATAGGAAAGAGGTTCAACTTGACTTGCCACAATCATAAACCTTGAAAGGTGTGACATGGCATGTCCAGGTGTCCCTATCTTATCGCTAACGATCGATGATCGAGAGGCATCTGGTTGGGTATCGAAAGGTTAAATAGTAAGGAGTTGCCACCCAATAGAACATTGGAAAGAAGGGTGTTCTGACCTTATAAGGCTAAAAACCTAGAGAGGGTCTGAAATTTTACTCTTATTTTTACCTTTGACAAATGTGACATAATGGCTTTTACATTAATCGTGTTATCCCTTTTCTTTCAAGTAAGAGTAGAGCAAGTATAGAAATTAAAGGTGCATCCAATCACGTAAGAAAGTGGTAAATCATGGCATAGAATAAAGTGGTAAAGACATCCATAAATTGAGCAGTTCATTAAGACCCTTTGAGGTAAGGACATTGTTCCTCGTATGTGGATTATTGAAGAAGCATTTCGTTGTGAGATCTTGAAGGCAAGGACTTGTCAGCCCAAGTTTTATTCATGAAACATCCCATGTTATTTAATTATATACAAAATCATTTACATTATTAAAGGATAATTTTTACATACGAGTTTCCTCGGCAAAAATGTGGACATTGGTCTGATTTTATTAATGATATATCCCAATTAATTACTATAAATATTTTTGATGACATTTTTTATTTGCGGTCAAAAGAGTATTTTTAAAATAAAGGGAAAGGATGGTGGACATACTTGGAGCACTTTCCTGGTTACATCCATGAAAGGTTTTATCCCACAGGGGCAATAATAATAACAACAACAATGACAACAAAAATAGCAATAATGATAATAATAATAATAAAAAATAAAAAGAAAATATTCACAAAATTAATTAATGTAAAAAAGATAAAAAGATAAGGATCCAGCGCGTATTTAAAAAAATGCACGAGGGTGCATTTGATGACATATGGTCGGCTCATCTACTTTAAAAAGCAAAAAGACATACTTTGGGACATGCATCATTTGATGCATGAGTGCACCTCAATCGATACATGGTCGTATTAGCCTGATAATGGTGAGTTTTCTTACCTTTTTAAAATAAAATCCTAGCTAGCAGTAGATCCAAATAGGTGTAAAAAGAAGTTAAATATAAAGATGAACTTTTAAACTGGATTTTATTTTGATAAAAAAATGATTTAAAAAGAAATAGACAAAATGGAAATTGAAGAATATGACCTAATAATTTCTATCATACAGCAATATACCCCTTTTTAAGGGTTTTACAACCTAAATCTAACAAAGATTAATATATAATAAAACTAACAAATGAAAATAATGACAAGACTTATTATAATTATTGAAAATACTGAGAAAGGCCTTTGATATTACCTTTATTGTACTTACTCGATTAGACTATCGAATGTCAGATTCGTGGACCCTTTGTAATATTGAAATGGTCAAGAAATAGTTGAAGAATTGAGAGCTAAAAGGCAAAAATTCACTTTTGGCTTAGAAAACTTTAAAGCTATTTGAAAGTTTATAAGATTTTCTTTGAAAGAAATGTTGACCTTTTTAAATCTCAAAACTTAATCAACCAACCAACCAACCCCTGAGAAGAAATCGGAGGAAACTTATAAAGGGTGGAGTGTATGGTCGTACCATAGGTATGCACGGCTGTACACTCCGATGGTGCCCCCCACTTGCCCACTTACCTTATAGGGAAGTCCACCACTATTTGAGTGTACAAATGTACATTCTAAAAGGAGATCAAGTTGCCTAAAAAGGCAAGATTCCTTGAAATACAGGGCTATACACCCCTAGATGCAAGGCTGTGCATTCCAAAAAAGGCAAAAAATTACTTTAAAGACCAAAGGATGAATATTCTTCGAATGTACAGGTGCATAGGCCATAAATGCACGATGTGTAAGGCTCCTAAATGTACATAATTCATTTTCAAGTTCTCGACTATGGGTATATTTTGTGGTTTGCCTCTCTTGAGCCAATTAGCTGCACAAACCAAGCTTGGAAATGTTTTAAAAAAGCTTTTCAGAAAATAATTTCAATACCACAAAGGGTTTGTCAACCTCAATTTGCTGTTTCTAAGAAAGCAAATTTTCTCATTAGGTAACTCTGACAAATTCCTCTTCAGAGCCCAATGCTTACAGTTGTCCCTAACTTTGGGAGGCTAGTGCACGCAGGAATCTAGACAAGCCAAAGTTCAAAGTAAGAGAGGGATACTCACCTGAGGAGGCCATCTCCATGTTTGCTTCTTAAGAAGGCTTGGTTGATGAACGATGCCAGCCTATGGCATGTTTCTTGGTTTAGAGGTAATTCCACTTCTATGGCTATACCCTTGACCTGAAGGCTTCAGAGGTAATTCCACTTCTGCGGCTATACCCCTAACCTGAAGGCGATCCCACTCTGTGGCTATAACCTTGAGGCGATCCCACTATATGGATATACCTTGGCTTGAAGGCGATTCCACTCTGTGGCTATACCTTGAGGCGATCCCACTATGTGGTTATACCTTGGCTTGAAGGCAATCCCACTCTATGGCTATACCTGGAGGCAATTTCGCTATGTAGCTATACCTTAGCTTGAAGGCAATCCCACTATG